>OX439384.1:1507254-1884995 GCA_949319315.1 Zelleria hepariella | reverse complement strand
ATCAAGGATAAAACTAGATACAACATAGAACTCTGAAATGTGTCTGGAAAAATAGATGCCCAAATTGCCTTTGGGAGCTTATATGCTCGTAGTCCATGCAATTAAAGTAAAACTATGCTTTTTGAAACTTTCGTGGTTTTTAGACATAATTATTGTAAGAAATCGGGATTCTTACCACGATTTATTTTCTTTTGAGTTCCCGATATTTCGGCACCGTTGCAGGCACCATGGTCACGGGTAGACTGTGTCTACCCGTGACTATCGTGGTAAGAATCCCGTTTTCTTACAATAATAAAGTAAAACTGTACACTAATGCAATAAGGTTGACATTCGAATATTAGACGTATGGTCGAAATGATGTTTCGTATTGTTCTATTGCTGATATCTTTTGTTTCTGTGGGGACAAGTTTTTATTGTAATTTTATACGTCATGCGGATTCTATGGGATTTAGTTCGGTGGGAACAGCAGATACATTTTTTGCTCCATTTTTGTCGCCACCTGGTGCAAGTTGTTTATAGTGATCAGTAGACAGCCTACTTAAAGTTCCGCTATCGACTTAGAGTGCACCCTGTAGACACCAAAACAAAGTAGGTATACTTTTTCGATAAATTTCTGCTGGAAATTGATTTTGTAAATAACATGTATTAAAAGTTCAACCGATATTTTCGCCGTTATTTCCAACCAGTTGGTACTAAGATAATAAGGTACTCACTTACAATAAAACCAATTTTGCAGCTTCCCTCAATAACATAACAATAAACCTAGGTAGTGTCTGAAAACCGCTTAGCATATTATCAGTTAACTTTGACCCAGTAACTAGTGCCTAGTGCGTAGGAAGGTCATATTTTTATGTAGGGTTAGCAGGCTGGAGTTCACAATTTCGAATACCTACTTAGATACTTCATGATTTTGATAAATCAAGAACATCTAACATTAGTACATTACTGCCGCGATCTGTAATGGGTGCGTTTCTGGCGCGCTTTTGATGGCCGACAGAGCGCAGCGTAGCGCAGCTCAAAGCCCTCACAGTGCGATCAGCATTGCAGCCCTTGATGGACAAGCTGGAATGAAGCGCGGCCAGCAAGGGCTGCAATGATGACAAAACTTGAGGGCCGAGAGCGTAGCTAAGCTAAGCCCGAGGCAATCATAGCGTGGCCAGCAGCGCACTCATTGCAGACCAAGGCCTGTATAGTGCTTTACTCAAACAATGCGAGTAATTAAAATGATTTTGATAACTCATATGAATTTATTCACGGTTCATTACTTTTCTGTTATTACAAGTTATTTTAGTAACGAAACGGCCAAGCCACATACAGGGTGTTAAAAGACCGCCAACAGACCCGAAAGCCACGCATACTAGACACCAAACCAAAGTACTTTTTCGATAAATTATTGCTGGGAAATGATTTTGGGTTTTTAGGTTATAATTTTGAAAAATATTTTATCACGCAATGGACGTGTAACGCACAGAAGTTATATTGCGCAAGCGTAGGTGTCAGTTTATGTTTCTTAAGTTTAAAGTGTCGATGTTTAAAATACATTGCGGGTTGCAATTTTAACATCGCTTTTTGTAAGAAATATTCATAATTTTGATATGGCTTCTTGAGATGGTATGTTAAGAACTAGATACTAAATACATTTCCGTAAAAAAAAGTTTTTAAAAGTCCGACTTTGAACCTCTTTATCTCGGAAACCGTTGATTTCCCAGGCATAGTTCCTTGGGCAAAAATGTTCCTTATGATGAGGACAATACGTGGTTTCCCGCTTTGTTGGCGGTCTTTTAACACCCTGTATTTAACTGAGGTGTAGAGTTTGTGACGTTAGGGCTTGTAAAGTTAGGGTGTGTAGAATTAGAAGCTTGGCTCTACATGAGATCTGATAGCTTTTTGACAGTGCTAGGTGTATGATCTCGTCTTGGCAACATTTTTTTAATGCAAATGTTTGTGGGATTCTGTTTTCATGCAAATGCTTTCTCTGGTTTTGATCTTTTCTGTCCAACTGTTGGCGGTTGTCGTTTGACATTTGACATATTAAACCCAATAATATTATGATCCATTTATGCAATGATTTAATTCTTACATTACGTGTGCTGAATTGTCATGTTTCATGACGTGTACTGAATTGTCATGTTTCATGACGTGTGCTGAATTGTCATGTTTCATGACATGAGCTGAATCGTCATGTTTCATGACAAGTGCTGAGTTGTCATGTTTCATGACGTGTGATGAATGTCATGTGTCATGTTTGGTGTCATATTAAAATGTGATATAACGCGGTGCGAAATGTCATGAAATAATCATAGCTTGAAAGAAAAGAAAGAAAGAAAAAACATTTATTAAGGGTGGTCGATAGCAACGTGGCGTGAAATTCAAAATTTTCACAGTTTTTTACATTTTGTAGCTAAACTGAGCTAATTTTCTTCAGCTATTTTTCGTTTGCGGCAATAAAACAGTATTCTTTTCATTATTGTAAACAACAGAACAACAATAATTCAGCAGATTATGTGTTCTGGTCTACGAAGCAGTGGCACTGCCCAAAAAACTTGTCGTAGACCAGAACACATAATCGGCTGAATTATTGTTGTTGTTTACAATAATGAAATGAATACTATGTTACTGCCACGAACGAAAAATCGCTGAACAAAAATAGCTCAGTTTAGCTACAAAATGTAAAAAAACTGTGATAATTTTGAATTTCCCGCCACGCTGCTATCTTTCAGCCTGAACGACACAATACTCAAAACATAACAAGAAAACCTCAGCCTCATTTGCCACCATTACAGTAAATTATTATGAATGTATAATAATGGGTGTTCCTCGCAATACTGGGTCAGGTTGCGTCATTTCATGTGTATGGCGGATATTTTTTCTTCGAACGAGACGGCGGAATGGTTAATTTTCCGACGACCTCACCTCTCTACCCATATTGTTATCGCGGAGTGCCAAGATTGATTGCTGCGGGTTTCTTTACGGAGTTTTCCTTCACACACAGCTAGTAAGAATCGAACTATGAACTCCGATTTGTGATGGTATCATGTTGGTACAAGATTAACAAAACGAATGCAGACGATCGTTATTTCGAAGATAAACAACAAAATGTTCAAAGATAAAACTAAGTCCCTACCCTTGATCCTTGGATCTTGATCCAAATCCAATCAGATAGCAAATTGTGTAAAGTGGAGGAAATCAGTGATTTAATTAGTTGATATCTTAAATATTTCCTTTTTATCAACGACGTGATACTGCTTAAAACCACTCTATTTCAGTAGGTACTAGGTGGCAAACAAAATGGAGAGAAAAAATATCTGTTGTTCTATACATAAGGTAGACTCAATACTGCACCAAATGTACCTATGGAACAGCTGATATTTTTTTTGCCTAATTTTTTTTGCCACCTAGTAATGATCAGGAGACAGCCTACCTACCTAAAGTTCCGCTATCGAATTCCATTCCACCCTGTAGTCTAAGGTGAAGGTAAGTTTTTTTGATCTAACGACTTCATCATCAAAGGCCTACTGCTCTACAATCGCACCTTTACAAAGGACGCGTAGTACTTACCTTTTCCTCTTCATTATGCAAAGAACGACACACTTTCTCGACAGCTTTATAGGTTCTTTGTGGCAATGTGGGCTCTGCGAGTGTAATTTGACAGGATTTCCATTAAAAAGTTCATCTTGGATTCCATGAAACTAGTTGTTCGCCCCGAACTGTGAACTTGTGATGTCTGATATCGAACTTTTTGCTAACACCATTGATTCAGAAAGAAAAGAAAGAAGAAAGAAAAACGTTTATTCACGCAGGCGCGCGCGCATTGCATATAAACTTTACATCCCCATATCTCGGCAACCACTCGACTGATTTGACTCATGCTCGAATTGAAAAATTATTATAATTTCGGTTACCCGCCTACCAAACATGACGATCCGACCAAATTTACTCAAGTCAAATTTACTCTACGAACAAACAGTCATACATACAGGGTTAAAAGACCGGTAACAAAGCGGGAAACCACGTATTGTCCTCATCATAAGGATCATTTTTGCCCAAGGAACTATGCCTGGGAAATCAACGGTTTCCGCGATAATGAGGTTCAAAGTCGGACTTTTCAAAAATTTTTTTTTGCAGAAATGTGTTCAGTAACAAGTCTTTAACATTTCCTTCCAAGGAAACATATCAAAATTTTGAATATTTCTTACAAAAAACGACGCTGAAATTGCAACCCGCAATGTATTCTAAACATCGGCACCTCGAGCGTAAGTAGCCTAAGTTTATGTCAACGCTTGCGCAATATGAATGTTCAGCGTTACACTTCCATTACGCGATAAAATATTTTCCAAAATTATTTCCCAGCAATAATTTATCGAAAAAGTACTTTGTTTTGGTGTCTAGTATCCCGCACCTTTCGGCTCTGTTGGCGGTCTTTTAACACCCTGTATACAATCATACATTACATACATTTTTGCTTGATTGCCGCCCTTATGCCGCGCACTGCAAGAGCTACCATGGGGTATTCTAGACTGTGGCCGACTGCACTGCACCTGTGTGCAGTCCTCGAGAGGGGAAGAGATCGGTTGGCAGACCACCAGCCAGATGGTCCGGTGAAATAACCCAAGTAGCCGGTTGGGAATAACTGAAAAGGATAAGTTAGGGGAAACGACAACTGCATGTTACTTCCCAGCAGTGGTATTTATTCACGGAAATAAGTACATGTCCCAAAATTTCTAATTAAGGGCTAATACAACTAAATCGCGAGCGACGTCGCGGGCAAAATCTGAACTTGAGCTATGAACCTCGAGCCAGCTGGTCCATGGACTCGCACGCACCCATGAAGTCCACGTCTCGGCAATAGACCTATAACAGTCGCCTCGCCCGCGATGATATGACGTGAATCATTTCCGACATACAGTCTCCGTATTAACAGTACATGCACTGATTATCCGATCATGACTGGTGTCTCCCAGACAATGCACAACGATGTCAGAGGTTGTAAACCACGGTTCCCTCTGGAAAATACCATTAAAACAGAATGAGCCGCTTTCAAAGCACCTCATAGATGGCGCTTATCGGCGTGCCGATACAAGAACCGGGACACGAGTGTAAAATTTCGCTTAGCACAGATTAACTAGTGGTTCGCCCCGAACTATGAACTCGCGACCCCATATTTCAGAAATCCCTCGACCCATTTGGCTCATGTTCGAACTTAAAAATTCTCTTTGCCTCATTTACCTGTCTACCAAATTAGCTAATAGGGGATTTTCTGACAGCTAAAAAAAATAAAAAAATAGTTCTAAAAGCTGTGACAGATGGCGTTGGTACGACATGTTTTCTATCACAAAGTAAATTAGTGCTTACTACAGCGAAAATACTTCTTCACTTCATTGCTCTGTGACTTCATCTTTCATCGTCGCAGCCGTCATTCCATTTTACGGTACATGAAAAAGTGCGCGACTTTGTTAATGTTCTTGTATGAGTGAATGGTAAATCCGGAAACACTTCATTTTGCTCCACAACTAATACCTAAATGTGTTTGGACGTATATACGAAGGCCAACGAGCGCGAATTGGCATAAAAAAATAACATGTCTCGTCAGCGACCTCTAGTTACAAATTTTGAACTACAACTTATGAGCTGTCAGAAAATCCCCTATTGCGAATTTGTCAACCTCTTTGATATTCGTCTTACGGATCAATGAGGTTGACAAATTCGCATCGACAGTCGCCTGCACGGTGTGCAAGAGGTTGTCCTGTCCCGCCCAAGCGAATATTTTAACCTTATAAAAATATTTACTAGTGGTTCGCCCCAAACTATGAACTCGCGACCCCATATCTCAGCAACCCCTCGATCGATTTGACTCATATTCGAACGTTCCCTTTACCTACCGGAAATTCCCTTTACCTCATTTACCTGCCTACCAAATTTAATTTCATAATGATCCGACTACATTTACTCAAGTTATCGTCGAACGAACATTCATACATACAAACATACATACATACATAAATACATAGAAAGATACAAACACCGGATTGTTCCATTAGACTCGGAGAACTTCGCTCGCTCCGCTCGCTCGTTCAATAATCTTCCAATCTCTTCAACAGTTTGTTAGTAGCTTGTTATTGCACTAAAAACGAGAGACCCCACCAAAAACTAATTTCAGAAAGGAGCAGGTTTCTTCTTTGGCTTTCTTAGCTAATTACTAGTAGGTACCTATTACGACTTCGAAGTCTTCGTAAATTAAGTTAGTATTTAGAGCGTAGATAAATTTTAATGTTGTACATACGACAGCACGTCAGAGTGTACACTTTTGTTGTAAAGTCTCCCGTAACGTAACCCAAAAGAGTGCTAGCGTGTAAGCGTCGACGTGCTGTCTTGTGTACATCATCATCATCATTGGCAGCCTCTGTTGGTCCATTTCTAAACATATGCCTCTCCCAAAAGTTTCCAGTGTTGGCGTGTAGTTTTTCTTCTAGTCAAAGTAGAGCCAAATGTTTAAGTTTCCTGACTTCAGTGATTCATTCATTCCTAATCGAATTCTCAAAATTATGACCATACGTTTTGTATTGTGATATAATGTGCCACGCCTTTTTATGGATGAAAGGAGAAAGGTAAAATAAGTCTTTGTAAGGTGCGGTCGGCCACAATCTCAGATACCCCATGGCAGCTCTTATCGCGCGCGGCATAAGGGCGCCAATCGAACAAAAAGGGGTATCTGAGACTGTGGCCGACTGTACATACTTACTGGTGCAATCGAATTCGATAGCGGAACTTTATGTAGGAGTGTCTACCGATCACTACAAACAACATGCACTAGGTGGCAAAAAAATGGAGCGAAATAAATATCATCATTTGGTGCAGTACTGACCGAGTCTAACTTATGCATGGAACAGGTATTTCAGTAATCAGTAGACAGCCTACTTAAAGTTCCGCTATCCAATTCGAATTTTGAATATCGGAGCCATTGATTTAATTTATATTTTCAAGTCTTTATTAACTCTTGATCTGTATACAATGTGTGTACAATGTGTCTATGTGTTGTACCTGTGTACAAGTACATAGTTAATTCAATACGTAGTAAAGCAGGAACACAACATAAATATTCGTTTCGTTTCCCAGGCTAGTACCTACACCTATTTAAAACTTATTGCATGATAATTATAGATATTACTTTTTAAACTTCGAGTTAGGAAGCAGATGTTAACATAAATAAAATTGTTGACCGTGTCTACTTTGAATAGTGATACCTAAACTTTTCTTTTTACTTGATCATGAAAAGTTAATTTACTTGCCTTATAACAAAGCCCTGAAGTTCAGACCTTAAAATTAAATACAAATGGAACTTATTCAATCTTGAAAATTGCTTTGGAGATGCTGCCAACCTTCAGGTCCTTGAGAGCGTTCTGGTACTCAGATAGCTTGTATGCCTTCACGCCCAAATTCTTGTAGTTCAGGTACCTGAAAATTAATGCAGTGGTTTAGTACTACTACAGGGGCATGAGTCTGTAACGCAATGGTGCAAAAATGGGCTCCCAGTTGATGCCTTCAATTCATCATCATCATCATGAAGTCCACCTCTGCCCACTATTGTGGGTTCTTTAGGCCTTTTTCCCTTCGCGCCACCTCTGACGGTCCCTAGCCCTAGCCATCCTGGGGGTCTACCGGCTAAGACGAAGCCGATTACCATTGGCGAAAATCGAAGTTCGATTTTTGAAAAAGATTCAGATTCAGATTCAGATTCAGATTCAGATTCAGATTCAAATTTTTTATTCAATATGCTATAAATAAATTATTTACATTGAACGTCAAAATATTATCTACAGTAAAAAAATTATATAAATCAGATACTTATTACTATCTAATACTAAGTATCTAGCTACTTTTTTTTCTCCAGCTTCACTAGCTCTGATCGTGCACTGCCACCCTGTTCATTTTACTGCCACCCAGTTAATTTTTCAAAAAACCTACTTCGATTTTCGCCAATGGTAATCGGCTTCGTTTTAGCCGGTAGACCCCCGCATCCATGGCTTCAATTACGATTTATTAACACTTCCAGTACTTTTAATGTTTTTGTAGTACAGCAAATAATATTCTGATTCTAATTATAGAGGATCAGATTTCTGGTTGTAGCAGAAAAACGAGGAAACCCCGGTTTGGTCCTTTTACTGGGACGCCATCGACACGCCGTTGGGTTACAGACATAAGCCCCTGGCTGCACAGGCTGCGATGGCTGTCTGTTCCTTTATACAAGGTGTTACAAAAGATGCTAACTCTTTTTACAGGGTAATAGCACCCGGTGATAGGGATCACAACCTAAATATTTTTTTTGCTCTATGACGTTCCGTTGATTTTTAAATTAATAAAATGTGAACGCTGTGGCGGGAGAAAAGTATTTTTTAAATATTGTTTTCATTGACTTTTACAATGTTTTAACAACTCAAAGCTTTGCAATTGCACCTACACACACAAACATATTTTTTAATTTGAACTAATACCAAAAAGTTATGATTTTTTTTTTTTGTGGTTATAAAATAATTTTTTTTTTTCAACTTGTTTTTACAGAATTGACATCCTATTGACCAGTAGGTTACACCGTGTAAAAAGAGTTAGGATGTTTTGTAACACGTTGTAGAATTCGAGTACACCATCCAATCAATCGAAATACGAGTAGTAGTGCCAGTCGTTAACGACGGAAATGTACCTGGTTCATGGTCCCATGCGGCAGAAGGTCTGAAACAGTCTGAAACTGAGGTCTGAAAGTGCTCACTTTGAAAAGAAACAAAGTCATAGGTACATGCCTGCGCCGTGAATCAAACCTGGGTCTCTCGCTTCCGATTATAATGTTCTACCAATGTTCTTCCTTCCTAGTGATTGCAAAATACGAAATAAAAGGCACCGGAGGGGTACGATCGGCCACAGTCACAGATACCCCATGGCAGTTCTTACCGCGCGCGGCATAAGGGCGCCAGTCTAAAGCTAGACGTCCATTAGCGGCGGATCGGGTCGGGTCGAGCCGGGGCGGGCCGCAAATTAAAATCCGCCTGTCTGTAACAGTGTCCACTAGCGAGCGGCGGACTATTGCGCTGCAGCCCGCCCCGCCGCCCGCGATCCGCCGCTAGTGGACGCTGTCTCATGTAAAGCCTAGCGTCCATATGAGGCGGATCGGGGCGGGCCGGGCCGGGCCGCAACGCAACGCAACGTTGGGGTGCGTCCATCTAAGCGCATCGGGGCGGATCGGCGCATCGGCTCGGCGGATTTTTTGGTGTTGCCACTTTGTCTAATCACAAATATTGTAACTTTTGAGCCCTCGTTGTGACTTTTTGTGACATTGCCTAAATTGTAACTTTTTGATGCCTAGTCGATTGAGAAATTTTGAACAGATTGAAATTATTTTGTATGATTGAGACTGAAATTTTCTGACGCGCGCTCATCTCACTCTGAATATACTATGGGTAAAATAATTATAGGGTATGGTAAGTACCTACCTATAGATTCAGGTACGGTCCGCTTTTATGCCATTTTGGCTCTATGTGGCCCTTGGCTGCAAAAAAATTGCCAAGCCCTATTCATTCATGCCAAAATTACAGACTATTTTATATTAGGGATTTCATGCACTTTAAACTAATAAAATTGATGATAAATACTCGATGACATTTTTTTTTTTTACTTACCTAGTGAATAACACGCAGTATACGTAATATTTTTTCATTTCAATATTTAGTTACAAAAAAATCCCGCGTTGAGTTACGTCCAACCTGCGTTCAATCTGGATCCGAAACGGAATAATTGAACGAGCGAGAGAAGCGAGCGAAGTTCTCCGAGTCTACTGGAACAATACGGCGTTTGTGAAAACCATAAACTTAACAAAACCAAAAATCAACTTCTAATACTTCTGCTGGTATTTCTTCATCATCATGATCGGTTAAGGGTGGACGATAGCAACGTGGCGGAAAATTCAAAATTTTCACAGATTTTTACATTTTGTAGCTAAACTGAGCTATTTTTGTCTAACGTAAAATCGCTGAACAAAAATAGCTCAGTTTAGCTACAAAATGTAAAAAACTGTGAAAATTTTGAATCTCCCGCCACGTTGCTATCGTCCACCCTTAAGGTTGGACGATAGCAGCGTGGAGGGTAATTCAATTTTTTTACAGTTTTATTTTTTTGAAGCTTAACTTTACTGAGCTATTCGTACTAAGCGTTTGTTCAGCGATTTTTCGTTCACGCCAATAGCATAGAATTCTTTACATTATTATAAACAAGAACAACAATAATTCAGCCGATTATGTATTCTGGTCGACAAATGGCAACACTCGCGCGCATTCGCATGCGCGAGCATGCTGTTGCCCCTGCGTCCACTAGGCGCATCGGGGCGGGTAATGCCGCCGGCAAAAATCCGCCGGCAAAAATATTGCGTCGCGGCCCGCCCCGCCCCGATGCGCTCTAGTGGACGCACTTCCATACAAAATATAGGCAGGCGGATTTTTGCCGCCGGCAAAAATCCGCCCCGATCCGCCTAATGGACGCAAGGCTTAAATACAGGCAGGCGGATTATTGCGTAAGAATATTGCGATAATGGCCGTCTAGCTTTACAAAAAGGTATATCCTAGCGTCATAGATACATGTTACGTAAATTTTTGTAAATTTGTAGTAGCAATACCACTCGCTAACGGTGAAGGAAAAACAACGTAAGGAAAACCGCGGCTTAGTTAGCTCCACACGTTTTGACTTGTCTTTCCTGTGGGCTAGGATGGTATAGGTGCTGGGCAAGCCTACTCCATCTAAAACAATGTCCCATGCACTGCAACGCCGAGTAGTCTCTTCACCCATCTAGTGTGAGTCAAGGTGCCACTGGACGCTGTATAAATCATCTCATTACGCAGATGCAAAGGCCTTAGTTTTTTATTTTTATCCTAGCTTGTAGCCTACTGCACACACCTTTCACCCATGGCACTCAACCATCCAATCGCTGTCGGAAAGGTGAAGGGGTTGATCTTCACTCCGATGATGGTCAGCTCCTTCTCGTATATCTTGAATGGGTTTACTCTGAAACAACAGACACATGTTTTTAGGCTTGGTTTTCAGGCAGTGTTCCCGTGATACAAACCTTTCTTAGGGTTCCGTACCTCAAAAGGAAAAAACGGAACCTTTATAGGATTACTCGTGTGTCTATCTGAAAAAACTAAAAAAAATACCATTCCCCGAATGAGGGGAGTTTTATTTATCTCCGAAACCACTGGATTTTTTTTAAATAAAGAAAATAATTATTTCTTTATACGTATAGATTAAGTACAGGAAAACCTCTGAAATCTTTGGTATTTATAATAACAATAAAAAATACATTGTTTATTTTCTCAAAATACTTAACAAAAACCGCATGGTTTGTGTGATATAATAAAATTGTAAGTATATAAATCTAAATGAGATTCTTATTTTTAGGGTTCTGTACCCGAAAAGTGCCCAACTGGAGCCGCCTGTCTGGAACCATGACAAATAGCGGAAGCAGAGTAATATCTAGGGTCCCGTTAAGCACCCTTCGGGTACGGAGCCCTAAACACTACAGGGTACATTATGTAGATCCGTGGCTACTGGCTTTTTTTATATTTTACATGTACACTTACGAAGCCTGATGAGTTGGAGGACAGCACCCGAAGAGGACGTACTTGCCGCCGTGTTGCAGGTAGTTGAAGCTGATCTCCATCACCTTGCCGACGCCTGAAGAACAAAGTGTAACATAGATCAAAATCATATTTGAACATACAACATGTTACCTACCTATAGGTACTGTTTTTAGCACTCCAAGAAAGACGTCGAATGAACCAGCTTCTTTTATAAGAGAAATTAAGAAATAATTAATTTTCACGCTGTATTTAGTGTACGCAGAAAAAATACCTACCTGTGCAATCAATGATGACGTCATAAAGTTTCTTTTCCTTCTCCAAAACGTCGGGTGATATGAGCCTGAAACCGGTGTCTGTAAAAAAACAATGAATTATAGTGAAACTCTAAGTAGGTAAGTGGATTTAGATGTGACATTTTACCATTAGGGGTACAATATGCAGTCTGGCACCAAAACAGAAATGCCATTAAACCCAATGAAGAAGATTGTTTTTATTTACTTATCGCTGCCAGCGTTGAGCATTATGCAAACTTTTTGGTCAAAATTATATTGTAAGGTTCATACACTAGAAATTCTTAGTTTCGATGACTTAACTTACTCAAATGTTTGACGATTTCCAGTCTTGACTTGTTCATCTCTGAAACGGTGACATCTCTGTGACCCTGATGATGCAGGGTAGTCACCCAGAGGTTTCCTGAAAAAAAAAACAATAGCCCGCTGTTACCAGGTTGTTTTTATTGTAAGTCAAAACAAAGAATTGATACACAACATACCAAGAGGAAAATTTTATGCTGTTAAACCGTGTTTTATAAAAACGTGAAAAACTTTAGTTAAAAAAACTATACATACCTAATGTGTAACCAATAACTTCTCATTATTTGCTCTATTAAATGCTAACTACCTATAAATAAAAATGAAGGCAATGTAATGCTTCCACTGGACACCTACATTGCGCCTTTTGCTAAAAGAGCTATCGATCAATGCACAAAAAGACGGCAATGCGCTTGAAGGCAAAGGACTTTGACGCTTTCGGAACAAGAGATAAAGAATACTCACCAATGATGCCAGCACCGACCACCAGTATCTTGTCACCAACCGCGAGGGGCGACGCTCGGTCGAATCCGTGAGCCACGCACGAGTACGGCTCGCAGAGACCGGCTGAAACAATTCAATTCAATTTAATTCACGTATTTCAGAGTACGAAGAGATCAGAGTTTCAATAATTGCACATAAGTGACACGTTGTCAAGTCGTTCATGTGAACTATAAAAAGAGTAAGACCCAAAACACTGCCCTGCGGGACACCGCAACAGCAAGCGCAAGCGCGGATGCTTACTTATTATCCAGGGTGGATTTTTGAGACGGGGCAGTAATGGCAGGTAGAAATGGTAGAAATCGCGAAAAACTTCTCCACGTACATTTTGTACGGGGGAAAGTTTTTTCCGATTTCTGACATTTCTAGCACTCAAACCTCAGTTGCCTCCAAAGAGCCTTTTGATACCTACACGAAAGAGGATCGAACGGCATTATAAAAAAAAACCATAGAAAATGTATGGGAATAGTTTTTCTAAATTTCTGACATTTCTAAGTACTACTCAAACCTCAGTTGGCTCCTTAGGCCCGGTTTCTGAGTTGAGAATTTTGCTAAGCAAATACTTTACTATCGTTCTGTCACGCTCTTTTGTGAGAAATCTGCAGAGACAGGACGATACTTACCCATTTGCTTAGCAAATTTCTCAATTCAGAAACCGGAGGTTAGAGTCTTTTAATCTCTACATGATCGATTGCCATATTTTTTTTTATTTTAGCATTTTTTTCGCTGACCGTACATTTTTTCCAAAATCTGTGAATGCAGTTCATAATATCTCAAAAAGTTATGGAAGGTTTCCTAAGAACATTTTCTTGTAACTATAACGGTTAAGGTACCTGCCCTTACTGCCCCGTCTCAAAAATCCACCCTGTATTTTTTGCTGTGAATGCACTATAAGAAACTGCACGCAAAAGGTTTGAATGAGAAGGAGAAGAGAAAAAGAGAAAGAGATACCTTGTTTTAAGGACACGTGATCAGGCAACGTACAAACCTAATCAACAATATTATCATGTTAATTATAAAATAGAAATAGGGTAGGACCCAAAACACTGCTCTGTGGTACACACAGGACAGGTACGTATTGACGAAATAGGGGAAAATTTATTCATGTGAGTGGTAGAAAAAGACTGGATGATTCCTCATCTTTGAAAGCCAAAGAGTGTGAGAGAGATACCTTGTTCTAAGGTCACGTGGTCGGGCAGCGCAAAGACCTGCGCTCTGGGGACCCTGACATACTGCGCCCAGCCGCCGTCGCACCAGATTCCAACGGTGCTGTTGATGCCGGCCGTCAAACAGTACTGGTAGTTGCCCTTACGGCAGTGGTCGCAGAGGTGGCAGGCGCTGTTTGGAAAAAATAAATCTTAAGGGTGGACGTTAGCAACGTGGCGCGAAATTCAAAATTTTCACAGTTTTTTACATTTTGTAGCTAAACTGAGCTATTTTTGTTCAACAATTTTTCGTTCGCGGCAATAAAAGAGTATTATTTTCATTATTGTAAACAACAGCAGTGGCACTGTCCAAAAAACTTGTCGCAGACCAGAACACATAATCGGCTGAATTATTGTTGTTCTGTTGTTTACAATAATGAAAAGAATACTATGTTATTTCCGCGAACGAAAAATAGCTAAACAAAAATAGCTCCGTTTAGCTACAAAATGTAAAAAACTGTGAAAATTTTGAATTTCCCGCCACGCTGCTATCTTCCAGCCTTAATATATAAAACAAAGTCGTGTTAGTTACACCATTTATAACTCGAGAACGGGTGGACCGATTTTTATGATTTTTGATTTGTTGGATTTCTCTCCGCCCCGAATAGCAGAATAACTATTAAAACAACGGCAAAACTCAAGAGAAAAAAAAGTCTGCGCGAATGAAGTCGCGGGCAAAAGTTAGTAATTTATTTAAACATTTATAATAAGTTGAAAAAATTCACTCGGGACAGGACTTGAACCCGCAACCTTCCGCATAATAATCCGTAATTTATTTTCAAAAATATTTTTACCCTCACCAAAAAAGAGCGTTATTGTTATATAGGTTTGACCGCTATGTGTGTGTGTGTCTGTCTGAGGATGTGTCTATCTGTGTGAGGGTGTGTTTGTCTGTGTGTCTGCCTGTGTATCTGTCTGTGGCACCGTAGACCGAAACTATTTGGATGCGGATTTTTTTCATTTAAAGCAGGTTTTCTAACGAGTGTTCTTAGGTCTTAGATACATTTTAAAAAATAGATATGTTTTTTCAAAATCGTTTCAGCCGTTTTATGAGATATGTTTGTATGAAGCTAAAATGTAGGGAAGTTTAAAAACATATATTTAGTTTAGTCGAAAGAAAGACGTCGGATTTTCATTTTTATCACGTAGTCAATATCACGAGATTCGAGATCGCGAGATTTAGGGAAACGCGACCTCTAGGGCCTAGACTCTAGGCCCTAGAGGTCTAGGGATAATATTTTTTCTTCATAATATTTTTGTCACTTGACAAAATATGAGCCAAATCATATAAATTTTAACTTTCTGTTTACAAAAACTGATTTAAAACCATATCTATGATTTAATTACTACGTGAAATCTAGAGGGGGGGAGGGGGTCTTAGCAGTATATGTATATGCTGGTCCGGGTGGTCACCGAAGGGTGGCGGAGGGGGGGTGAAATTTTTAAACAAATTGTAAAAAATGGGTCACGTAGTATGGGTACGTTCCCTCAGGTATACTTCGCAACTAGGAACTTACCAGTTAGGGTCAGCAACAACCTTCTGGCCCTTCTTCAAGTCGCAGTTCTTGCCCACCTCGTGCACCACGCCGCTGAACTCGTGACCCATGGGGAATGGTCGCTCCTTAGAGGCGGGGAACTCGCCCTGTGATGGGATAGTAGTATGTAAGCGTCTGGTCAAATGGTTTGGTTTCCCATAGCTGGTCTTATGTTCAGGATGAACTACAATTTCTGATTTCTGAAATTTACTAAGCAAATACTTACTTAAGACTTAATTCCAAATTCAAATCAATTTTAATCCCTTGGGATTAAAATTCAATTTTACAACAATATTCCAAATTTAAATCTCGAGATTAAAAAGGGGATTAAAAGCAATCTTTGCGGGAACCGCACTATCTCTTTTTTTAATATTGGGATTAAAATGTAATTTTACAACCATATTCCAAATTCGAAATATGGGATTAAAAAGGGGATTAAAAAGCAATCTTTACGGGAATCGGACTATCTCTTTTTTGAATAAATACCTACATTCGAAATTCCAATCACTTTTAATCCCATGGAATTAAAACGGTAATTGAACGAGCGAGCGAAGCGAGCGAAGTTCTCCGAGTCTACTGGAACAATGCGGCGTTTGTATGTATGTATGTATGTATGTATGTATGTATGTATGTATGAATGTTCGTTCGACGATAACTTGAGTAAATTTAGTCGGATCGTCATGAAATTTGGTAAGCAGGTAAATGAGGCCAAGAGAATTTTTAAGTTCAAACATGAGCCAAATCGGTCGAGGGGTTGCTGAGATATGGGGTTGTTAAGTTTATATGGGGTCGCGAGTTCATAGTTCGGGGCGAACCACTAGTTTAGTCTCTTTACGGGGAACGAACTACCTAGCTTCTTTTGAATAGATGTCTAAAAGATATCTTTACCTGAATAATATGCAGGTCAGTGCCGCACAGCCCTGAGTAGGCCACCTTGATGATGACGTCATCGTCGTTGACGATCTTGGGCACCGGATACTTGGTCTCATGCTTCAGAGTCAGGGTCTTTCCGTCGAATACCACAGCCTCCATTTTGTTTGCTGGGAAATTGTGATTCCCGTAAAAAGGCGCGATTAGAAGCTGGGTAATTCTACGGCAGAGCAATTCCCGTGGCATTTTTTATTTAAAGGCACCGAACTAAATCCCAAGAATCGGCATTACGTATAAAATCACAATAAAAACTTGTCCCCACAGAAACAAATGATATCAGCAATAGAACAATACGAAACATTATTTCGACCATACGTATAATATTCGAATGTCAACCTTATTGCAATAGTGTACAGTTTTACTTTAATTGCATAGACTAAGAGCAAATAAGCTCCCAAAGGCAGTTTGGACATCTATTTTTCCAGACACATTTCAGAGTTCTATGTTGTATCTAGTTTTATCCTTGATCGATGCATGTAACAATAAAATTGTTACTAATGTGTTCTAAAGTAATGTGAGAACATCAAATTATCTGAAAACCCTTAAATAAAAAATGCCACGGGAATTGCATAATGCAGCTCTGCCGTAGAATTACCCAGCTGGAGTTTGAGAATAGGTCACACGAGAAATTACTGGTAAACTCCTAAACAGTGGACAATCAGTTATAAATTATAATAATAGAGACTGGTTGCAATTGTATTTATATTCATTCTACGGGTAAAAGTTGCCTAAATATTCCGGCTAAAGACGTCACGCCACTATGGAAATTACTGCTAATGATGTTTTTTTTTCAGCTGCATTTTAATGCAAAGTGTGATAATTTCATGGCAACCGTCACAGACACACCGTAATCTCCATGAATTGGCATAATCACTTTTTTTTGGTCTGTAGGCATTCGAATAAAAAAGTTACTGCTATTCTCCTTTCCTCGATGTGCAACAGGCTTTCGACCGACTATGGCATAAAGGACTGTGCATACTTAATAAAGATGCTTCTACCACACACATTCTTCCCAATCCTTAAATTAATCATACCTCGAAGAAAGGATCTTCCGGGTTAGGAAAGGCGACTGTGCAACCGAATTCTGCAAAATCTTAGCAGGAGTGCCACAAGGCTCTGTTCTTGGCCCAGTTCTCTACTCAATTTACACCTCAGGGGGCCAATTCTCGGGAATCTCGCGTTTGACACATCTCGAAGAAAAATTCTCATGTATGTGTTGCTACTTACGCCGACGATACTGCAATTCTCGCCGTTAGTGCGGATCCCAAGAACGCATCAGATTTGCTACAGATTCTGATGTGGAGGAACTAGGAAGCATTCACCCATAATTCTATGGGAAAAGGCTACTGAATTGATGGGAAAAGGCGTGATGGTAGAAGAAGGAAGTCATGGCTCCGAAACATCAGAGAATGGAAGGATGTAGGTACAGAAATATTGTAGAAGAGTATGGAGAGCAGACGGGTAGCGAATCCAAATCGCACTCGACAAGTTTTAGCCAACTACCCAAAGTTTAAGGGTATGTCAGTTCCTATGTTCCCACCTACAGCCTGAACGCCATTGATACGTGTTTCATGGGGTAATAAGACGTCACCAAAAACGCTATACGTCGCCCATATTGGGTTGAAATAAAAAAAGTGTGATGTACATACTTACAATATTATAAAAATGCGTCCGCCCTCAGGAATGTAAATATCGACAAATGTTCTCAGATTAACACTCAATTTGCTCTCTAGCGTAGAGAGTAGGTACTGGAGAGTAATGACAAACAAACAAATCGCTATCGAGGTACACGCGAACACAGTGTTGTCTTGCGAAAGTGTCACTTAGACTGTCTATTTCACTGCTTTGGAATCGGGATACTTGGATTACCTACTTCTGTTCTTAAGACCCAATAGTAGGCGCAATTAGCTCCGCAATGAAAGAAAAAATAAGCGAGTATCTTCTTTTTGGATGCGGTTTTTGGTAAAAACTCTTCTATCCTTACGATAAATACATTAGTAGGTTCTAGAATCTGGAATTCAAAGTTAGGTCCTAAAATAGTTAAGCCTCGCGTTGAGAACTTAGTGAAGAGTTTTTAGCAAAAAACGCATCCAACAAGAAGATGCGTTTTTTTTTGCGTTAGTTGTGCCTACTATTGGGCCTTAACTAGCCTATTCACACGTTCTAATGTACCTAATGTTTTTTTTGTTTCGCTGCCCTTTGGTAATCCGGCCAAAAATGCCATCATTGTCAATATTATCGAAAATTTCCTCTTTTGTGGAGCAATAATTATCTTATTTTATTGGAATGAGTGTCAAATGTGACTATTCAGTAAACAAGCTCAGTTTTAGCGAACCGAGCTGCTCTTAAAGCAATTTATAAAACTTATCTTCACAACCCTGCACTCTAGTATCGGAGTACAATACCTACTTACTTTTTACCCGACTACGCGAAGCAAAAAAAGGAGGGTTATGATTTTAGCAGCGTATGTATGTATGTATGTATGTATGTATGTATGTATGTATGTATGTATGTATGTATGTATGTATGTATGTATGTATGTATGTATGTTTGTGTGTTCATCTGTTCCCTAGCAGAGCCTAAACTACTCGGCCGATTTCAACAAATGAGGTGTCGTTGGATTCGTCTTAATCACCCAGGTAACATAGGATAGTTTAATTTTGAAAAAAACCAAGATGGCGGCTGTGCTGCGCCCTAAAGTGGTGGACCTAAAAATAAAAATTATCGGATACCATCGTCATGGGTATCAAATGAAAGGGCTTTAAAAGACCTTTTCAAAAATGTATAACACATGTAGCGTCAACATAACAAATAGAACAAAAAATTCCAAAATGTGTTTTTTTTTTGCCCTTCTTGGTTCTATTCTGGGTGATCGTCCAAAATGACTAACTAAAAAGCTCAAAAAAAAATAGAAGTTAAAAACTAAAACCCGACTACTAAAAGGCTTAAAACAAGACCTGTTTATCCTTAAAATAGACTCATAGATAATTAATCGTAGTCGGAGGACACCACATTCGCATTTGATAAACCGATGGCCTCCGACTACGATTAATTATCTATGAGTCTATTTTAAGGATAAACAGGTCTTGTTTTAAGCCTTTTAGTAGTCGGGTTTTAGTTTTTAATTGTTTATTTGTAGACCCTCTTCTAGACCCTCACTTCATTCTTATAACATCACTATTTTCGCGTCGGGAGGGGAGGGGTAAGGGGTAACTCAACGTGACGCTAACCAAACATTTCTGTGCTATAAGTTATGCAATATGTTAAGTACACACGTAAGCACGTCGACCCTTACACGCTAGCACTCTACTCGGTTACGTTACGGGTGACTTTACAACAAATGTGTACAGTCTGACGTGCTGTCGTGTGTACATGGGTGGTATTCTAGAACGCTACTTAAACTCAGTTTAACTCTTCTCGCTCAGTCGGAGTTTAAACATCGTTTAGAAGTATGATATTCAAATCAAAACATGCACTGTTTTATCGACAGTTGACGCTACTAAACTCTACTTCAACTGAGTTTAAGTAGCGTTCTAGATTAAACTGAGTTTAAGTAGCGTTTTAGTTTAAACTGAGTTTAAGTAGCGTTCTAGCATACCACCTTCTTGCTGTAGCATCGTCATCTATCTCCCACTATCGCACTATAAGCTGCACCAAACACTCTTTGAACTTAACCTTGTTGTTAAGTAATAAAACGTGATAATTTCAACCGTTGATAAGCTTCGTTATAACCACGTAAACATAGTTGTTTTTCTTTCCACAAATAAATTAAGTCCGCTTAGGAACAATCGTTCAATTGACGCACATTACCTCAAAATTTGGACCTTATAGCAGTAACAGACGCTCGAACCTGGTGCGGCCGAACCACGAACACGGTGCGGTATCGGACCATGTTCGATCGTGTGTAGCATGGTACACCGAACATTATTATTATTATTTACGGTTCGGTTGGTTCGAAAGCGTTTGCACGAACACAATAAGGTGGTATCTCTGTTCGCCCCTTCAGGGTTATGGGGAGTAGAAGTAGGTCTCCTCTTCTATTTCAACCAATTGACCCCTTAGTTCAATAATAGTTACTATGAGAAGCCCTTGACTAAAAACTATGAACATTCCAAATGGCTACTTTTATTAGCATTTAGAAGGTCAGAAGACGCATCAAATAATGCATTGGGAGCAGTCCTATCTTTTCCATGCTATTTAGGCGAAAATGTTGCTTCGTGCGTGTAACAGTTTTAGTATTAAGTAAATTTTTGTATTACAATCTAATTACTCCACAAACGGGAGCCCACGATACAGGTTTTACCTAGGGTGGGGCCCACTAAAAACTGTTACTACGATTACCTTTCTGCCAATAAATATTTTTTACTTTTTACTTTTACAGTTTACTTCATCTGTGATAGACCATTTCGAGAAAGAACTCGCTAATTAAAATGCAAGCATTAAATACTTAAGATTATAAATCCTTTATTGCTCTTACAGTTGTACAATATTTGTGCACGATTAAAATTACATTACACCTACAAATTATCTACAGCTTGATAATAAAGATAACCTTGACAAATCTAAAACCTGTTTTGATATTTTATCTAACACCATTATTGTTAAAGGTATCACCGTTGTCTGACACTAAGATTCCAAGATATCGCCAATAGATGACGCAAGTCATTTACGAGTAGATGTTACTTACAGAAATCCTAGAGAGGAATATTTCATCCGGACTTCGGGACGGAAGAAAAATAATATTTACACAATTTAATCTCAGCCCCTCTACTTTTGACTCTATTTTAGACGCATTGTTTATTGATCACAATAAAAATACGCTTTTGAAAAAAGACCTTTGCGCTTTTGAATAAACATTAAAAAGTATATCAAATCAAAGCTAATTCGAATTCTGTAAGAATTTAATTAAAAAACTTCGTCAATATTAACGCAATAGCGTCAAGGGTAACTCACACTGTTGCTTTGAAGACATTGTTAAAAGATGGTGCTTTACGTTACTTTGATATTCTTAGAACATCCTTGAGTGAGACGGACTTGACAAATGGAGGCCGTGGAGTCTTCTGTAAAAGGAGTCCTTGCATTGCGTTGTTCGATTTCGGCGATAGCTGTCAGATTCTAAATTAGTCAATTTTGTTTTGGGTTGTATTCTGAAGTTGTCAATTTCAGATTTGTGCCAATTTCGGTTCAAAGTCAATTTCTGAGGAGGTCAGATTCTCAGTAGGATGGTCTGATGTCACGTCGGAATAGAAATAGGTTTGAATCGCAAAAAAGCAGTACAGTCATGAACAGATAGATATTGACGGATTTGTTCAGTATTTCGAAAAATATTGGATGACCATAGTTAATTACCCTAAATCTATTTGGATGTTCAGATGAAAAATATCGCACCACAAACCATTTAGAAGGATGGCATAACCGGTGTAACAAAAAATTGTCTAAACAACCGAATTTGTTAAAATTTTTATACGTGTTAAAAAAAGAAGCTAAACCCTACAATATTTGCTTGAAACAGGCAAGTGCGCACCGATCCTCCAGGAAATCAAGGCAGGCTGATGTTAAGTACGATATTCATCTAAGAAAATTGATAATTGATCCACAAAATAAAAAATGAAAAAGACATTCTGCTTAAATAATTAGTTTTTTCATTTCAGTAGAGACCACTTTTTACTTTGACTGTACTAAATTCCTGACGTAAGCAAAATAAAACGTAGTTATATTTCAACTCAGCAATAATCTAACGTAATCACTGTTCAGACTAACTCATATTCTGAAGAAAATACGATTCTGACCTACTCCGAATCCAAATTATACAGAATCTAACTAATCAAGATTTTGTCACAGATCCCCAATTGACTAATTTAGAATCTGACAGCTATCGCCAAAATCCGTTGTTCGACCACTAATCAATCTTCAGAATAGCCTTAGAGATGGTGCCCTTCTTTAGATCGTCGAGGGCGGTTTGGTAGTCGGCCATCTTGAACACCTTGACTCCAAGTTTCGTGTAGTTCAGGTACCTGACAGAAAACAAAGATTTTATAAAACTATAGAAATATTCAAGATGATTGCCAACCTCCGATATGAGACGGCGCTAAAAGAAGAAAATTTAATTTGCAATATTTTCCTAGCATGACTAGGTAAGTGCTTTAGATAAAATAAAAAGTGGTTCCAGATTTAATTCGTCCAATACTTGATTGTATACTCCAAGCAGAAATACACTGTATAGGTACTCTACAGCTACACTATAGAGTCTACAGATTAAAAATTTAATAAACATCGAAATTTCGTCTCTAATTCCTGCTCGGAGGATAGATTTCTATCAGGAATTCAGGACTCTCAAAGTAAAAGGAGGTCTACTGAGAAGTGATTCTTTAAAATTCTTATCTTCACAGCAGCGAAAGCGAGGAAGATGGCGCAAAGGGAAGCGCCCAGCAGTGGGCAAACTTGAGTTGATGATGATGAATATGAAGAGGAAGGTAGATAAAGATGACAATGAAAATAAAGATGATGATGGTTTTGAATATAAAAAAGAACATAAAGATGAAAATGATGGTGCTCTTATCTTGTCTGTCCATCGCAGTCGGGAAGATGTATATGTAGATGAAGATGAATACTAGATGATAAAGATTATGTTGTTTTGATCTTATCTACGCTAATCTTACCTGTCACCCATGGCGCTGAGCCAACTGATGGCGGTCGGGAAGCTGTACGGGTTGACCTTTACTCCGATGATGGTCAACTCCTTCTCGTAGATCGTGAAAGGACTCACACTGGGGACAAAGAGAATATGCTCACTTAAATCTTGACACTTCTAGGTTTGTCATAAAATCGTTTATGACCAGGGGCAATGGTGCCAAAATTGGCTGTCAGTTGACGGCTTCAATTACGATTTATTAATAATGTCGGTCCTTTTAATGTTTTTGTAGTACAGCAAAGAATATTCTGATTCTAATTCTAGAGGATCAGTTCTCTGGTTGTGGGAGAAAAACGGGGAAATCCCTGTTTTGTCCTTCTGCTGGGACGCCATCGATACGCCCAGCTCAAAGATGCAGACACAGACAGACGAGACACTTACGAGACCCGGTGTGTGGTCGGACAGCACCCGAAGACCACGTATTTTCCACCAGGCGTCAGGTAGTTGAAACTGATCTCCATTACTTTGCCAACACCTGCAACAACGAGACGAAATTGTGACGTCAGTCAGTACCTCTAGTTTGAACGACGGTATAACCCGTGTCAATAAAGAAAACACTTAGAATGAACTTCAAAACTTGCGTTGTCTCGCTTTGATTGTATTATGATTATAGCGAGAGGGCGCGTGTTTTGCAGGTCATCCTAAATGTTTTCTTTATTGGCACGGGTTTTAGTTCGGCAGGATGAAATAGAGGGCATATTTCTCACTTGTCAAACGCATACATTTGACCTTTGGGATCCAGAAACTCAGAAGCAGTGAAATTGGAATTTAATGGTCAAAAGTGCAATGACAGTGTAAGTCTTTGGTCGAAAGGAAAAGTTGAGGCCCAAGTGGCGACTAGGTTTATAGTACACACGACAGCACGTCAGACTGTACACTTTTGTTGTAAAGTCGCCCGTAACGCAACCGAGTATAGTGCTAGCGTATAAGGGTCGACGTGCTGTCGTGTGTACTAAAACGACATTGTTGGTGACATTACGCTTGTCATCGAATTTTGTTAATGATAATCCATAGAGGGAAATTTCCCGACAAGCAGATGTTACGCTTGGGGTCCGGCCGGGTCCAACTGAACATAGTTGGACGAGAAACATTTTGCTGGCGCCATGCAGGATTGTAGCGAGTAGTGATTGACAGCTCAAGTATTTAGCAGTTTCCTGAGCGCCCAACAGGGGTTGCTACTACAAATTATTTATACTCGTAGAACGTAGATATTTATCACCCTTGATGTTAGGATGATTGAATTTGGATGCGTAAATATCAGCTTGTATGCAAGCCAGACCGTCGAAGAGTTTTTATCTCATTGGATACAGATGCGACGGGAATTTTCTATCAGTATTTAATTTATTTAATTACGATAATGTCATTTAGAAAAATTATGTACTTCTTACCTGTGCAGTCAATGATGACGTCATACAGTGTGGAGTCCTTTTCCTTTTCCAAAACGTCAGGAGTAACCAATCTGAAGCCAGTTTCTGAAAATAAAAACATGTTATGCATAAGAAAAATTTAGATCTTAGGATGTGTGGGTGGGTGTGTGTATTAGATGACAAATATACCCTCCCACACATACACATAAACAAACACGTACACAAACATGAGCCGAAGCCTGAATTCTCAACGCAATAATAACATAAAATACCCAGGTTTTTGACGATCTCCAGCCGTTTCGTGTTCATCTCAGAGACGGTGATGTCACGGTGCCCCTGGAGGTGCAACGTCGTTATCCACAGATTACCTGAAAAATATTTTTTGGTAAAACCGGGCCGAAGGGGGTAAAAATTGGCTTAAGGCTGGAAGATAGCAGCGTGACGGGAAATTCAAAATTTTCAGTTTTTTACATTTATCTGTGATCTCTGCTAAAATGAGCTATTTTTGTTCAGCGATTTTTCGTTCGTGGAAATAACATAGTATTCTTTTCATTATTGTAAACAACAGAACAACAATAATTCAGTCGATTATGTGTTCTGGTCTACGACAAGTTTTTTGGGCAGTGCCACTGCTTCGTAGACCAGAACACATAATCAGCTGAATTATTGTTATTCAGTTGTTTACAATAATGAAAATAATACTATGTTATTTCCGCGAACGAAAAATCGCTGAACAAAAATAGCTCAGTTTAGTTACAAAATGTAAAAAACTGTGAAACATTTTAATTTCCCGCCACGTTGCTATCGTCTACCCTTAAATAAGTACCTACCTAATTTTTTAGTAATCTGTTACTATTTTGCCTATCTGACAGGTTAGTTGGTAATACTTAGATAAATACTAATTCGATTCGATAGTTTTATCAGGTAGATAGTAGATAGGATGGATATAAAGAAATAAAGTTAAAAAAATGAATTAACTTAAACAGAAACAACAACAAAAATTTTGTTTTTGCCGAAAAATAAGAATACATTATACTTTATGTTACACCTTCCTCTAACCGGAATTCAAGTTAACTATCACGATTTTCTGAATAATTTATCCATCAACTTTAGGTACCTATCCATCTATTATGAATTAACTTCAATACCTACGATATCTGTAGTATTCTGTGATAGTATTTTAATTTTATCAAGATCTTTGTCTTACTACCTACTTATCATCAGATCAATCGGAAGATATAGATAGATGGTCAATATTTGTCTGTCTGCGGCTAAAATGATATTGATAAAAATCCGCTTTGAACACGGAAATCCGCTTTGCTTAGTCACCTATTTAGTATCGAGAAATACCAAAAAAATCTGGTTCTCTGGAGCGTGTTCAATAAATAAATATCTAAATAAATATCTAGGAAGACCGTTGGTCCCGGTTGTTGTTCATTAACAACAATCGTTAAGCCATATCAGAGGCCTTTTGGGTGGCCTGAAAACTAGGACAATTTTTTTATTACCTAGTTGTTTTGAGTAATTATTATTGAGTAGATTCAAAAATAAGTTCGTATTTTTGTCTAGACGCAGGTTGGCAACCTTATTTTTTTATTACTTTTCGGGATAATAACAATATCGCAGTATTTTATTGCTGTCCTTGAACCAGCAGATTTGGATCAGTAAAACATAGAAAACACTTCTTGACCTAGGACTGATTACCTTGGTATCGCTGTGATGGGTAATTACACCCCTATATCTTTGAAAGAAGGCCTCAACCTTGCCAAGGGTCGTATTGGCATTGAAGCGATTACTACCTATTTGATAATCAATGTCGAAGTAAATCAACGCTTATCTATTCGTTGTATCTTCTAGTAATCACTCGATGGATCAGATTCGAAAAATATTAAGTATTAGCGATCTTTTATTTTTTGTGGCGCTCTCTACAATAATTGTATTGATTTATTTGCACTATCATCACACCTGTATTGATGCTCCACAATGCAGATGGCAGGATCTCCTGGTAGCTGGAGAGCTGGTGACCAATCGACTTATTTTGTCGAACAAGGCTGGGAGTTTCTAGGCTGCTTATTTAGACACCGCTGATCACGAAAATAAAATTTCCTGCCCCTTCAGGTACGGGAAGTTGGCCGGTGTTTTTTATACATTGATTGAGGGGTTTAAAAAGCAACGGGGAAATGTATCCATTTGTCCTAATACCAAAAATGCTTACCAATAATGCCAGCGCCCAGAATGAGGATCTTATCCCCAACAGAAAGAGGTGAAGCGCGGTCGTAACCGTGGGACACGCAGGAGTACGGCTCGCATAGGCCTCCTGGAAAACAAATTATTTTACATTACAAAAGCCCTCTTATACCTGGAATGTTGCTAGAGGGAATAATATTACAGCTGATTTATTACATGATTGATATACCTACCTGACATCGCAAAACAGATAAGGAAAATCTTTCTCTGCTCTAAGTACAGCATTGCTCCCAGACTATTCTTCCTTGCATTTGTAAACTGAATCAGTGTTTCGCATTAAACTGGGAAAAGTACTGTCAGCGATAATCAAGGTTACTCCATAGTTAAGTAGCTCTGGCATAACGGTGTCAATCGAACATAACGGGTATTTTAGCCTGCCACTGGTTTTACTTACAGATGCGAGGAAGAATGGTTTGGGAGCAATGCTGTAGTTGTAGCGGAGAGTGTGATTTTCCTCGCCTTTTATGTGATTTATCAGGAATGTAAATCATGTTTTAGTAAAAAACAGCCAATATCAGAGATCACAGATTGCTCCTGCCCATAGTGGAATGTAGTTAGTTCATCGTATCCTTAGTTTTTCTAGATTTTTGAGTGCTTTCTACCCTTCTTATTTTTCAAATTGTCCCTTACCTTGTTCCAAAGTGACGTTTTCCGGCAGCAGGAAGACCTGCTGTTGCGGACAGCGCACGTACTGCGCCCAGCCGCCGTCGTCGAACACTCCGAGCGCTGTCTTCACCGGCGTCGAGCAGAACTGGTACTTCGCGCGGCGGCAATAGTCGCAGAGGTTGCAAGGCCTAGAAGGAAATACATATTTGATATTATTATACACTAAATATATATATGTAGAGGTTAAACGTTGTCTGCAGGATCGACCATGTCTGGAACACCACCTTGCGCTCAAAAACGCGCATAGCTGATATAGTGCACAGACGGCAAAGCTAAAATGGAACTGGACCGGCCATGTCCGCCGTATGCAACCGGATAGGTTGGCGAAACTCGCCACCAAGTGGGTACCATATGGTGGTGCTACTATGGCCATGCCTGTAAACGCCATCTATGAACTGCTTTGAATTTGTTCTTTGTAAACGGCTCATTCCAATCAATAAGTAGATCGAAGAAGTCCACCCACAAACGAACCTGTTAGGGTCCACGACGACCTTCTGTCCCACCTTCAGCTCGCTGGCCTTGCCCACCTGGTGGACCACGCCGGAGAACTCATGGCCCATGGGGAAGGGACGGGTCGATAGAGCTGGGAACTCGCCCTGTTGGCAAAAGAAGAACAAAGCTCGATGAAGTCCTTTCTTTATGCTTGAGGTGCAGCGAAGCTTGCCGCAATGATATGCAGGTCGGTGCCGCAACAAATCATACAATCAATTGAACCAATCAATTATACAATCGATCAATAGTTTAAACGTTCAATAAATCAATGTATCAATCAAACAATCATTGAAGTAATCAATTTTACCAATAAATTATACAAAAAATCAATCGGTCAATGATTGATACATTGACCGATTGATTTTTTGTTGATTACTTCTTATTCTTTGTTGATTACTTATTGATTACTTCAATGATTGTTTGATTAAATGATTGAATTAATTATACAGTCAATCAATAGTTTAATCGTTCAATAAATCAATGTATCAATCAAACAATCATTGAAGTAATCAATTTTACCAATCAATTATACAAAAAATCAATCGGTCAATGTATCAATCGGTCAATGAATTAATCAATGTATTTAAAAAAATCGATCAATCTATCTATCTAGCAATCAATTAATCATCAATCAATCAATCATCAATCAATCAACCAATCAATCAATCAACCAACCAATCAATGAACGCAGCCCTTACCGCGATGATGTGTAGGTCGGTGCCGCAGATCCCGGAGTAGGCCACCTTGACGATGACGTCGGTGTCGTTCACGATCTTGGGCAGAGGGTAGTCGGTCTGGTGCTTCAGGGTGCGGGTCTTGCCGTCGAACACTAGGGCCTCCATTGTCTGTTGAAGAAATAATCATCCAGTCCCTAATCTTCTAATATACAACGTGTTACAAAACATCCTAACTCTTTTTACAGGGTGTAATCTAGTGGTCAACAGGACTACAAAACTGTAAAGATTTTTTTATTTTATTTTAACGACTCAAAATTTTTAAAAAAACATATTTTTTTTGTTTTTGGCATTAGCTCAAATTTTAAAATATGTTTGTGTGTGTAGGTGCATTAAAATAGCTTTGAGTGGTTAAAACATTGTGAAAGTCAATGAAAACAATATTAAAAAATACTTTTCTCCCGCCACAGCGTTCACATTTTATATTTAGGTTGTGATCCCTATCACCGGGTGCTATTACCCTGTAAAAAGAGTTAGCATCTTTTGTAAAACCTTGTAGGTATATTTGTAAATGAATAATTTAAAAAAAAACGTATTTTTCGGTTCAAGCGTTACTAAAACCTCTTTGCTAAAACTATCGTCCCTGCCTGAGTCAGGTGTCAGTCAGTCACAAATCACAATGTGATGTCATGTGTGGCTACTGGCTACTGCTTGGCTCATTACTTCCTACACGTGCCTACCCACTTGAAAGAAGCAAGCAAACTCATTGCTTTTAGAAGCTAAAATATGCCGGCGCACCCACGCGACGCGTAGTTAATTAATACGACGACGACGGAAAAAACTGTGACTTACCACACCTAGGGATAAACTACAATGTCCTAGATAACTATGGCCCGGTTTCTGAGTTGAGAATTTTGCTAAGCAAATGGGTAGGTATCTATCTCTGCAGATTTCTCACAAAAGAGCGTGATAGAGCGATACGTAAGTAGGTATGTGCTTAGCAAAATTCTCAACTCAAAAACCGGGCCTGAGAAAATTGACCTAGGTACCTAGCTATACACCGTGGTATGTTAGTGGTTTAAAGCCGAAGGTATTTTGTTGTACTGGTGATTCTGAGCCAAATTCCAATTCTTTACTAAAAAAAACACTTCCCAATACAAACGTCTATCGCCAAACGACACGATTTGTATGGAGAAGTGAATTTTTTTCGCGCTTTTTGTACTTAATGAAATCTTGTAATTTGGCTCAGAATCACCAGTGCAACAAAATACCTTCGGCTTTAAAACCACTAAAATATCACGCTGTGTTACCGAGCCCTCCTTCATTGTGAACCTTTTGTTATGTTTTTTGACTAGGTATATGCGATCAGAGTCCAGAGAGCTAGTGAAACTAAACAAAAAAAAGTTGCTAGATACTTAGTAGTAGATGTAGATAGTACAATCGGCCACACGCTAAGACCTTTTTGTTCAGTGTCTAAGTATAAGTATATTGATTGAATGATTATTTCAGTGTAAATATGTTCATACTAAGCTAGTATTAATTTGCATGTACCTAATGCATGTAATGTAAATGTAAATCACTATTTGTACGCCCTTTGGCAAAACATAGAGCTCAATTTATTTATGACCATCTTGTTTCTAATCACCTATGTTTAACAAATAAACTATTCTATTATATTCTAATACCTCAATATAAAAATATTTGAGTTTGAGTTTGAAAAATATATTTTCCCTCTTAGTACACTCACCGCTATTAGAGTTGCGAATCGCAGTCTTCTATCACAAAATTCACAAAATGAGTTTCACTGTCATGGACTAACTTCACTGCAATGTTGTCATGGCACCACTGACTATTTTGACAGATATGACGGGATTGACGGGCAATGTTGCCAGCTAGGCACTGCTTTTCTGGATTTGGTATAAATTGACTCCGATTATTGTTGTTCGATTATTGTTGCGAGGTTTAATCTATGGTCTGAGTTTAAACTGTGATTGATATTACGGGCCTAATGCCCGGTTTCTTAGTTGAGAATTTTACTAAGCAAATACTTACGTATCGCTCTGTCGCGCTCTTTTGTGAGAAATCCGCTGAGATAGGACGATACTTACCCATTTGCTTAGAGAATTTCTCAACTCAGAAACCGGGCCTAAGTGTCGATCTGCTATAAACTTCGCAGACGAAGTAGGATACTATACGTCCAAAATGAGTAACGTAACACGTATAGAAGCAAGCTTCTCTTTAGTCTACTGAGGCCCGGTTTCTGAGTTGAGAATTTTGCTAAGCAAATGGGTAAGTATCGTCCTGTCCCTGCAGATTTCTCACAAAAGAGCGTGACAGAGCGATACGTAAGGATGTGCTTAGTAAAATTCTCAACTCAGAAACCGGGCCTAAGACACTAATATTATAAAGAGGAAAAGTTTGTAAGTATTTATTATGTATGTACCTATGTAGTGTAGGGGGAAATCTTTTTAAAAAAATCTTTCACTAATGGGAAGTTACTTTACCTATCGCTGAGTGCTATAGGCTATTTTTTATTGCGATAGCGGGCAAAAGCTAGTACCGTAAGTAACACAATGGCGTATCCATGGCGTCCCAGGTAGAAGGACAAAAGCGGTATTTTTTTGTTGTTCTCCTAAAACCAGCTAAGTAATCAGAAGATTAAAAGGACTGACACTGGACCGACAGCATTAATAAATCGTATTTAAAACCGTCAACCGGGAGCCCATTTTGGCACCATTGCGTTACAGGCTAAGGGCCCTGTTTAATGTATTGAGGACACGATAGGTCGCTAAGAGAAGCTTATACTCTTTACCTACTTACGTAACTCATTTTTGACGTATACAGGGTGGATTTTTGACACGGGGTAAGGGCAAAGGGGAAAGTTTTTTCGCGATTTCTGTCATTTCTAGTACTCAAACCTCAGTTGGCTGCTTGGAGTCTTTTGATCCCTCCATGAAACAGGATCGACTGGCATTTAAAAAATATATATATTTTAGCATTTTTCTTGCTGATTGTATTTTTTTCCAAAATCTGTAAATGCAGTTCATAATATCTCAAAAAGATGATGGTCTCCTAGGAACGTTTTCCTGTAACTATAACGGTACCTGCCCTTACTGCCTTGTCCCCGTCTCAAAAATCCAGAGTGGATTTCTAGTTCGTCACTTTTCAATCTCTATCATAGAGACTTTTCAATCTCTATCATATGTAGATTATACGCATATTCAAGTAACTACGCGTAACTAATTTACGTACCTATGTAATTTTTTTCTCTAGATTCTAACTATTTTAGGGATGTTTTCGAGAAAATTTTTGGATTTTGGATCAACAACTCGGGAACGGGTGGACCGATTTTTACGATTTTTGATTTTTCTCCGCCCCGAATAGCAGAATAACCATTAAAACAACGGAAAAACCCACGAGAAAAAAAATAAGTCTGCGCGGACGACGTCGCGGGCAAAAGCTAGTACCTAACTTCTAAACGACAAAAAATGGCAGAACATACATGGGACTATGGGGGTGATTCGGGTCGCCGTTTGTGTCAGCTATCTAGATTTTCAAGCTTGGCGTCTATGTTTGAGCCACCCTGAATAACTTTAAATAGGCAATTTAATAATAGGTATAATATGTACTCACAATATTTTTTGTTGTTTTCGACACGTCCCAAGCCAACCAAACTCGTACTTAATCTAAAGCAGAGACTTGTCACTTTTACATAACAAAGTATTTAATTATATTATGGCTAGTTGTTGCCAGCGACTTCACCCGCGCAGACTAAAATAAGAGTTGACTATAATTTTAGAGGACCCAGGTTCGATTCCCGGTGCGGGCCTTACCTACCTATGACTAATTTATTTCAAAGTTACGTACATTTGTGAATTTATAGCAGCAATACCACTCGCTAACTGTGAAGGAAACATCGTGAGGAAACCTGAGCATAGGATGCATATAACAATCGTCAATCCGCATTGAGCACGCGTGGTGAAACTCTGGCCCGGTTTCTGAGTTGAGAATTTTGCTAAGCAAATGGGTAAGTATCGTCCTGTCTCTGCAGGTTTCTCACAAAAGAGCGATACGTAAAGTATGTGCTTAGTAAAATTCTCAACTCAGAAACCGGGCCTCTATCTGCCGATTTCTGAATTGAGAAATTCGCTAAGCAAATGGGTAAGTAACGCTCTGTCACGCTCTTTTGTGAGAAATTCTGAGAGGAGGCCTTTGCCCAGCTAGTGGGACTTGTTGAACGAGCGAGCGAAGCGAGCGAAGTTCTCCGAGACTACTAGAACAATCCGGCGTTTGTATGTATGAATGTATGTATGTATGTTTGTATGTATGTATGAATGTTCGTTCGACTATAACTTGAGTAAATTTTGTCGGATCGTCATGAAATTTGGTAGGCAGGTAAATGAGGCAAAGATAATTTTTAAGTTCGAACATGAGCCAAATCGGTCGAGGTGTTGCTGAGATATGGGGTCGCGAGTTCATAGTTCAGGGCGAACCACTAGTACATTTGTATTTCCGCAAACAACCCGTCATTGGGTGAAACAGAAGAGTAGATAGGTAACAAACAACTATACAAACTTTCGCATTTTCTAAGTATGAACAGTGATGTTTTTTATCTCTGTTTGTCACCGTATCGTCATGTCGTATCGCGACATTATCTGAAGAGAATTGCGATTATTTAAATTGACACCGCTTGTGGTGCTTTTGTTTCGTAAGAATTAAATTAATTTAATACCTACCTACTATCACGCCCATTTCCAAAGGTCGTCTGGATCGCGCTTTAGGATAAGACCGCCATCTATGCTCTCGGGTTAGGAAAATTCTTGTAGTGGAATTTTAAAACGGGCAGATATTAGAAAACATGTAGGTACTCGTAACACAAGACAGCATATAGGTACGCTTAACTACGCTTACAATGGCTTACATGCTATTACCTTTACGTATATCTACGTTACGGGCGACTTCGCAACGCAAGTGTCTAGTGCTATCTTGTGTACATACAACAGCATGTCGACCCTTACACGCTAGCACTCTACTCGGTTACGTTACAGGCAGTTTTTTAATGGCGGTCAATTGAGTGGCACAAAAGTGTACGTACACTCTGACGTGCTGTCTTATGTACCTAAATCTCGTACTACACTAAACAACTTTTCCTATGGAACCAACTGAGAAATCTCAAAAAAAATCTAAGGCCCGGTTTCTGAATTGAGAATTTTGCTAAGCAAATACTTTACTATCGTTCTGTCACGCTCTTTTGTGAAAAACTGCAGGGACAGGACAATACTTACCCATTTGCTTAGCGAATTTCTCAATTCAGAAACCGGCAGTAAGAGTCTGACTCGCACTTGTTCGACCATGTTGTAGCTCAGGAGTCGCGAGTAGTCGCGACAGACCGTACCCAAGTGGGTAGGTAGATATTACTAGTGGTTCGCCCCGAACTAAGAACTCGCGACCCCATATCTCAGCAACCCCTCGACCGATTTGGCTCATGTTCGAACTTAAAAATTCTCTTTACCTCATTTACCTGCTTACCAAATTTCATGACGATCCGACCTTTACTCAAGTTATCGTTGAACGAACATTCATACATACATACATGCATACATACAAACATACAAACTCCGGATTGTTCCAGTAGACTCGGAGAACTTCAAAAAGGTAATAAATTAGTGGAAAAAATACAGCGACGATGGAGCTACAGCTACTTATCGGTAGAAACTATCTTGTACTTAATTAAAGTATATATTAACAATGGCTAAGTTCAAGCCTCGTTTGGTGAACTTTTGTGCAGCCGATAGTAGCTTTCGATAGTGAGATATAATTTTACAATAATAGCGCCAACACTGCATTATTATTATTCGGATCAATCTACAGGGTGCACTCTAAGTCGATAGCGAAACTTTAAGTAGGATGTCTACTGATCAATACAAACAACTTGTACTAGGTGGCGAAAAAAATGGAGTTAAAAAAATATCAGCTGTTCCATACAAAAGGTCGCCTCAGTACTCCAATACGCCTCAGTACTCAGTACTCCTCACTCAGTGCGCCAAATGTATGAAACTGCTGATATTTTTTTCGCTCCATTTTTGTCGCCACCTAGTACCTACAAGTTTGTATTGATCAGTAGACATCCTACTTAAAGTTTCGCTATCGACTTAGAGTGCACCCTGTAGATACTAATTAACTATCTATGACATTAATTTGTACGGTCGGCTACAGTCACAGATACCGCATGACAGCCCCTCTACCCTTGACGCATTTTTCCAATACGGCCGCAAAATGGCGCAATTTACAAAAAATAATATTTTACATTTTGTGTTTTTATTGAATAAAACAGCCTTACCTTTGAATAAACATTATAAAATATTTAAAATCAAAGCATTACTATGCGAATTCAAGAGAAATTAATTTAAAAACTTTTTCAATTTGATCGCAATAGCGTCAAGGGTAACCCCCTGGTCTTACCGCGTGCGGCATAAGAGCGTCAATCGAACAAAAAGGGGTATCCTAGAGTGTGGCTGACTGTACCTTTTATACCTACTACCTACTTAAAAACTAAGGCCTTTGCATCTACTTAATGAGATTATTTAAAAATACGGCGAACAGAGGCACCTTCACTCACACTAGATGGGTGAAGAGACCACTCGGCGCTGCAGTGCCTGGGACATGCTGGGCAGCCTACACAATCCTCTAAAAACTATCTACTTATACAGAGGCCCGCTTTTTGAGTTGAGAACGTTACTAAGCACATGCTTACGTATCGCTCTTTCACACTCTTTTGTGAAAAATCTGAAGAGACAGGATTAGTGAAATTCTCAATTCAGAAACCGGGCCTTTGTGTGTGGTTCGGTGTTCGGTCTATCTATTGCGCCACAGAGGAAAAAAAGAAATTGCACCGAAGATTCCGGATAAACTCAACAAAAACACACCACCCAACTTTAAAACCGGGCCAGAGTGTTACAAATGGTGTTTGGGGAAACAACATTTTTGCTTTCTCTAAAGGACTAACCCGTGCCGTGCTAGGGAACATTTATAATGATTTTTGGTTACACAATTCGCTCGGTACTTGAACCCGCAACCTCTTGCTTATCGTGCAGGCAGGCACTTTTTTTTTGTTTGTAGAACGTCCTTTTAAAGTTGGGTGGTGTGTTTTTGTTGAGTTTATCCGGAATCTTCGGTGCAATTTCTTTTTTTCCTCTGTGGTGCAATAGATAGACCGAACACCGAACCACACACAAAGGCCCGGTTTCTGAGTTGAGAATTTTGCTAAGCAAATGGGTAAGTATCGTCCTGTCTCTGCAGATTTCTCACAAAAGAGCGTGACAGAGCGATACGTAAGCATGTGCTTAGTAAAAATCTTGAGAATTTTAACGAAGCACACACTAGAAATCTGCAGAGATAAGACGATACTTACCCATTTGCTTAGCAAAATTCTCAACTCAGAAACCGGGCCCATGACAACACCTCTAAAAATAAACAGCGCCACCTAGTATTTTGACTGGACTTTGAAAATGGACTGCGCCACCTAGTGACCAGTAGCAAAACTTTTTCAAGAGTGAGTACACAACCAATCCCACAGTTCCTAAAAACACCAACAGATGGTAGTAAAAGAGCTGCTGAAATCATTGGTTTAGCTACTCGACACTAGATGGCGCAACTCAACCTTTTTTGTATTTTGAATTCCGTTCATTTCATTCATTCGCTCCGTTCATTCATTCATTCATAAACAATTTTCTTGCGGGACGCAGCGTACGTTTCGCGTCTTCTTTTTTAGTAATTTAGTGAAACAAACGTTAAAATGTCTCTAAATATGCGTTTTACGACGCTATTATTGTGTTTGACGTCAATCGGTAAGTGGAACCACTTATTTTCTTTCATAAATCGAACAAAAACATCGGTAATAATGCCGATCGGTTTTGCGAGTTTCACGTTATTATCAGAAGAAAAAACTTGTTATTTCACTTACATGGACGAAGCACCTTGAACAAATTGATCTTTAATCAACGTTTAATGATTTAAAGTAGTTATAATCCATGTTTTCGACTTTACAAACGGAATAGTTTAGTTGCCAACGCCCAACCGTCACTCCTATAACTTCATCCAACATCGCGCACGATTTTGATCCTATTTGCTAAAAACATTTGACATTCACCTCATTATTTTGCTAACTTCGCTGTTATATTTCCGTGTTTTGTTTATTTACATGTTTTTCGTGGTTTTACTCGTATTATAGAAGCAAAGTCCATCTTAGGGAGATGGATTTAAAGAACTGTCTTCCTTTCTTCTGTAGCTATGTTTATTTCATGAGAAGTTACGTTGCGATGAATCACAAAGAAAATATTTATAGAATCTGTGTTTCTGTGGAGTGTTTACTTCAGTAGAAGCACCTGGACCATTTCAGAGGAGGGTTCAAACCTTTTTTTTTAAAATAAATATACATACATACAACCTAACCTATTTTAGTTCTTGATGCCCTAACATGTCAAGTCAACCTATAACTCTGCTTTTGTATTCATCAACTGTAGAGAAAAACCAAGTATTCTGCTGCTATCTTAGCCCGGCAAGACTTCCCATAGACTTTGAGACTGATTGCTTTTATGTGAATGATCAAACTTACAATCAAAATAGTATTCATATATCTTTCTTTACTCTAAGTAGGTATTTAAAGATCTTTGTCTTAGTAGGCAATAATTCAGCCGATTATGTGTTCTGGTCTACGAAGCAGTGGCACTGCCCAAAAAACTTGTTGATGACCAGAACACATAATCGGCTGAATTATTGTTGTTTACAATAATGAAAAGAATTGAGTAAAATGTTATTGCCGCGAACGAAAAATTGCTAAACAAAAATAGCTCAGTTTAGCTACAAAATGTAAAAAACTGTGAAAATTTTGAATTTCCTGCCACGTTGCTATCGTCCAACCTTAAGTCTGTAACGCAATGGCATGTCGATGGCGTCCCAGCAGAAGGACAAAACCGGTTTTTCCTAGTTTTTCTCCTACAACCAGAACTAATCCTCTTGAAATAGAATCAGAATATTCTTTGCTGTACTACTAAAACATTAAAAGGACCGACAGCATTACTAAATCGTAGTTGATTGTATTGTAAGTTATTACAGATTGTAAGTCAATCAAACATCATTAAATTCAAGTAATGACCGGGTTTTATGGCACTAAATTACACTTACCCACTCTCTCATGACAAAAACCCACTACCGACTACAGGGTGTTGTTTTGGTCAGTGACACCCGACTCAGGGATGATAGTTTTAGTAACGCTTGAAACTAAAAATAAGTCTTATTTATTCTAAAACTAGCTGACCCGGTGAACTTCGTAGCACCTGAAATAGTTTGACTCTCCGCGTCAAAAATGGCGATTCAGATACAAAATGTCAAATTTTTATTTCTTCCGTTTTTCACCTAATCCTTTTTAACTTTTCCCATATTTCTTTGCTTTTAAACCTACCCAGAACTATGGTGAACTAAACAAAACAGTAAATATGCAAATCGGTCAAGCCGTTTCTTAGTTTTAGCGAGACTAATGCACGGCGATTCATTTTTATATATATAGATAGATAGATATATTTGTTTGATGCACAAATGACCTTGTTCAAATTGTTCTATAATAACCACGACGTGGGGACACCCCCGCCTTCAGGCCCGATTGGGCCCGATATTGCGAGTGCGGCCGCAAGTAATAGTAGAATAGTAAGGAAGGACATGATTTTATGATTTTTGGGTATTTTTCACTGTATTTTTTTTTGACATTTAAAACGGTTATCTTTACGGTCGATATTTTAGTTAGAGAATACAGTAGTACTGGTAGTTATACTGTACTCTGTCTGTGGCGAGGCAAGCAGCCAGTTAATTTGGGACTTTGGTACATATTTGGGTGCTGTTTCAAGCCTGGTAGCATTGACTGTGTTCTTGGATTTCTGAGTCCAAGAGTGAGTTGGTAGCTTGTTATAATTAGCGTGCGATGAGAACGAGATGGAACCTTGTCGAAGTCAGTCGAAAATATACTTTATTTTACTTTGACAAGGTTGCTTAGACGCGAGTTTGTTTACCGCGCGCGTCTCAGTTCCAAAAGGTCGCATCCCATTCTCATCCCGCGCGGATGTTCGAAATGTACCATGGTATTTTTAACATGGATCGGATAGTTTTAGTTTGAAAGGGTTCAAACAAACGAAATAAAGCTTAAGCTAGGCTTAACCTTCCATGTACATTAGGGCCCTTAAACAACAGTTTACAAGGGTAATTTATACCCTTCCATCAAACGCCGTTGGGGTGTTGGGCCACCCTTTATCTTTCTCTATTGAGGCGTGACCAATTTGCATACGCCATCGATTTAGGGTTGAAATACTGCTAAATGCAGTATCGTTATCGCATTTTAGTAGGGTGCTATAACTAAGGCCTTTGCATCGAATGAGATGATTTATACAGCGTCCAGTGACACCTTCACTACAGCGTCCAGTGACACCTTCACTCACACTAGATGGGTGAAGAGACCACTCGACGCTGCAGTGCCTGGGACATTGTTTTAGATGGAGTAGGCTTGCCCACTACCTATTTATATCATCCTGACAGCTTACTCGGCCTAGCCCACAGGAAAGACAAGTCGAACCGTGTGAAGCCAACTAAGCCGCTAAATCATACACGACATTTCTAGATAACTGAAGGAAGTAACTGAAAACCTGCGATTTATTTAGCCCCGCAATCACAGAGGCCGCAAACCACCAATTGTTTTAATTTTATTGTTACTAAGTGTCAAAAAATATTATTGGTTTCAATTAGACAAAAAAAAATCGCTAAGAGCATTCATTCCCATTCTTAAACGTCTCAATAAAAATATTGTTCATTTCAATAAGAGCTATTTTCCCGCAAATGAACCGTCGTTGTTGATGGTTGACGTAGATTTTTAGAGCATAGACGCTTAAAAATAGTAGCTTTTGCACTATCATTGACATGAGTACAGGATCCATGATGACAAAAGTGTATAATTAATGGTGTTAGGTTATTTTGTGGGGTGCTAAGGCGCTCCCTACAGTTCAGTGGAACTCGTTTATTATTGAGGAAGAAAAATTTGCTTCTTTAAAAAAAAACATTTTCCAAGTATTTCAACAGGACCCAGGGGCCTGATTCTGTAACACAATGGTGCCAAAATGGGCGGCTTCAATTACGATTTATTAATGCTGTCGGTCCTTTTAATGTTTTTGTAGTACAGCTAAGAATATTCTGATTCTATTTCAAGAGGATTAGTTCGCTGGTTGTAGGAGAAAAACGAGGAAACCCCAGTTTTGTCCTTCTGCTGGGACGCCATCGACATGCCATTGCGTTACAGACTTAAGATTGGACGATAGCAGTGTGGCGGGAAATTCACAATGTTCACAGTTTTTTACATTTTGTAGCTAAACTGAGCTATTTTTGTACAGCAAAGAATATTCCGATTCTAATTCTAGATGATTAGTTCGTTGTCATAAACTGGTTTCTTGGGCAGTGCCACTGCTTTGTCGACGAGATTCCCAAGATTGGCCCGTTTTCAACTGACAGTTAAAAGCTGAATTGAAAGCCCTTGGTAGATGGCGCTCATAGGCTTGGCCATACAAGAACCGGGATGTGGCTGTCAAATTTCGCCCTAAGATTAATTAAACGAGCGAGCGAAGCTCTCCGAGTCTACTGGAATAATCCGGCGTTTGTATGTATGTATGAATGTTCGTTCGACGATAACTTGAGTAAATTTAGTCGGATTGTCATGAAATTTGGTAGGCAGGTAAATGAGGCAAAGAGAATTTTTAAATTCGAACATGAGCCAAATCGGTCGAGGGGTTGCCGAGATATTGGGTTGTAAAGTTTATATGCGATGCGCGCGCGCCTGCGCAATTGGGGTTAGCAAAAAGTTACACACTCGCGAGTTCATAGTTCGGGACGAACCACTAGTAATATCTTTAGAAAAAGCGAAATTTGAAAGCCGTGAAAACAGCTCATTAGCCTCATGAACACGCAACTCGGGTCCGACCCAAAGTTCCATTTGTGCATTAGCTCCGCACACCTTTATTTATTGACTAAATCCAACCCTTCTCCCGACAGCGATGGCCCAGAGGACGCCGACCATCTCCCACATCACCCAGGAGCAGATCCGGGACATTGGTGGTCAGGTGGACCTCGATTGCTCCGTACACTACGGCTCAGACTTCCCCGTTCTATGGGTAAGACTAAATTATCTTATTGAACGAGCGAGCGAAGTTCTCCGAGTCTACTTGAACCATCCGGCGTTTGTATGTTTGTGTGTATGTATGTATGAATGTTCGTTCGACGATAACTTGAGTAAATTTAATCGGATCGTCATGAAATTTGGTAGGCGGGTAAATGACGTAAAGAGAATTTTTAAGTTCGAATATGAACCAAATTGGTCGAGGGGTTGCTGAGATATGGGGTCGCGAGTTCAAAGTTCGGGGCGAACCACTAGTTAAATAAAAACTAAGGCAGATGCCTGTTCTGATTTATACAGCGTCCAGTGGGTTGCAGGTTGCAGGCAGAGATGGGTAATGACCCGGGTTATAACCCAATCGGTGGGTTATAACCCACTTGGTACCTATTATCGCCCGGTTAAAACCCATTTTGGTGGGCGATAACTAAAGTCTGTTTGGACTGTTCTACTAGTCCAGTTCTACTGATAAAACTATTCGGTTTTCTTTTCCGTTTAGTTCTCTATTAATAGAACTGATACTGTGAAGGTATTCCGGGAAGTTCTACGATATAAAAAAAATAAAACAACAACAATAAAATATCCACACTGTCTCAATTGCAAACAAAAGTATGCCAATGAGTCCTAATCAACATTCTATTTGAAAAGTATCTCTTGGTAATTTTGCGTCAAACTTATATTTACGAAGTTATTTGAGGTTACGTGCTTTTTTGTATGGGTGCGAAAACATTTTATGACATTACTCTTATTCTTCACTTAGCTTCACTTTCTGGTTTTGAAAAACGGAGTAGGTATATTATTTACCACATTTCATCTAAACATACTACATGCCGCAAATTACCGTATTCAAAAATAATTAAATAGTTTATGTTTTATTGTGGTTTTTACCTTAAAAACTGTTATTTTTTTACTTTTCTTGACTAATTTTTCACCAAAAGTTGTTCAATAATGTAGTTCTGATGTTTTCTTAAGTTTGCACGAGCACTTTACTTATTAAACTACAGTTTTAAGAGATTCAACGCCCGAAAAAACAACAATATAACATAACATATTTAATTATTTTCAAATGCGGTACTTGCGGCATGTAGTATGTTTAGATGAAATGTGGTAAATAATATACCTACTCCGTTTTTCAAAACGAGAAAGTGAAGCTAAGTGAAGAATAAGAGTAATGTCATAAAATGTTTTCGCACCCATACAAAAAATCACGTAACCTCAAATAACTTCGTAAATATAAGTTTGACGCAAAATTACCAAGAGACACTTTTCAAATAAAATGTTGATTAGAACTCATTGGCATACTTTTGTTTGGAATTCAGAAGTTTTTTTTTTAAAACTGTCATTATTCGTATTTAAGTTTCAACCAGCTTTTCTATCTGATGAAAATCGTAGCACATAAGCAGGTCATCTTCATAATCATAGAATTTATGGTGGGAAATAAGTTAATTAAAAGTTTACAAAAATGTTTTAAATGTAAAAAAGTAACAAAAAAACACAAAATATGTTATTACTCCCAAATGCGGTCCGTTGCGGTGTGTAGTATATTTGGGTGATATTTAGTAAATAATATACTCTATCCATTTTTAAACCCAGAAAGTGAAGCAAGTTGAAGCAAAGAGTAGTTATAAAATGTCTACGCTCCTATACAAAAAAATCACATAAGCTCAAATAACTTAGTAAAAATAAGTTTCACACAAAATTACCAAGACGTACTTTTAAAATATAATGTTCATTAGAACTCATTGGCATACTCTTATTTGTAATTCAGAAGTTTTTTTAAACTACGCGTGTCCGCGCGATTCTATGAGATCGTTTTACTGTGCGCCGCCGGCGCCGGGCCGCGGAGCAAAGCAAGACGAGCGGCTCCCTTAAAGTCCATCCACTTAAATGGAGGGTGCCCATACGTTACTGACCGTATGAGTACCCGAAAATCTTTTGTTAGGCTTTATTATAATTGTAATAGTTACCAACCTTCATTTATTTGCTTACGAAAGAGTGAATTTTCGGGGCGCACTTTGCGCGCTCATCTGCTCTCACTAATGACTTCAGATTTCAATATTATGGTGGTTCAGACCGAACATAAAAACCAAAACCTTCGAATGCAAAACCTTCAAATATCTTTGTTAAAAATAAAAAGTGTTTTTACTAAAAAGCAATATGTCACTCTTACGGGGCTACTTGTCCGGCTAATCATTAGGGATCTCAGTCAGCTTTCACATTATTGGGTCTGGCAATGCAAACATAAATAATTGTGGAAACTGAATGATTTTATGTTATACAAACTTATTTGATCAATTTGGTCTGAAATCGACAAATTTTCGAGCGCTGCGCGCGCATTTGTCAATTATCCTGAGAAATCGTAATTACCATATTGTTTACGGGAAACATTTGTGAAATTACGAGTGTGTGTTTATTCTGTCTAAAGTGTTCCTGAAATATAAGGGAAAAATCTGTGATTTTTCGGCGCGCGTCGTTCGTCTTACTTACGTGAAAAATGTCCATTACGAGAATATCGTAAAAAATCGTAAAAAAAGTTTTAAAAAAGTGAAAATTTGAGTGCGCTGCGCGCGCGTTTATAATTTTATACAAACAAGGTGGCCCAAACATAAACGTCAAGCGAGAAAATCTATACAGCTGACATCAAGGGCTGCCCCAATTAATGTTATTATCGAGAAAACATCACTGAAGTTGTATGGGAAAAAAAAGTTGAGGTCGTAAGGACTTTTATTGACTTCAAAAACTTCTGCAAAGCCTTAGTCCTCAGAATGGTACAAAAATCCTGTCAGTTTAAACAACAAAACCTTACAAAACCTAACAAAAAAAACCGGACAAGTGAGAGTTTAACTCGCGTTGAGAGGTTTCCGTACAATGAGGAAGATCGAATGAATGAACGTAGGAAGATCTTCATACAAAGTCTACTAAGATACATTAAGAGGGAACGCGGGTAACCTCAAATCCATACAAAAGGGGAGACCTGTTTCCTCCCTGGATAATTGTTTTAGAAAAAATATGTTTATGCCATTCAATCTATATTTACCTCTGCCATGTCTCTATGTTTTCCTTTTTTTATTATTTCAATTATTTAAATAAATTTTATTAAAATAATAAAAAAAGGAAAACATAGGGACATGGCAGAGGTACATATAAATTGAATGGCATAAACATATCTTTTCTAAAATCATTATCCAGGGAGGAAACAGGTCTCCCTTTTTGTATTTTTTGTATGGAGCAGCCGGCTACCCGCGTTCCGTCTTAATCGAAAGTCCGAACCATACCGCGATCCGCGATGTAGGACTGTGGAGCGATATCTGTTGACTGAGTTGAGGAACTAATGCGACTAGAACAAAATTAATATTTTCCTAAGTAATTTTGTACACCATGAACTTCTTATAGGTTTTTTCTGTAATCTATAGAAAAATACCTATTTCCTGTTTTTTTTATATTTTAGGAGATAAAGGGGGGAATTTTAAGTTTTCACGTATTAAATAACTTCAAAACTGTTCTTTTTACAATTATAACAAAATATATATTTGAGATCCTTAAAACGAGCCCTTGATGTCACACGATATATTTTATAAAACTTTTTAGTGAGTTTCCAATTTACCCCCCAAAAGTGGTCCTCATGTTTAAAATTTATTAATTTACGTTACACGTCCTTGTTTGGGTCACCGTCTTACACATGTGAACCAAATTTCAACTCAATCGGTCCAGTAGTTTAGGAGCAAATTGGCTGTGACAGACGGACAGACAGACGCATGAGTGATCTTATAATGGTTCCGTTTTACCCTTTTAAGGTACGAAACCCTAAAAAATGGCTGAACATACATTGGGGTGATTCGGGTAGCTCTTGGTGTCAGGTATCTAGATTTTCTCGCTCGACGTCTATGTTTGGGCCACCCTGTATAATTCCAAACCATAGAATAGGCGGGCGATGCACGCCGAACTCGATTTTTGATAGTGTTATACGTTTTACCTCTTGTAACAGAGTGTATTTAGTTATCGCCCACCAAAAAAGACGATAATGGGTTATAACTGGGTGATTTGGGTTATAACCCGGTTTTAACCCAACTGGGTCGTTTGGGTTATAACCCACTACCCATCTCTGGTTGCAGGTCTATTTGTCCCCCGCTATCGACACGTCAATCAGGGGAAATGCTAGCAATCGATTAATTTTATTTCTTTTCCTGTGCGAAGTTTTGGTAGCCCGTTCTACCCAAGTGGGTAAATTTCGTCCCTAAGCAGGCACGAAATTTCGAAAAAATACAAAGTATAAATTAAAAAATTAGAGCTTCGTGATCACAAATTTTGAAAAACACACACCTTTTGAAAAACTGCGCATTCAAACTACGCGGTGTCTCAGGTCTCTTCTATCGTGGCACGCATTGTACGAATTTGAGGCTTCAAGTTATCTCGGTCACTCCGTATGTACACACGACAGCACGTCAGACTGTACACTTTTGTTGTAAAGTCGCCCGTAACGTAACGTAAGTACATAACCGAGTGGAGTGCCAGCGTGTAAGCGTCTACGTGTTGTCGTGCGTACCTAAATGAGTGGGATAGACAGCTTTAAAACTTAAACTTTCGTAAGCACTGCACCGTTAAAGCGATATAAAAATGGATAGACAGCTGATACCATAATTAGCGATTAATTAGTATTAGAGAATAGGCCAGTCTCTGCGACATAGTTAATGACGCATACTGCTGGCTTGAACATCATTTAACTCATTATCCATATCCATACCAAAAAGATATCTTACAAATAAATAAAACAATATTTCAAATTATGTAAAACCTAATAAAATTAAAGTACACATTTCAGTAGGTCATTTCTTCCATACCAATTTCTTCAACAAATAAAATAACCTCCCGTCGTCGAACTACGTTGTAAAACTCCTAAAGAAGATAAATATCAATACCAGTGAACCATGAAACCCCAAAGACTCCACTTCCCATTTGAAACTGTCCATTCCAATAACAATAACATATTTATAAGCATTTCCTTTCAATACAGTTTTTAATCGAGTTTCTATAGCCCCGGACAGTGGATTATGGAAGTTTATGACCCAAAGATTCTGACCATGAGTCTTCATATAGACATGCTATTGTACATTATACAGGACAATTTTTAAATAGCTTTATTCCTGGAACTGGTCAACTCTGAATGTGATTTCCAACAGCTTTTGTTCTATGACTTGAAATAGCTAGATACATTTAATTTTTTGAACATTTTTTATTCTTTAAATGTTTACATTTGTAACATTTCTGTGATTTCAGCGCTGCCTGCGCGGCGCGCTTTCGGGCCCCTCCACTCTGTACCACCTTTCCATTCCAGCCTCTACTGCTCCTATTTGTTACTACAAACCGCAAATTTTGCAAAAAAAAAAATATTTATATGGAAAAATAAAATTGCGCTTTCACCAAAGTTGTTGGAAATCACATTAAGAAGTTGACATATTTCAGGAATAAGGCTATTTAAAAATTGCCCTGTACCTACATATTTTATTATGCTCAAAGATTGCATTATGTGTTGGTGGGCTTCAAATTCAACAATCTTTCAAGATATGACGCTGTTGAACTAAGCTGAAGGAAGCAGCTAAACTATGTCTATTAAAGCTTCTAAAATTACGTTAAACTCGTATAACTTACAAAGTATTATTTTTACAACAGTACTTCTTTAGACCAATTTAAACTGTCCCCTACAAGTTCGATTCCATTGAACCATGTCGTTATAAAATGCAGGCATTTATAATACGCCCTATTATTATAGTATAGGGGTATTGACAATGCGTTTAGCCGTGAGTGCATTGTCCGATCTACGATCTATGTATTTGAATTGGGTGTCTTTTAAGACGTTCGTGAAAGACGTGTTGCGTTTGTGGGTTGAGTAATGAATTGAGATGGGGCGTTTATGGGAATTTTTACCCGACGACTCAAAGAAAACAACGCAGGTTATGTATTCAGCAGCGTATGCATCGCCTAGAGCATTCGATCCCGGGATCCCGGGATCCCGGACCTTTATCAGTCCCGAAATTTTCGGGGTTGAAATCGTCAAATCCCGGGATTTTCGGGATTAGTAAGTAGGGATGAAATTATTTTAAATAACAACGAAACGCACTCGCTTCTCTTGACAATGACATACAGATTTTTTATAACATTAAATGAAAAACAAAACGCAATCGTTTGGCTGAATCGGAGCGTGATCAGGTAAAAAAAAAAAGAATCTGTCAGCCATCTTACTTTATCAGCTGATTCAATAAATGCTCACCGGTGTTGCGAAAATAGTGTTTTTATTACAGTTGCTCAAAAAGTGGCGTATTACAGGGACGTATAGCGTTCGGGATGTAGGCTATTACACACGCGTGCTTTTTTTTTACCTTTCCCGCACTCGTGCGTTCTCTTTCCCAACTGTCAAAATAATGTCTATTATAAAGAAAAACCAACCATGAAGTTTTTACTAAAAAAGTTTTTATGATTCATGCAAATACGTATATTTCTAAAAAGAAGCTACTAATTTGTTTCAATATCAGATTTAATGATTTGATTGAATGAGTTTGGTTAGGTTTCATTTCATTTCATCTCATTACATTTCATTTTCATTTCATATCAATAAAAAACTTCTACTGAAGACTTGGCTGTATGGGCATAGTTGCCTTTGCCTACCAGAATGGGTGAAGAAAAAAAAACTCTGCTTAGGGTAAAGGAACCAGTAGTCGGCCACTTAGTGAAATGTGCAACTTCAAAGTCCATTATTTCTGTTGTTGGAGGTTCTAGAAGGACGTAACCAATAATAATTGAAACTCCGGTTACTTAGGTTTCACTAAATAAAACTATTATTCTTCCAATTCATACTGCGATGGAGAAAATTAGTGTTGAACAAAAAAATACCCATTTCTCTAGTACTCGGCCGCCTATCACCTAAAGTCGGCCATGAGGTAGCCAGTGGTCGGCCGCACCATATAAGGTATGAAAAAGCAATTGCTTGTGGCCGACTTCTGGGTTGACAAAATTTCTTCGAGACTAAGTCCAATAGTCGGCCACCTGATAGGCATTTTTTTTGGTGGCCGAGTATTGGGTTGTTGCCAAAATAATATTCTCAATGCTTTGTGAACTCTATACAGAAGAAAAAGATATGTGGAACCTGTCAATTTGGGTTGCTTACGTGAAATTTACAGAAATTCCATAAGTCGGCCGGGGGGCCGACTACTGGAATTCGTATGAAATTACTGATCCCAATAGTCGGCCCCCTGGTTTTCGAATTAATATCACAAATAAGGGATTATTTAAGTTATCAAGAGGTCGAAAATTTATTAAATAATGTGAATAAAATAAAACATGGCATACCACAGTACAAAACACAGCTACAATCTTAAAGATTTGAGACTCCCTTCAACTAGCAAAAAAAGATGGCGGACCGTGATTCTGAACCACAAGTTATTAAAACGTGTTTTTTTAATAAACAAAAATAAGTAAAAATATAACAAAATATTACAGGTATCGTTAATTAATCAATGAACCATAGAAAAATACAGATAATGCTATATGTTAAAAACTACACTAGTTATTGAACTTTAAACCCGCAATGGCCGACTACTGGGGGGTGGCTGACTTTAGGCGCCTCTACCCTATATTCTACGGTTGGCGCCATTTTGATTTTTCAGAAATTTTCTTCGCGAGTTTAGTTGTTTGTTGCACAAAATGAGTACTTTCGACCCTAGTTTTTTTTAATTAACACCACCGGAACTCAGTATAATTGCACAAAATGCTTCGGAGAACATTTTACCGGAAAATTCAAAAATGTTAGGTTAGTTGAGTTTATTGTGTTTTTATTATTTTATTAAATTGCTTCATTTTTTCGCAACTGTATTAAAAATAGTCGTTCAGTACACGTGCGGAACCGTCATTACAACTTGTTCCGACTGTCAACCCTCGCCTTCGGCTGCGTCTCGGCTCGGGTAGCCATTTGTCGGAACTCGTTGCAATGACAGCCTTTCCACACTTGTAATGAAATATACTATTGTTTAAAATATTGTGAATGTAACTGGATATTATTAATTATAAACTATTACTTGTTAATTAGTTATTTATAGTACTTCTTTCATTCCACGTCTTTCTTTACAGTACTTTTTTCTTTCGTCTGTTTTTTCTTTAATACTGTTCATTTATTTAGTTTAAGGAAGTGTTTTTAGTTTGTCTAAGACATTTATTTGGTAGTTCATTTGATTACTAATCAATAAAAGACTGAATTCCAATAAAAATATGTGTTTTTTCTAGCTTTTAAAAATCATTGTCAATCCCGGGATAATCCCGGGATCCCGGGATTCTGTTTAAAAAATCCCGAAATCCCGGGATTGGTGAAAGGGTCCGGGATCGAATGCTCTAGCATCGCCGCATACATTGAATTTAGACCAAAACATTTGTGAACGCTAACAGTAAAAGTAAACTTGACGAAGCCAACCAACGAAAAAAATATCAACTGTTCCAAACATTTGGTGCAGTACTGGGTCTGCCTTGTGTATGGAACAGCTGATATTTTCTTCGGTCTATTTTTTTGCCACCAAGTACAAGTTGTTTGTAGTGATCAGTAGAAAACTAGACAGCATACTTAAAGTACCGCTATCGAATTCGATTGCACCCTGTAGTGTGAGTGAAGTGAAAAACAAATACTAATTAGATTTGTGATGTACGCAAGCTAGGTCCTGTTGATGCATTTGATGTCGTGTTATTTTTTATCATCAGCCCACCTCTGCCCACTGTTGGGTATAGACTTTTTTCCCTTCGCGTCATCTCTCACGGTCCCTCGCCATCCGCACCCATGGACCCTCCGCCGATACAACGATGTCATCCGACCATCGAGCTGCTGTGTTATGTGTATTCTTCTTTAACTAATCTCCCATTCCCCCCTCTTTCCAGCTGAAATACGACCGTCATAAGAGCGTGGAGGGTCTCCCGCTGTCGACCAACTCTGGGCTCATCATCAAAGACTCGCGCTTCTCACTCAGATTCGACATCGCTTCCGCCACTTACACTTTATCGGTGAGTCACAAAAACTATACTCGGGAACTTTTCGCGGTGCAACGTCTGCGAGCCCGCAGTGAAAAGCTGGCGGCGACGTCGCTCCTTCATGATCATGACCACCGGATGAGGTCGAAAGTAGTCGGTTGGGAGAGCGTGGAAAGCCTCCCGCTTTCGACCAACTCTGATTTTGACATCGCTTCGGCCATCTATACTTTATCGGTAAGTTCTCCTTCCCTGGAGCACAATGTCACGATAATATTTATGTGTTAATTGTTATGCGAGGATGCAAAACTATTGTTTGCAGCGAATACTTGTATTGAATACCGAGCTAGCGATCTCAGTGGCCTATAGGAGGATTTTCTTTGACAATGTCAGCGATTATTGAGGCATATTGAGCATTTTAATAAAAACCATATTGAAGTTAATAAGAACCGATGTATAGATTGTGCTCCGTATTGTGTACCTACTTAATAAAATAACATTTTATTACTCTACAACCAACCCTACATAAGTCTCGTCTTTCCTGGTGCGTATTGTATTCTCTGCGGCCTCGTTTATTTCCGAAAATACCAGTATAGAATAAAGATAAAAGATTTTTTTTTTAATTTCTCAATCCACAAATTCGAGTTATTTACTACACAGAAAAATTTACATACACAATTAAATAGATAAGATTTTGTGGAAAGACTGGAGCCTAAACTAGATCAAAGATCTGTATTTCAGGTCCCCAGGCCTCCCATTTACAGGCAACTTGTATATTTATTTGTGCAAGAATAGTTTATTTGTTAAACATAGGTGATATAGAAACAAGATACTCATAAATAAATTGAGCTCTATGCTTTGTCAAAAGGCGTAAATAACCTTTTGACCTGAATAATTTGGTCACACTTTCTTTGTCTTTCAACAGATCCGCGACATCCAGGAGACTGACGCGGGTTGGTACCAGTGTCAGGTGATCATATCGGTCAGCAACAAGATCACGGCCGAGGTCGAGCTGCAGGTGCGCCGCCCGCCCATCATCAGCGACAACTCCACCAGGTCTCTGGTGGCCAGCGAGGGAGAGAGTGAGTACCCTATGTTGTACTTACAACAGACGCATCCGCTTTTGCACTAGGGGCAATGTTATACAACGTCTGACAGCGACTTCACCGGTTGCAAAAACGTCTGTATCCCGATCTGCATAATAGGGCCTATGCAGATCGGTATAGAGACGTTTGTAAGTATAACTGCTTATGCTACGCCTTCCGCAGGCTCAGCCTTAGGCCAGGCTAAACAGAGTGGATCTTGTTTCCTTAGACAGGGCGGGATTCCTAAAGATCATAATATATGATAGGTGATCTCGAGAGGGGAAGAGATCGGTTGGGAGACCACCAGCCAGGTGGTCCGATGACATAGCCCAAGTAGCCGGAAAACAGAGGTTGCGTCTGGCACAGGATCGTGAGCCGTGTCGTGAGCATGAAGAGGCCTGTACTCAGCAGTGGGTGTTAACAGGCTGATGATGATATGATATGGGTCAGCAACAAGATCACGGCCGAGGTCGAGCTGCAGGTGCGCCGCCCGCCCATCATCAGCGATAACTCCACCAGGTCTCTGGTGGAGTGGTGGCCAGCGAGGGAGAGAGTGAGTGCCTTATGCCCATTAAAAGTCGGCAGTCGAAGTACAAGATTGTGATAACGGGGAAAAAACGCGCGGACGAAGTCGCGGGCAAAAGCTAGTTGTACAATAAAGAGTTACTCACTTTGTACTTTGCCTGCAGGTGCCCAGATGGAGTGCTTTGCTGGCGGATTCCCGCCGCCGAAGATCTCTTGGCGTCGCGAGAACAACGCTATCTTGCCCACCGGTGGCTCCATCTACAGGTAATTATGTGCTCTATTTATACACACAAACATCAATAAACTTGTAGCGCTCACAGAGTCACAGCCTAGTTGGACCAGTCATTCTTAATCGATTAGCAAAGCTAAGCCACATCGGGCGCGGTCAGCCCATGGATGGATGACCGCTTGTGGCAATTACTTCCCCCACGAGACAGGCCATGCCTAGGTGGGGGTCAGCAAAATATGTATACTGCACCGAAAATGGCAATAAACACTTTTTTTTAATTTTATATTTGAGCGCTTCCGTTCCGTGCTTCGGAAGACACGTTAAACTGTTTGTCCCGGTTGTTGTTGTTTAATAACAATCGTTAAGCCATGTCAGAGGCCCTATGGGTGACCAAAAACTCTGACACCAGGGGTGGCCACTACCTCATACGATTACCTAACATCTCTAAAGTTCTAAACTAGTGGATCGCCCCGAACTATAAACTCGCGACCCCATATCTCAGCAACCCCTCGACCGATTTGGCTCATGTTCGAACTTAAAAATTATCTTTGCCTCATTTACCTGTCTACCAAATTTCATGACGATCCGACTTTTACTCAAGTTATCGTCGAACGAACATTCATACATACATACAAACGCCGGATTGTTCCAGCATACTCGGAGTACTTCTCTCGCTTCGCCCGCTCGTGCAATAAAACCACTTCCCACTTTCAGAGGCAACATTCTCAAGATCAACGCCGTCCACAAGGAAGACCGCGGCACCTACTACTGTGTGGCCGAGAATGGAGTGGGTAAGGGGGCTCGCAGGAACATCAATCTGGAAGTGGAGTTCGCGCCTGTCGTCACTGTGCCGCGTCCCAGGCTTGGACAGGTCAGTATAATTGAAATTGAAAAAGAATTTATTTCGGGCTAAAAACAGTGTTGACACAGAAAAATTAACAAAAGAAAAATAACATAGAACACTTAAAAATTAGAATATTTACGAAACAAACATAATATTTAAACCCGAAAAAAGTTTAAGGCTCATTTTGCTCTGTGGTGCATTTCCAATCCATAGGCGGTAACCATGGTTACATGGAAAAGAAGCTTTGTGGCTAGTCAAAGTACAGAAGAGCGGCAAGTATAGTACTCCTCCCCATCCATTGTTCGATGCGTCGGTATGTATTAATATGACACAAAATGGCCGAGAACGGAGTCGGCAAGGGCGCTCGCAGGAACATCAATCTGCCCCCGTATTCTCTTAAATATCCTTCGTAAAAATAACCGTTTTTAAATGTCTAAAACAAGATTGTTAATTTCAATAAGGCCTATTTTCGAGGGTTTTGACGCTTGGAGGCTGAGTGGATTTTTGAGAGAATAGAGGCGCTGGAAGTGGACCTCTGGTCACTGTACCGAGTTAGATGGACACAGAAGTCGTGTACACGTGAAAACCTAACATCATCCTAACTTTGCCAGGCTCTGCAATACGACATGGACTTGGAATGCCACGTGGAAGCATACCCGCCGCCCGCCATCATCTGGCTGAAGGATGAAGTTCAACTGTCGAACAACCAGCATTATAGGTAGGCGAGTCAATAAGTCTTTTGAATCTATTGCGATCCCTTTCAATTTGACGTTTGAAGGGTGCTGACAAACTTCACACTGCATTTATTTGACACAAACTGTCATTGAAAGCGATTGAGATTTGAGATAGGGATAGGAAGTACGACCTGATTTTGAATGAAGAATCGCTCAATATCATTTGCAATAGCAATTTGCATGGCGCTTTGACTCATTCGTTCTGTTAGCGATTGTGATTTAAAACTTAGACAATTCCATTCCAAAGTCGCAATCACGATCATTATCCCGATACCATTGAAAAGGATCGCGATAGATTCCAAAGTTAGACAATTAAGCCCCTGCTAGGGGAGCACAATGTCACGATAAAAGTTTTATCCCATTATCGGCTATCGCCATCTTGCTTTATTTCACCGCGTGAAGCGAGATGCCGCTACTCGATAGTGGGATTAAACTTTTATCTTGAGGTTGTGCTCCCCTACCTGGTTACAGCCGTGACAACAATGGTAACAGAACAAATCAATGACCCAACAATCCCTTACCCTCTCACAGGATCTCCCACTTCGCCACTGCGGATGAATTCACCGACACCACGATCCGTGTGATTACTATCGAGAAGAGACAGTACGGGGTGTTCAAGTGCAGGGCTCAAAATAAGCTAGGAGCGGACGAAGGAGTCGTGGAACTGTTTGGTAAGTGTTTTGAGCCATCTTGCTTGCGTAATAAAGTGCCATCTTGTGAAATTAAGTGCCATTATGCGTGATCTTTCGTAATAGAGCGCCTACTTACGTAATGAAGCGCCATCTTGCCTAATAAGGTGCCATCCTGCGTAATAAATAGATCCCCATCTTACTAATAAAGCAAGACCCTATATTATTGTTTGCTTTGAAATCAAGAGTTTTATAAACACATAATTATTATCTAAACGTTGCTCAAGTTTTATAGCAGTTCTTGCATTTTATCATAGGTTTGTGAAGCTTTATAGTTTTGACAGTTTATATTTTTGGAAATGCTTTTTTATGTTCTACCTAGTTTTATTAGAATGCTTTGAAATCCTTCAAATATTTATTGGGTTAGATTTCTTTTATATGTCGTTTTTGTATCAAAATACCATATTTGATAAACGTACTAGGTTTCTCCCATTCCTTTTAGCTGTTTTAGCGTTTGTTTTGTATCTTGTTTGCCTGAACCCCCAACTTTGCATGCCATCCCAGAGATCATCATCCCGGTATGTCCCCCATCGTGTAGTCAAGCACGTTACGGCGGTTATAGCTCAAAAATATGTCTCTAGTGGTTTAAAAGAGCGCTTTAGCCAATCTAGCGTTTAGCCCCATTTTAGTTTTAGGAGACATCAGAAGTGGGGTGTCCACTGCTAAAATTTTAAACATCCCACTTCTGATTTCGTAGAATTTTCCGTGTTTTTCGGTTTTTTCCCTTCTTTTTAGCGTTTGTTTTGTGTTTTTTTTTTGCCTGAACCCCAACTTTGCATGCCACCCCAGAGACCATAATCTCGGTATGTCCCCCGGCGTGCGGTCATGCGCGTTACGGTGGTTATAGCTCAAAAATACGTCTGTAGCGTTTAGCCCCATTTTAGTTTGAGGAGACATCAGAAGTGGGGTGTCCACTGCTAAAAGTTTAAACATCCCACTTCTGATTTCGTAGAATTTTCCGTGTTTTTCGGTTTTCCCTTTGTTTTTAGCGTTTGTTTTGTGTTTTTTTTTTGCCTGAACCCCAACTTCGCATGCCACCCCAGAGAACATCATCCCGGTATGTCCCCCGGCGTGCGGTCAAGCGCGTTACGGTGGTTATAGCTCAAAAATACGTCTGTAGCGTTTAGCCCCATTTTAGTTTGAGGAGACATCAGAAGTGGGATGTCCACTGCAAAAAGTTTCAACATCCCACTTCTGATTTCTTAGAACCTTCCGTGTTTTTCGGTTTTCCCTTTGTTTTTAGCGTTTGTTTTGTGTTTTTTTTTTTGCCTGAACCCAAACTTCGCATGCCACCCCAGAGACCATCATCCCGGTTTGTCCCCCGGCGTGCGGTCAAGCACGTTACGGCGGTTATAGCTCAAAAATACGTCTGTAGCGTTTAGCCCCATTTTAGTTTGAGGAGACATCAGAAGTGGGATCTCCATTGCTATAAGTTTAAACATCCTACTTCTGATTTCTTAGAACTTTCCGTGTTTTTCGGTTTTCCCTTTGTTTTTAGCGTTTGTTTTGTGTTTTTTTGCCTGAATCCCAATTTCGCATGCCACCCCAGAGACCATCATCCCGGTATGTCCCCCGGCGTGCGGTCAAGCACGTTACGGCGGTGCGCAGTCGCTAGCGCCGTCCGCTACGACCGTAACGCTGGTCGCAGCCATCTACGGAGCTTACGTCTTGAGGAGGTAAGTGGTTTTGTTATTCATGCTTCGCTGTATTTTCTTTTGCAAGAGCACTATAATTTAAACAACACTTTTAAGAGGGTAAAACTATCCATCTAAAACAGGGGTTCCCAACCTTTTTTTGTCTACTGCCCACTTTAAGAATAAATTATTTTATAGTACAGACAAATCTATTGAAAAATCTGTTGCTGCCTCGCGTGCGCAAATACTGAGTGATAGGGACGAATTGAAGAAAATCTACAAAATCAAAGTTTCGTATTCCCCACTTTCCTCTCTCAAAATTGGTCCGATTAAAAAAAATACAAAAAACTACTTGATGTCGGACTGTTTTGTTGAACGAGCGAGCGAAGCGAGCGAACAATCCGGCGTTTGTATGTATGTATGTATGTTTGTATAATTGTCGTTCCACGATAACTTAAGTCCTGGACTTAAATTTATGAAATTTGGTAGGCGGATAAATGAAATTAAAATAATTTTTAAGTTCGAACATGAGCCAAATCGGTCGAGGGGTTGCCGAGATATGGGGTTGTTAAGTTTATATGGTGTCGTGAGTTCACAGTTCGGGGCGAACCACTAGTTATTTTCAATTTAAAGTTAATTTAATTTAATAGAATTTAAAGTTAAATAGGTTTACCAGACGTCTTTTGCCGCTGCTTTAAAATATGTTTTTTTTTAAATTTCCATTTGTCCCAGCTCCTGTTAACTATAATTTATCGAAAAAAATCTAATCAGCCCGACATGTCGGGGTGGAGATGTCCCAACATACCGAAAATGTTTGCTCTAGTGCCATTATCCAGGGAAGAAATCGGGGACTACGTTTGTATGGATAAAACACTACTGTGATATCTTCTTAACGGATTTCAAACTCGTTTTATTTACTGACTTGTTACATTCTCCCAGCCTTTTGCAAAAGTGTTGTTTAATGATGCCACGCTTGTAGCGTTTATGCATTTTCACTCCAATCACTGTTTATTGAGTAAAGTTCTACAGGAGTTTATATTGGGCGGGTCCTTTTGCGAACATTCACGAGATTATACGTGAAACAATACATAACTGTCAAACTTTACCCAGAAATGAGCCGTTTTCAAATAACAAATTCAAAGCAATCATAAATGGCGTTTACAGGCGTGGCCATAGAAGAACCGGAATATGTCTGTCAAATGTCGCTTAGCACAGATTCATTTTGACAGCCGTATTCCTGTTCTTCTATGGCCACGCCTGTAGGCGCCATCTATGAAATGCTTTCTGAATTTGTTCTTTGAAAACGGCTCACTGGTGATTAGAGGTTAGTCCTACTTTTTTGCACTGCTTGTGAGCATGTTCTAGCGGTATGAGAATGTAGCCTGATATTGCATTTTTTTTTACTTAGGCCTACACGAACCCTAAATAAGGGTTTAAAATAAACTAATCGGGATGAAGAGGGTGGCCAAAAATAACAAAACAAGAATAATTTAAACATTTATAATAAGTTGAAAAAATTCACTCGGGACAGGACTTGAACCCGCAACCTCTCGCATACCGTGCAGGCACAGACAGTTACTTGACTCGGTAGCTCAACTGGTAGAGAGCCCGCACGGTATGCGAAAGATTGCGGGTTCAAGTCCTGTCCCGAGTGAATTTTTACAACTTATTATAAATGTTTAATTTATTCCCTAGCACGGGTTAGTGCTTTAGAAAGTCAAAAAGTGGTTAAAACAAGAATAACCACTAATTTTAAAAGACCTTTCAACGCAAATTAGGTGTTCCATAAATCGAAGCTTAGAGCTTGGTGAAAACCGTTATCGATTTATGGGACCCCAAATTTGCGTTAAAAGGTCTTTTAAAATTAGGGGTGGTTGGTGAAAACGGGCACAAGCCGTGCTTCGGAACATTATAAAGATTTTTATAAGGTTAAAAAATTCGCACGGCATGCAAGAGGGTTCAAGTCCTGACCCGAGCGAATGTATTAACGTTATACAAATCTTTTTAAAACAAGTACAAGTTAATGAATAAGTCAATACGATAAAATAAGCTAATATTCACCAAAGTGCATCTAAAAACACAATACTAAAACCCTAGAAACGTTACAATAAGCTAAGGTACGGTCGGACATAGTTAGGATACCCGATACCCCATGGTTGCTCTTACGACAATCGAACAAAAAGGGGTATCCTAGCGTGTGGCCGACTGTACACTAAACTGCACAAACGGCCACATATGTTGTGTAGCACCTTTACTAACAGGTTTTTTCACAAAGAACAAGCTGATGTACACCAAACTGCAGAAAACGCCACATATTTTGTGAATTTTTCAACATGCACTCAAAAAGCGGACATTTGCACGAGGCGTTTTTTTGTGTTTTCTATGACTAGGTTGTACTGTAGGTAATCGGCAGATAGATAGATAGAGATAGATAACTCTTTATTGCACAACAGAAAGAAAAGTCAAAGTAAATCGACAAGGTAGCTTCGACGCGAGTTTGCTTACCGCACACGTCTCAGTTTCAAATGGTCGCGTCCCTTCATCAAAGTAACCCCTCGATTGTTTAGTCGCCAACATCCAGACAAACGCGTGGCATTTTGATGGATGGACGCCTCCAAATGTGCAAAGTTTAAATTCATAAACTTGTCATTCTTAGGAAAACCGGGGGAGAAAACTCAGTTTTTTTTCCGAGGGGTAAGACCTAGAAAACGCAAAAAGCTGCTCGTGTAACCTTTACCAGCAAACGATTACTAACTTAAGGCTGGACGATAGCAACGTGGCGGGAAATTCAAAATTTTCACAGTTTTTTACATTTTGTAGCTAAACTGAGCTATTTTTGTTAAGCGATTTTTCGTTCGCGGCAATTAAACAGTATTATTTTCATTATTGTAAACAACAGAACAACAATAATTCAGCCGATTATGTGTTCTGGTCCACGACAAGTTTTTTGGGCAGTGCCACTGCTTCGTAGACCAGAACACATAATAGCTAAAAAACTGTGAAAATTTTGAATTTTCCGCCACGCTGCTATCTTCCAGCCTTAAGTTCATAAACTTGTCATTCTTAGGAAAACCGGGGGAGATAACTCAGTTTTTTTTCCGAGGGGTAAGACCTAGAAAATGCAAAAAGCTGCTCATTTAACCTTTACCAGCAAACGATTATTAACTTAACCTTTTAACCCCTTCACAGAATCGCCAATACCCGATATTAACCACGCGGGCTTACGACCGGACCCACTCGTCTACGGCTACGGAGGAAGCGCCTCTATCACACAGCTACTTAACGTCTATTTTCAATTGGCAGCTGTCGCCCTGGTCGCTTTGATCGTGAATTAATTCTTACGGACTGACCATGGACGTAAGGCTGGTATTATACTTATCAAATACATTCGTCCATTGCACACTCGATCAGGAAATTGGACGTCTTCAAAAATATTTTGTATTGAAAATGTTGATGACATCGTCAAATTTATTTGTTCGAATGCGCATTGGACAAAGATATTTTTTAAGTGTAATACAACCTTATCTATGTTACAAAAAGAATCTTCTTATTTGGGCGTCTGAATTGCCCGAAAATTCGAACAGAATCTCAGTCTTAGGCCCGTAATATCTATCACACTTTAAACTCAGACCATAGATTAAACCTCGCATTTTGTATGAAAATTAATCGACAGATAGGGTTTAAACTAGCCTTTTTGGTTTAAACTGTGATTGATATTATGGACCTAAGAGTTACAACAGAAAGTATTACATGTGCAAATATAAGAAAAACTTATAATCGTAAATCGAAACAGACTGAAATCAACTTACGTGTTCATTGTATTATTCATAAAGACGCGTTTACATGAGCCGAAATAATAACCCTTTAAAAGGCTTCCTATAAAGTGTCATCACTTAACTTATGTTCGGACACCTTTCAACATTCATCGAAGGCCACAATAATTTCACCGTGTATAATATAGATTTTAAAGTAAACCAAGCCATTATTATAACGCATAAGTTGTGTACACGATAGTAGTGATGGAAAATGCGCAACTGAATTTTGACGGATAGTAATATACCACAGTTAAAGGCCCAGATATAGGCACAACTATCGCCGCCAATGAAAAAAAAAATCATATATTCTTTTTGGATGCGTTTTTTGCTAAAAACTCCCCTGCAAAATCTCCACGCGAGGCTTAACTATTTTTAGGACCTAAGGTTTGGATTCCAGACCCTAGAACCTACGAATGCAATCATTTATCGCAAAAGTAGCCACCACACGCATCCAAAAAGATGATAATATGTTTTTTTTTTCATTGGTGGCTATTTTTCATTGTACCTACTATTTTGCCTTAAGAGCTTACTCCAGCTAAACATATCCATGGCACTGCAGCGTCCAAGCGGTCACTTCACTCATCTAGTGTGAGTGAAGATGCCACTCGATCAACTAAATAGATGCTAGGCCTAAGTTTCTTAACGTCTAACATGAGCTACGTTCTAGCCTATGAGATAAGGCCCGGTTTCTGAATTGAGAATTTTATTGTATTCGAAACGGGTCGAATCGCGATTGGTTTTTAGGCAAATTAATTACCTTATTTATCCCGACGTTTCGAATTGAGAATTTTGCCCGACGTTGAGAATTTTGCTAAGCAAATACTTTACTATCGTTCTGTCACGCTATTTTGTGAGAAATCTGCAGAGACAGGACGATACTTACCCATTTGCTTAACGAATTTCTCAATTCAGAAACCGGGCCTAAGACAGCTTCATGTGATTGTATTTGTAACATAAGAAGAAGGGGAAAGCACACTAGCACCAATGAAAAAAATAAATTTTTTTAATAATAAAAAATAATGAACTTTTTCATCTCCCAGGCTCGCAAAGTATGCTGTTACTACAAACATACGATCGTGGAAAAGCATATTTTAAACTATCTGCATTTTTGCGCGCTTCGAAATTTGAACGCGACGCCCTATATGGTGTATAAAAAGAAATGAAGGAACTGCCTTCACTCATCTGTCAAAGCAAAGAAGGAAACTCATTTACCTAACCTTTATGTACACACGACAGCACGTCAGACTCATACCTCATACTGTAGGTATTTTGTTGCACTGGTGATTCTGAGCCAAATTACAAAATTTTACGTTAAAATGAGCGAAAAAAAAAATAATTCCCAATACAAATGTCTATTGCCAATCGACACCATTTGTATGGAGAAGTGAATTATTTTTCGCGCGTTTTAGAATGAAATTTTGTAATTTGGCTCAGAATCACCAGTGCAACAAAATAGCTTCGGCTTTAATGAACCACTAAAATAGCACGGTGTATACTCGTGTCCGACTGAATTTCTAACTGAACTTCTGAGCTCTTACAAAAAGCTACAAATATTGAAACTTTTGCAATGAAATCTAGCTTTCGACTTGTTCTCATTTGAAGGCCCGGTTTTCAGCAAAAAACTGATCCAAAAAGAAGATAACTAGTGGTTCGCCCCGAACTACGAACTCGCGACCCCATATCTCAGCAACCCCTCGACCGATTTGGCTCATGTTCGAACTTAAAAATTCTCTTTGCCTCATTTACCCACCTACCAAATTTCATGATGATCCGACTAAATTTACTTAAGTTATCGTCGAACGAACATTCATACATACAAAAACATACATACAAACGCCGGATTGTTCAAGTAGACTCGGAGAACTACGCTCGCTTCGCTCTCTCGTTCAATTATGATTTTTTTTCATTGGGGCGCTAGTGGGCGCTGTACCTTCGTCTTAATGAATTTTGTACCTTTTGATATTGTAGCGTAGTGGTTGTTCGCAATCTGGCTTAGATTTAAATTAAGACGCCGTACGTCTCACAACTAGCGCCGCCAATGGAAAAAAATCATATCCTTTTTTTGGATGCGTTTTTAGCAAAAAACGCTCCTGCGTTTTCTCATCGCGAGGCTTAACTATTTTTAGGACCTAAGGTTTGGAATCCAGGATTGGATTTCCTACGAATGCAATCGATTCTCGCCAAAAGTGGCCACTTTTGGCGAGAATCGAAGTTAAGTTCTAGGATCTGGAATCCAAACCTTAGGTCCTAAAAATAGTTAAGCCTCGCGTTGAGAAATCGCAGGAGCGTTTTTTGCTAAAAACTCGTCCAAAAAAAAGATATGATTTTTTTTCATTGGCGGCGCTAGTTGTGAGACGTATTTCATCTTAACTATGCGCTGATACGGACAGGGGCTTAAGTTTGTGACCCAGAAAAAGGACAAAACCGGGGTTTCCTCGTTTTTCTCCTACAACCAGCGAATTAATCCTCTATAGATTCGAAATCAGAATATTATTTGCTGTTCTAGAAAAACGTTAAAACGAATGACAGCATTAATAAATCGTAATTTAAGCCTACAACTAGGAGCCTTTATAGGCACCATTGCGTTACAGACTCAGGCCCCCGGGGCTTAAGTCTGTAACGCCATGGCGTGTCGATGGCGTCCCAGTAGAAAGACAAAACCGGGGTTTCCCCGTTTTTCTCCTACAACCAGCGAACTAATCCTCTAGAATCAGAATATTTTTACACTTAAACTTTCGTAAGAACGGCACATTTTGTATTTCGTAAACGGTTACAAGTAAGTTTAACCGTTTACGAAATACAAAATCAGAATATTCTTTGTTGTATTACAAAAACATAAGGACCGACAGCATTCATAAATATTAATTGAAGCCGTCAACTGGGAGCCTATTTCGGCACCATTGCGTTACAGACTCGGGCCCCTGTTATGTATGAACGATTGTTAGCTGTATTTTGTAGGTCTTTTAAAGTAAATATAAGGCAAATGTATTTTTACCTTTCGACATCACCTTTTTATTTTTACAAGAGTTTGGTTTTTAATAGTGTGTTCACTTCCTTGCTTATTTTTTTATTACTTTACTATATACAACTGTCTTATTTATGGGCATTTTATTTATGTATTGCTTTTTAAGCGCAACTTAATCACATTCTTTAGATTAATATGGTATTGTCAATATTTGGTCGTTTATAAGTAGGTTTCCAGGTTTTAAATTATCTTTTTAATAACGTTTGTTTAGTAAAATATTTTTTAGGCATTCCATTTTAATTTAATTTTACTTGAGTATTTTTGTATGAATAATCAATTCCATCCAATTTGTAAGACTTTGTATGTTTATTTACAACTTGTACCATTTATAAAGGCCCGTTTTCAAAGCACAAATTCAAAGCACTTCATAGATGGTTATAGGGGTGCCCATACAAGAACCGGGAGACGACTGTCAAATTTCGCTTAGCACAGATTAATTTTGACAGACGCGTACCGGTTCTTCTATGACCACGCCTGTAAGCGCCATCTATGAACTGCATTGAATTTGTACTTTGAAAACGACTCATTCAATTTGTAAGTATTTGGGTTGTAGTATGAATCTCATTTTGTTTTATTGCAATCCCTCCTGTAGTTTTGTTTTGTGTATTTTTTGTAATAAATAAACGAACTGATAACAAAAAACTTTACTGTTTTTTACTGTAGCTACCTATAAAAATACCCAAGAGAGATATGCAGCATCTGATTCTGTACATTTAGGAAGGCCCTAGAGCACCATTTTCCCATACAAACGTAGTTCAAGTTTAATTTCTAAACTACAGGCTGGATTTGGCTGAAACTTGGTTTATATCAGTAGATAACCAATAAGGAGGTTCGCAAATAGTTTTTATAATAAAAAAAATAGCCTGAAAGAAACGGACACACGTACTGCCGATTTCTGAATTGAGAAATTCGCTAAGCAAATGGATAAGTATTCTTCTGTCTCTGCAGATTTCTCACAAAAGAGCGTGACAGAACGATAGTTAAGTATTTATTTAGTAAAAACTCAATTCAGAAACCGCCGCATTGCCTCTCACTTTTCCCGCGCCCCGTCTCGCTCTGGGTGAAACGGCTATAGATAGAAAACAGTGTTTCACGCGCTTGGCTATCGCCGAGTCTCCACGCTTGTACAAGTGGACGGTTTGCCCCACTTCAAGCTGTTTGTCCTCTGAGAGCGGAACTATTTTTATTGTGCTTTTACTGCCATCTACATTTTATTTTTCGAAACAATCTGAAATAGCGGTTACTTTGTGAGCAAAGTTTCCGCTACTCGACACTAGATGACGCCACGTCTTTAACATTCAAAATAAGTATAGTCGCAAAACTTAAATAATAATCTCTCAAATCATTTTCGCCAACTTCTTCCTCAACTTTACTTTAGCAAAATAGTGCTGACTGAAATCACGACTTTTCGAAGATCTCGAGCGAGGCGAGGGAAGAGTTTTTTTTTTTCTTAATATTTCCCTGGGTTGCAGAATGTGCCATACGTGCGAGCGAGCGAGCCAAAATATTCCAAAAAACAACTGTCAAGACTACGTAAGGTTGGACTCAATCCAACGTTTTAAGCAACGGTGCATTTAACGCTTCGCCTCCCCCTTTCATCCGTACAACGTTGGCGCACCGTTGGGTTGCTGACTCACAATGTCACCATGAGTCGAGTTATTGATCGACTCGGTCTTGTGTTTGTGACGCATCAGTCAGTCAGTCATCGTGTCTTTCAATCAATCCCTGTTTAATTATTCCAAAAGTTCCAAAATTCCTATCAATGGCTGATGCTGGGAACCGGAAGCGGCGGTCGCCGTACTATAGCCATTTTCAAATGGCTGAAACTGGAGAACTGAACCGAAAAAAGGCGACCTGTAACTACTGTCCCCAAGTGTTATCCTGCTACGATAAAGGTTGCACTGGTAACTTGGCACGGCATATACGGCAAAAGCATCCGGAAATCATGACTGCGATTGAAGAAGAGGTTTGTCGGATTATAATCCGCGCGCGATGAGAATGGAATGGAACGTTGTCAAAGTCAATCCAAAATATACTTTACTAGCTTTTGCCCGCGACTTCGTCCGCGTGAACTACAGAAAAAAGTGGTTTACGTTGCCCCAAAGTGTAGGTAATAGCGTAATAATATGTAGCCTACCTATGTGTTATTCTGATGTCTAAGCTATCTCCATTCCAAACATCCAAATCCGTCAAGCCTTTTCGGCGTGAAAGAGTAACAAACATCCATCCATACTTACAAACTTATAATACATAGATAGGAGGAAGTAGGAAGTACTATTTTACTTTGACAAGGTTGCTTCGACGCGAGTTTGCTTACCGCGCTCGTCTCAGTTGCAAAAGGTCGCGCGCATCACACATCCCATTCTCATCGCGCGCGGATTTTGCCGCTAGGGGCGCTCGCTAATGTTGTGAAAAGCCAAGTCAGAAATGTCACTGTTTGTATGGGCTACGCGGGTTTGTGAACATTATACTTACATGTCACCGGTAAAAAAACAAAATCGTAAGTTGCTAAATTTTCTAGGTAGTTTATAAACTATCGGAAAATCATAAACGGCAGCCTGTTTATTATTTAACATAAACATTTCCGGAAGTTGATCAATTGGCTTCTCCATAAAATCATAGATGTTTCTGATTCGAAAACCATTTCGAGGAATAGGCTTCTGGAGCTATTTGCAGTAATCGAAAAAATTTATAAGCATGTAGTTATTTTTTTATATGCAAAACTATGTATGACCTTCATTTCATTTGACCTTCATCATATTGTCTCTGCTGGACGGTAGTGACGTAGTTGCTTTTGCCGGAGAAATATCATAGTGTTACCAACTTTAGAGAAAATTCCTGAAATACTCAAATAAATAAATGCGGTTCCGATATTGATTCGAAAGTGCAACCAACTTTGTTTCTTTTAAAATGCTGCGCAATCACAAAACTGCTTCCGTCACAAAACTGCTTTCGTCACTCACTCGGCAACCAGACACTTAACTCCGAAAAACAGCGGAAAATCGGTTTGCGGCTGTGTGAGTTATGATCAGTGGTTTATTTTTCTTAGTTTCTTGTAATAAAATGTCTGAGAGTGCTCTAGTCTTGGTATAGCCGATTTTCGGCGCAGATTATAAGATTACAGTTTGCCGGCAGACTTTTGGTAATTTGCACTGTGCTAATGCTGGCAACTCCGATAATCTGTCATCTACTTTTGACAGATAAGTTTGAGTAATGCCCTATCCACATTCACGCGCTAACCTTCGCGAAAAGTGTTTACACCCCGCTCCTTGCGTCGGTTTTCTATACAAACAAACAAAAGAAACTCCGCCCAAGCGTGCGCGGAGGTGTGTGGCGTGATTGTGGACCAGCCATAACATTTTGTGGTTTTTGTTGTTGTTTGTTTTGTTTAAAGTTTCCGATTTCCGTCTTGTTTGTTAAGTTAACGTTTACTGATTGTGGCACCGATCCTGACCTATAACCCATCCATCCCTTGTGACTCCCGCTCAGCTGGATACTGTAAACTCCCATCAAATGTGACTCCCACTTTCATAACTGGACACTGATGATAATAACTCGCCACTGGATCCTAGTTAGACTTGCGTTGCTTGGACCTACTGTCAAGAAGATGGCCTGTACACCTGCGGCTCGATAACTTTGTCAACAAAGCAGACTCCCGCAATCTGCCTAATGTGGAAATAATTATGATCCTGGAATACATAACAGCCACAATATTGCTGAAATTAGAGGGGCTAAGGCATTGATGTAAGTATCTTGTCACCATGCTGGTTCACATTAATCAACATTGTATCAAGCTTGAATACAGCAACATAAAAATCTGTCACACCTTTTCGAGTTTAGACGCTAAAACAGAAAATTATTCATATAGTGTAGAACTGTTCAGTTTAGGCCAGAGTGGCTCAAAGTTCAGTTTATGCCAGAGAAATAATATTTTTTGGTGATGGAGACTTAAAAATAAGTTTAAATCATCCATAACATTCTTACGTTATCATTAGTAATTTTATTTATTTAGCAAAGTTATTTTACAGGATATCTCGTGATTCATACGTTGATTCTGCTATGGGATATGTCTGCATTGTGAGGGCCTAAGTAGTGCCAGAGCATAGATTAGGAAACAAGCTGTACAATGTTTTAGCAAAAATTCAAGAGACTGAAGAAATCATTACTGAAGCGGCTTGTACTTTATTTTTGTAAACATTATATTTCCTGCTATCTTTTCTCTGTATGTATACCTAACTACAAAACTTTTTTTTAGGGGGCTGCCTGCAAACATTCACTGCTACTTCTATTCTGGCTGGTAAAGATACAGAAAAGCATCAACTACATCAGCCCAGTGTTATTGGATAAGGCCTACATTGAGCTTTTGTGTAGCGAGCCCATCTTGAAATAAATAAGAAAATCCTTAAATACTGGGTAAACTATAAGAAAGAGATTATACAAGAATCAGAGAAAGCAATGTATTTTTGGAAGTGTTTTATTTACCCTAAAAAAAATTGTAAGTGCAAAGGAATAAAAAATTCAAATTTCCTGGCTCTGTAATAACTCGCCACTGGATCCTAGTTAGATTGCGTTGCTTGGACCGACTGTCTAGAAGATGGCCTGTACACCTGCGGCTCGATCCACCATTTTTACTTTGCACTGCGTAGAGCACTCAACATGCATAGGTGCCATCAAATTTCCTTTTTTTTAGGTTCGCCTATCTTGGGGCTTGCAAAGCAGCTTTGTGCATGTAGGTGCCTTACTGAACATCTCGTATGTAGTTTCTTTTTCATTTTCAATATTTTCCTTATTAGTTTGAGATTGAATCTTGCGCTGGTTTTCATTTTTGGTTGTTGGTTCATCAGCTTCCATTGTTGGTAATTTTTCAAATCTGTTTCAAGCTGCAATTAAAAGAAAGTAGATGAATATCATGTAGAATCAACACTGACAGGGACTTTATTAAACATTAGATAGTTTGAAGTAACCATATGCAGGCCCTGTAAAGGGGAAGGCAATGGCTAAAAGCTTACTTACATTGAGATCTTCGCAACAAAACATTATCTTCGATTTTTTATAGTCAGTGTTGGCTAGGATACACCATTCGTACTTCAGTGGTTCATATATCCGCCGAATACTTTGTCCGGAGTTGATTGCTCATTATTTGGGCACACCGGAACAAAGCATTGTAATCCTTTGGATCTGCCAGTGCCAGGGTCCATCGTGAAAGCAAATATCGGTGTCCAGGTACGTGTAAAGCCAAGGTCAAGAAGTGAAGAGGTTTCGGTGTCTGGTTACGTGTGAAGCCAAGTTCAAGATATGCAGAGATTTTGTTCGGTGTCCGGGTTAAAGCAAGGTTAATTAGGTACGTGTTTAAAGTCGATCAATCAGTTGAAATAGAACGCCAGAAAATGCTGTGAGAAAATGACGAAAACAAAACAAAACAATGAACCACAGATAAGACTTGACAGTTGTCATTTTGACCACAGATTAGCACTTGACCATAGACAATTGGTTTTTTATGACGTCACATCCGGAGAAAGTTTAAAATTTAATTAAAAATATAAATAAAAGGCTTAGAATTTTTTCCTCCAAAATGCATTCTTAAAATGTTCTATTTAATCTAATAGAGCTTTAAAAACAAGTACTTATTTTTTCTCGACCTACCGAAATAAAATGATCCGACGAACGCGAGGCGTACGCTGATTGGTTGAATGTCTTGCCAGCTGGCCGCCCGCCGCCATTGCCGGTCTGCGAAGTAAACAAACCGATCGCGTCCGTGGTTAAAATCGTTTTGAATAGTAAAATTCTAATTCTAATTCATAGTTTTCGCATTATAAATAACGTTACAATTCATTCACGATGATTAAAACGGAGCCTGAATTCGAAGAGATAACCGAACAATCAGAGAGCAACCCTAACTTTGTTGACCGTGAAAAATTTGATGCAGAGTTACAAAAGTACTACAGCGGCCTAAGTATTGAAAATAAGAAAACTGAGTGGACAAGCGAAAAAATCCAAAATGTTATTCAAATTATAGAAGAATACAAAGTTGCGAAAATTCAAAAAAAGCCACTATCTGGCACACAATACTATCACGCAAAAAAATACGATATAATTAATGTTGGTGACGAAAAGGTGATAATATTGAAAAGAAAATCCCATTCCGATTCGATGGTACGTATAGTTCCAAGCACCGAATTCTACAGGCTAATACATGATGCCCACATTGAGACGGGTCATGGACGTCGGGACAAAATTATTAATGCCCTGAAAGATAAGTACGTGGTACCAATATGGGCCATAAATATTTTTCTTCAGCTGTGTAAAACGTGTCTTTTGAAGAAAAGCTTTCCCAAGCGGAGCATAGTCGTAAAACCATTGATTTCGGACGATTTCAATAGGAGGGGACAAGTCGACCTTGTGGATTTTCAATCTTCCCCAGATAACGAGTACAAATGGCTCCTACAATACCAAGACCATTTGACAAAATTTTGTTTTTTGCGACCGTTGAAAAGCAAAGAAGCTAAAGAAGTGGCAATAGAGTTACTTAAAATATTTTTAGAAGTTGGTTGTCCCAATATTCTCCAGAGCGATAATGGGCGTGCATTCACGGCAGCGATGTTGAAAGAACTGGTAAGTTTATGGCCATCATGTAAAATCGTTAATGGGAGACCCAAGCAAAGCCAAGGGAGTATAAAACGGTCAAATCAGGACGTGAAAAATATGATACAGGCTTGGATGGTGGATCATGATTCTACTAACTGGTCGATAGGCTGTTATTTTGCACAATTTCAAAAAAATTCATGTTACCATTCAATGATTCCGAGGACACCGTTTAAAGCCTTGTTTGGAGATGATCCAAGACTTGGCCTCTCTTCCACCGATTTACCTAAAAACATAATCTCTGAACTAGAAACTGAAGAGGATCTAGAGAATTATTTTGAGGACATTAACACTAGAAATGACAATTTACAAAATTCTGAAATACACACAACTGACGAACAACAAATAGTAAGCAGAGATGATAATCCTATCATAAACGAGGAAGTTAATACATCAAACTCGGAAATAAATGTGCCAAAAAACAAAGGGCCTGAAAATGTACCCATCCCCACCGTTTACAGCGAGATCATAATTCTAGATACTCCTGTAATAAGTGAGGAAATAATAACTGCTGATATTCCAGAGGTAAGAATATTAATCCCGGAGTTTTTTTCCAGGATTTCGGGACTGAGGAGATCTAATCCTCTAAATTATGTTGTTTCATTAAAGGGGGTCACTTACCTCATCAATACAAAAAAACTTTTACTATGCAATGGGACCAACTAAGAAATCAAAAAAACTGCAATCTATTTACAGAAAGGAGTTTCTGTATAATAGTTTTGAATTTGATGTTATTGAACTAAAATATCAATAGTAAATGTCAGGTCTAGCTGATTGTTAACTCTATGAATAAACACTTGAGTGACTTGACTGACACATTATTAAGCTGCCATCGACCAATCAGAGAACAGTGTATTATTTTAAGAGTGTCAGTTAAACGTAAAATTGTACACTGAGCAGCGATTGGTTCATTCGTGCATGATTTGACGTGTGGCAAAAACGTTAATTTATAAACTTACCGCCAGGAGAAAATTTACCAACTTACGACATACAGCAGCTCGCGTAGCATGAGGCGGTGTTAGAATGTTAGGACCTCAGACCATAAATTATGGTCTGTGGTTAGGACTCTGTCCATCCCGCTCTACTTCAAACAAAAGAGAGATACATACAGGGTGTTAAAAGACCGCCAAAAGACCCGAAACAAAGTACTTTTCGATAAATTATTGCTGGGAAATGATTTTGGTTTTTTAGGTTATAATTTTGGAAAATATTTTATTACGCAGAGAAGTCATAGTGCGCAAGCGTTGACATAAACTTTTGTTACTTACGCTCGAGGTGCCCATGTTAAGAATACATTGCGGGTTGCAATTTTAACGTCGTTTTACGCAAGAAATATTCAAAATTTTGATATGGCTTCTTGAGAAGAAATGTTAGGTACTAGATACTGAGTACATTTTAGCAAAAAAAAGTTTTTGAAAAGTTCTACTTTGAACCTTATTATCTCGGAAACCGTTAATTTCCCAGGCATAGTTCCTTGGGAAAAAATGTTCGATATGATGAGGACAATACGTGGTTTCCCGCCTCATGCTACGCGAGCGTGTGCTTCGCTTCAGCAGTTATTTTTTTCAAGAAGCATTTTTTTTTTTCAAGTATTAAATAATATAAATGATACCCAGGTAGTCTCGTTCCTAGATCCCCTTCCTCTCTTCACCACTTGCGATATTCGTTTCCGGTAACAAGGACCGCCGCCGCTTACACTAAAAACGATTTGTTTTATTTCAGCAAGCGAAATTAAACGCACCAGAAGAATACGACGTTTTCGAAGAAAGCACCCGATCAAATAATGGAAGTCCATCCAGCAGCGTCTACGTACTAAACGTCTCAGACGAAGACTGTCATAGCCAAGACGGAAAGTATCTAAAACCGAGGCAAATGGAACGCGAGAAAAGAATCAAAAGAGAAAATCCGTTCGAAAGTTACCCGGAAAGTGGCGCGAAAATGTTAAAAATGGCGGCGGCGGCGAATGTGAATCGCGAAATATCTCAGGAGGGTACTATGGCGGATAGGTTTGACATATTCGGCAGCTTGGTGGCCGTTAAAATGCGCGGCCTAGACCGTGAACAAATGATTTTGGCCGAAAAGCTAATCAACGACACACTGCACGAAGCCGAGATGAACAACTTGACTAGATTCTGCACCCTAAACTTGGCACACATGGATATGGTCGATGAAAGCAAACCAGACGTACTAGGTTAACTAGCATTTAGTTATTCATTTATATTTTGTCCTTTGTTCCCAACGAGTCTTCAACGCATTTCATAGATGGCGTGGCCATAGAAGAACCGGAATACGACTGTCAAAAACGCTTAGCACAGATTAATTTTGACAGCCAGTCAAAAACCATTCAGTGTTGCCCGTTAGGGACAAAGGGGCAACCTAGTTAAAATTTGTGAGTAAATCGCCAGTCCGAAGTGGGCACGTGTGGTGGGTGAGCCCAAATTCTCTCTCTGTGAGAAGGCCTTTGCCCAACCAAGGCGTGTGTGCCAAGGCCACACGCTAGGATACCACTTTTTGTTCGATTGGCGCCCTTATGCCGTGCGCGGTAAGAGCTGCCATGCCATCTGTGACTGTGGCCGACCGTACCACGACAGCAAGTCAGAGTGTACACTTTTGTAGTAAAGTTTAGGCGCCCGTAACGTAACAAGAGTATAGTAAGAGTAGAGAGCTAGCGTGTAATGGTCGACGTGCTGTCGTGGGTACATTGTAAAGGCAGCATGTAGGTACAGTCGGCCAGTCTCAGATACCCCTTTTTGTTCGATTGGCGCCCTTATGCCGCGCGCGGTAAGAACTGCCATGGGGTATCTGAGATTGTGGCCGACCGTACATGTACTTGTTGTATTTTACTTACAATTAAAATATTTCTGAAGGATTCTACGAGTTTGTTTCACGTCTTACAAAAACATAATAGATCTAAAAAAAAAACGATTTCAAATCATAACATTCGATATTATACAATACAATAGCCGGCGAGCAGAAGAAAACAAATAGCCAAGATTATGTCAATATAATAGCCAAGATTATAAGTCACATAAATCAAATCTCAAAACATTGGCATGAGGCGTTTATTAAAAAAAAGTTAAATACAAAAATCAGAAACATAAAAATAAAAACATCACCCTCCTTCGTTTGCGTAGTCGAGTAAAAACTAATAAGTAGTACCTAGGTACAAAATATATCACAAAAAATCATTAAGATTCCCATTCCATGATTGTGATGAACAATGGCGTAAAATGTGAATAAAGTACATTTTTTTTAACTTTAACTTTCGTGATCACTGCACATTTTTCTATTAAGGGTGGACGATAGCAACGTGGCGGGAAATTCAATTTTTTCACAGTTTTTTTACATTTTGTAGCTAAACTGAGCTATTTTTGTTCAGCGATTTTTCGTTCGCGGCATTTTCTTCATTATTGTAAACAACAGAACAACAATAATTAAGCCGATTATGTGTTCTGGTCTACGAAGCAGTGGCACTGCACAAAAAACTTGTCGTAGACCAGAACACATAATCGGCTGAATTATTGTTGTTATGTTGTTTACAATAATTAAAAGAATACTATGTTATTGCCGCGAACGAAAAATCGCTGAACAAAAATAGCTCAGTTTAGGTACAAAATGTAAAAAACTATGAAAATGTTGATTTTCCCGCCACGCTGCTATCTTCCAGCCTTAAATCAATGATAACCGAAACTAGTCCGCTACACCAACAAAATAGTGAGTAAAACCGTGATTCAATAGAAAAAGTACAAAATGTAAATGTATTTTCTTTATTTCTTTCAAAATAACAGCAGGCCCAGTCGGGGTACACTATGCACGAAATAAGTGCAAAAAGACATAATTACGGGGAAATTATGAAAGTGACGACAAAAAAGAAAAATAAACCGTTAGATATTTAAATTTTAAATATATTTACCACGGCACACAAGCTTCCATATTGTTGGTCTGATTGAATTTATTTTAACTGAATTTGGCAGAGATATTACGCATAGTATTTGCATATTTTGAAAAATATACAGGATTTTTAAACATAAACTTTAGTGAGCACTGCACATGAGAACCGAAACTAGTCGGCTACACCGGCAAATTACTAGTGAGTAAAACCGTGATTTAATAGAAAAAAATATAAGGGTGTTTGGTGATTTTGACAACTTATTCAATTTAACGACTAAAATTTAAATATGTGTACCGGTATATTTTTCAAAATATGTAAATGGCATCCGTAATACCTATCTTCCAAATTCAAATAAACAATACTTACATACCTACATAAATAATTATTGTTCTAAACAAAAATTTTGTTTGGTCGGCACTTTCAAAATATGAAGAAAAAAAATACATTTAAATTTTTATAAAGGTGGGCTATCCGCCGTGAAAATAATTGGGGATTTCCTGGCAGCTCGTAAATTGTATAGTTTTTGTAACTAGATGTCGCTGACGAGACTGTTCTTTTTTTATGCCAGTTCGCGCTCGTTGGCCTTCGTAGATACGTCCAAACACATTTAGGTATATTAGTGGTAGAGCAAAATGAAGTGTTTCTGGTTTTACCATTTACTCATACAAGAACACTAGCAAAGCACGACTTTTTTATGTACCAAAATGGAATGATGTCTACGACGATCAAAGATGAAGTCACAGAGCAATGAAGTGAAGAAGACTTCTCTTTTGTAAGCACTAATTTACTCTGTGATAGACCCCACGTTTGGTCAACGCCATCTGTCACAAGTTCACAACTATTTTTTTCTTTTTTTTAGCTGTCTGAAAATCTCTTATTGTTAAATGCGGTCTCGTCGTTTTTTTAGAAAAATCTTAGGAGACGATACATACAATTAGTAAGTACAAGGCATTTCACGAACTTGAAATCGTCAAAGTACTTATAGCCGGTTTTCGTTCCCTTTAGTAAATAAGCCTCAGCTGAAAATTTACAAAGAACCAGTAGGTACAATATTTACATCTTGGTAACAAATTAATCTCTAATTTAATTTCCCTTTCAACTTAACATTTAGGAAAGATACATCGCATCACAGCCTAATTATTAATGACAATTTAATAATTTCAATAGAACCACGCCAAAAGAGTACATATTTTGGTAAAGTCTATAAAACTATTTTATCAACTTTTAAATCAACACTCAACATAGAGAAATAATAAGATAGCTTGATCAAGCTGACAGTTTTATTTTTTCAGTGTACCTGGTTGGTTACTATTGACGCTATTGCGTTCATGTAGAAGATTTTTAATTAAATTATCATTGAGTTCGCAGTCATGCTTTGATTTTTATACACGTTGTAGTGTTTATTCAAAGGTAAGGCTAAATATAGAACTTTATAAATTGCCCCATATTAGAAAAATTGCGTCAAGGGTAGAGGAGCTGGCCACTTTTTAAGGCTTCTTTAGTTTTAGTAAGAAAAATAAAATGTCATACATATATTTTTTACTTTACTTTGATCGCCACCTTTTAGACAAAAGTAGTATTATTTCTTTCAAATTACATTGTATGAGTCGTCCAACCAACCACAGTTAGTCTGTTTCACCGTGTATAAATTAGTTTTACAGACTTTACCAATTTCTTCTAATAGTACAACACTCACAGCGTATAGTAGACAAAAGTTCATCTCACATAATTAATTGTTAAGTGTAGGAAACTTTTCACAACAGCCGAAATTATTTTAAAATACGAATGCGTTTTACAGTCGCTTTGATTAAGTATACAGGGTGTTAAAAGACCGCCATAGCGGGAAAGCACTCGTTGCCTGGATCATGAGGCACAATTTTCTCCAGAAAACCTGGGAATTTAATGGTTTACGAGATCATTCATCATCATCCCACTTCTGGGTATAGGCATTTTCTCCCTCACAAAGTCGATCTTGCGTAAACGAATTGCATCTCTGATGCAATCTCTGGTGTAGGTAGCAGCACTAATAGCCTTCTAGCTGTTCTGGCGGAGCGGATGGACTGCCCCATCTTGCGCCACTTTACTCCAAGTGGCGCCCTCCAAATGGGCAGCCAAATAAATTTATTTATTTTTGTGTGTTGTATGTAATCGTCTGTCTATGTTTATAAATATTGTATGTAATCTTAATAATTTTATTTAGATTATTTATTTATATTTGTAATTCAATGTAGGTACTTAATTTTATCATCGTAATTGTAATTTTATTGTAAACGTAAAATATGGATGAATATCTGAAATAAACGTAAATTATTATTGAAACTTTTTTTTTCAGAAATACTCGTATGTAGTAAGTACTACAGGGTGCAGCGATAGCGGAACTTTAAGTTGGCTGTCTACTCATCAATACAAACTACTTGTACTAGGTGGCGAAAAAAATATCAGCTGTTTCATACATTTGGCGCAGTACTGAGTCGACCTTTTGCATGGAACAGCTGATATTTTTTTCACTCCATTTTTTTCGCCACCTAGTACAAGTTGTTTGTAGTGATCAGTGGACAGCCTACTTGTTCCGCTATCGCCTTAGAGTGCACCCTGTAGTTATATGGGCCTTTTTCCCCTCGCGCCGCCTCTCACGGTCCTGGTTGGAAGAGGTGGGCTGATGATGATGTCTAGTTATATTTCTTCTTAGGGTTGTCTAGAATAAATCGCTTTTAGTGATAAGACCGCCATTTGTACTTTTATTCTAAAACTCTTGAACTAATATGTAAAATGATTTCTTTACTTACTCAAGGATCCCTTCCCAGAAATAATTTATGGAAAAAGAACTTCGTTTTGGTGTCAAGTCTATGTACGTGCCTTTCTTGTATGGTAGACGGTCTCTTAACACCCTGTATCTTGCAGTGGTCGCGCCAGCACTCCACCACTGCGCCATTAAACGTCAACTTTACCGAGTTTGTTTAAACTTAGAAACGCGCGCCTCCACCTCAAACTGACACATAACCACTGGTGATAAGAGCTACGACGCGCGGATTGACACACAGCGGCTTAAGTCTGTAACGCAATGGCATGTCGATGGCGTCCCAGTAGGAGGAAAAAACCGGGGTTTCCTCTTTTTTCTCCTGCGACCAGCGAATAATCCTCTAGAATTAAAATCAGATTATCTTAGCTGTACTACAAAAACATTAAAAGGACCGACAGCATTAATAAATCGTAATTGAAGCCGTCAACTGGGAGCCCATTTTGGCACCATTGCATTACAGACTCAGGCCTGAGTTACCGTGATCTTTTCTATTATCTATTTTATTTCTAAATCTTGGTCGATAAGTTGGTGTGTTCACATGTTTTTTACAATATTTAGTCACTTTTATTTCACTGGACATAGAACAGTAAATAAAATCGCAATACGAAAAGAGAGCAAAATTACAATGAAACGGTTCATTACATAAGTATCACAAAAATAAAAACTTCTTACGGACTAAGAAAACATTATGCTTATTAAAAATCTATTAGATGCAATTATTTTCTTCCACTGCCACCAAATTACAGTGAAACGTTGCAAGAATTGTCTGTAACGTAGTTCTGTTTGGATAGGATCAGTGTACGTAAAAAGAAAAAAATCATGGTTATTCTCTTGAAATTGGCGGCAGCACAAAAATAATAACCTTACCTAATAGAAATCTTGATCACAATAGAAAGATAGATTTGGCCCATCGGTAACTGGTGATGTTTCAAGTAGTTATAATCCTCGTCAATAAAGAAAACATTTAGGATGAACTTCAAACCTAGCGTTGTCTCGCTTTGATTGTATATTATTAGAAAGAGAGGGCGCTTGTTTTGTAGTTCATCCTAAATATTTTCTTTATTGGCACGGGTTATATCAAGTAAAAACCACGAGTATTATCGAATGTGCCCCAGTCTACCTCCGTAACTAGTTAAGCTTAAAACTATGACTGGATTTGCAACGGTTCAACCATCAACTTGTCTTGGCACATAACGTTACCGTCACTTAGGAACTGATCGTCCTTTTTCACACTGAGATTTTGCACGTCCGACAACGTATTGACATTCTTCATCAAATTGAGACCGTTGTCAAAGTCTTCTACATAGTTACCGTTGCATCCTGGACTATTGCTGTGCTTGAATTGTATGTGTTTGTCTAAGCTGGACTTTTGAACGCAACGGTACGGGCAGTGCATACATTTGAGGGATTTCTGTCTTGGTCGGTATGGTTTGGACTGACTTTTGACTTCCACCTTATCACCTTCTTTCTCGTTCAAATGCCTTTGCTTGTGCTTGGTCAGGTTTGTTTTCTGCACGCAGCGGTAGCTGCAAAGGTCACAGCTAAACGGTTTTTGATCTGTGTGCAAATACATGTGTTTGACTAAATTAGGTTTCTGTACAGTCCGGTAGTCGCAATACGGACAGGCAAACGGTTTGAACCCTGTGTGTGTACGTTCGTGTACAACTAGGTTATTTTTCTGAGCACACCGGTACTCACAGTATTGACAACGGAAAGGCTTTTCCTTCATATGAACCAATATGTGTTTTGCAACGTTGTTCTTCTGACCAGATTTGTAGTCGCAAAAATTACATGAAAACGGTTTTTCCCCTGTGTGTGTACGTTCGTGGATTTTCAGTATAGCTGGTGACTGACAGCGGTACGGACATTGCGTACATGAGAACTTGCCCACTTTCTCAGGGACATCACTGTTTTCTCCGTTCTCTAAACATTGCTTGGCATGTTGCTTCAACCCCCTTTTCGATGGGAATATCTCGTTACACTTATAACAGACGTATTCACCCTTTATGTTCATTGACAACACATCATCATTTATAATCTTATTTTGTTCACTGGAATCGTTTTCGTTCTTTTCTGGACCTACATTATTGAATTCTGAATAGTAAACTTTGCCATTTTCTAGCGGCTTCAAATTCTCTTTCGGCTCCTCTGTCTTTCCATCGCTTTTCTCACCGTTTTCTATACCGTCTTGCCGTAGTCGCTTAAACCCCTCATCGTGGTACGGACTGTGATTCTCATACTGTCGGTGCACAACTAGATTTTGGGGGTTTTCTCTTACGTTTTGACTTACCGAGTAGTTTTGGACGTAGTTCTGAGGTCTGGAGTATAGGTCTATTGGGGCAAGCGCCGGTGCTGCCATGTTTGTTATGTGGGTGGAGTACTGCGTGTAGATTTGGTTCTCCTGGTTCAGGTTCTGTGGGTGGTCCGCTTGCTCTGAGTTCAACGGGATGTGGCCTGGAAGGTAGAAATAAAACATTTGAGTACACACAACAGCCACGTGGCGCCGATCGGTCACCAGTGAGGCGCGGAAGGTCGGTCTGGACTGGAACGACCTCGAACCAACTGCGCAAGATCGTCCCAAGTGGAGAAAACTTCTTCGAGCCCTATGTCCGTCAGAGGGATAACAGGATTAAAGTCAGTCAGTCAAGTCTGAGTCTGACTGACTAGTCCACCGAACTAAATCCCATAGAATTCGCATTACGTATAAAATCACAATAAAAACTTGTCCCCACAGAAACAAAAGATATCAGCAATAGAACAATACGAAACATCATTTCGACCATACGTCTTATATTCGAATGTCAACCTTATGCATCTAAGCTCCCAAAGGCAATTTGGGCATCTATTTTTCCAGTCACATTTCAGAGTTCTATGTTGTATCTAGTTTTTACCCGACTACGCGAAGCAAAAAGGAGGGTTATGATTTTAGCAGCGTATGTATGTATGTATGTATGTATGTATGTATGTATGTATGTATGTATGTATGTATGTATGTATGTATGTATGTATGTTTGTGTGTTCATCTGTTCCCTTGCAGAGCCTAAACTACTCGGCCGATTTCAACAAATGAGGTGTCGTTGGATTCGTATTAATCACCCAGGTAACATAGGATAGTTTAATTTTGAAAAAAACCAAGATGGCGGCTGTGCTGCGCCCTAAAGTGGTGGACCTAAAAATCAAAATTATCGGATACCATCGTCATGGGTATCAAATGAAAGGGCTTTAAAATACCTTTTCAAAAATGTATAACACATGTAGCGTCAACATAACAAATAAAACAAAAAATTCCAAAATGTGTTTTTTTTTGCCCTTCTTGGTTCTATTTTAGGTGATCATCCAAAATGACTAACTAAAAAGATCGAAAAAAAAATAGAAGTTAAAAACTAAAACCCGACTACTAAAAGGCTTAAAACAAGACCTGCTTAACCTTAAAATTTACTCATAGATAATTAATCGTAGTCGGAGGACACCACATTCGCATTTGATAAACCGATGGCCTCCGACTACGATTAATTATCTATGAGTAAATTTTAAGGTTAAGCAGGTCTTGTTTTAAGCCTTTTAGTAGTCGGGTTTTAGTTTTTAACTTCTATTTTTTATCCTTGATCGAAGGACTAGTCACACACAACAGCACACAAAAAACCATTTGAGTACACGCTAGCACTCGGAAGACTTTACAACAAAAGTGTACTCTCTGACGTGCTGTCGTGTGTACCTACTACAGGCATGAAAAGAAGATTGAAAAGATTTTTCTTCGTAGCTTCTCCAAGAAAAGGATAGGGTGGTGAAGCTGGCTAAAATATCTAAAAAAGTAAGATGTAGCCTGTACACACGACAGCACGTCAGACTGTACGTTTTTTTTGCAAAGTCGCCCGTAACGCAACCGAATAGAGTGCTAGCATGTAAAGGTCGACGTGCTGTCGTGTGTACAATTGTACATGTCACCACATGGTGACACCACAGGTGTACATCACCACGCTTGCTCAATGCGGGTTGGCGATTTTTGCGTTGAGGGTATAATGCCTCATACGCTCAGGTTTCCTTACGATGTTTTCCTTCACCTTCAGCGAGACATATCTAAATATCATTTAAATTATGTTCATTGTAGGTTACCTTGTTTCTTGTCTTGTTACCATTAGAGGAATAAAAAATACTTTGACTAAACAATTTGAACATCCAGCAAAGTAGCAAGGGATAATTATATCCCACCCAAAACATTTAAAATGTGAAAATTTTGGAGCCAAGTTCATTGAGTGGTTATTGATTTCACCGACAAAAGAATTGAGATCTAAATGGGTGCCAAGTTTTTAGGTAATCCTGAAATTGACTTGTTAAATTTCAACCGTCGAATTAATTACACAAACCAGAAAATTTATAATAAATAGAACCTCAAAAAATGATGCGGCTAGTTTTAACATATATATTTTTTATGTATTTGCCTGCAAAAACTAGCCGCGTCATATCTTGAGGTTCTATTTATTCTAAATTTTCTGGTTTGTGTAATTAATTCGACTGTTGAAATTTAACAAGTCAATTTCAGGATTACCTAAAAACTTGGCACCCATTTAGATCTCAATTCTTTTGTCGGTGAAATCAATAACCACTCAATGAACTTGGCTCCAAAATTTTCACATTTTAAATGTTTTGGGTGGGATATCAAAGCTTTTTGTAAAGAAATAAATATTATTAAAATTAATCGGGGCGGTATAACCTTCGCAGGCGGTTGTATTTTAATTAAGAACTTTCTTGTTCCTTAACTTGACTAGGATCTAGATTTATGAGATGCACAACGTCTAGTGATTTATCTCTAGATAGTGCAACGTAAGCCTGACCTCTGCTAAAGCTAGTTCTAATATTATGTAGAGAAGACCGGTGTCAAGGCTTCTTGTGATTTGTGAATAATAATAGCATATTATGCTTAGCAAATAGGGAATTGTTACCGGTGAACATGTGCATTATTTAGTATCTGAAACGTGGTCTTGATACGTTCTAGCTCATAGCTAGTAAATTATGATTAAATTCAATAGTAATTTTACGAGCATTCTTGTTACTATCGACGTCCCATTATTTTTTTCTATTATTCCTATGGAGCCTTAAGATATCTCAAGTTACAACCTATTTCTACAACAATGAAATAACAAGACACCATTAATACAAATAGAACTTCTCCTTACAAACGCACTCGTTTAGCCGCACACACCAGCCTCATTCCGTTCCGCGTAAGCACACGCCCCGCCTACCTAACACTCACATAGCCGCATTCTGAGGTGTTCTAAGGTGTACATAGAGCGGTTTCATTAATTCAAGTCATGATTTCATTAATTCAAGTTGTGACCTGTGTTTTCCATTTAAATAACTTATTGTCTTTTTTTCATGACACAACTCCTACTTACTTAAATTAAGTTAGTAAACTAAAACAACGAATGAACGAAGGTGGCTATATTTTACTTAGTCAGCCTAGATCACAAGAAAGACCAGCCAATACTCCACACGTATTGGCTTGTCTTTCCTGTGATCTAGGCTGACTAAGCTGTCAGGATGGTATAGTGTTGGGCAAGCCTACTCCGTCTAAAAATGTCCCAGGCACTACGGCGCCGAGTGGACACTTCACCTATCTATAGTGTGAGTGAAGGTGCCTCTGGTCGCTGTATAAATCTTCTCATTACGAAGTTGCAAAGACTTGCCTGCCAAATAGTTACACTATCTCGCTCGGTGCGATTTGCTATTAGAGTTTTGACAGGCGTAGTTTTAATAAAAATTGATTAATTCGCAAATATTTCAAATCGTAAAAAATCACAGTTTTCGGACTTTTTCCTTTGGTTACATACAATTACCAAGCTGAGTGCCAATTTTCAACTTTCTAGGTCATCTGGAAGTGGCTTTTAGTTTTTTTCTATATGTAAGTGTTAAAAATGCCGATTTTTTGACATTAATATCTCAATAACCATTACATTTGTATTTATGAAATTTGACAATGTAGTTCATCTCAGGGGTCTCAATCAATGAGCCAAATTTCATGTGTTTATGTAAAATAGATAAAGAGTTATGAAGGGGTAAAAAGTTCGTCCAAATGGTTCGGGTAAATAGACACACGGTGCGTTCGCCAGTTTTTCTTGAGAACTTGGCTTGACACGCTACCGCGTGTCTAGATTATCTTGTTTTTGTTTTTTTTTTTTATCTATCGCGTTTTTTTTTATAGGTATCGTGATTATGATCGTGATTGCAACTTCAGAATGGAATTGTCTAAGTTTTAAATCACAATCGTTAACAGAACGGATGAGTCAAAACGCCATACACGTTGAATGATATTGGATGAAAGATTTTGCTATTTTCTTCACTCAATATCCTTCAAAATCCCTATCCCAGTTTTTGTCAAATGGGTAAATGTATTCTGAATTTCGTTAGCACCCTTCAAATGTCGATTTGAAAGGGATCACTATAGATTCAAAAGTTAGACAATTGGGTACGCAAAGTTTTTTGTTCGAAAGTCCGTTATTGGCTTAAACTTATCTTTAGACAATATTGAGAAACTAATTTAAATATTTTTTATTTTGGTCCAGTAGTTTTGTTTTTATGCGCTATAAAATGTTTTGTTCCTATGACCGCCAACAGTATGCAGACGTCGAGTGAAGGTCATAAAACCGTATCTTTGAAATGTTGTAAAATCCAAACTACTGAACCAAAATAAAAAATATTGAAATTAGTTTCTCAATATTGTCTAAAGATAAGATTAAGCCAATAACGGACTTTCGAACTAAAAACTTTGCGTACCGAATTACCCCGATGAGACTATGACAAATATTTACACTCACTTGGGACCACGTTGATATTCTTCCAAAAACCTGCATTGACAGAGTCATAGAAATAGCTCTCATCCTCTTGCTCGGACTTTATATGAAAAGGCATCGGTAACAAATGCTCACTATGCTCCAACGTTTGCCGCGGGTTCTCGTGAACCGGTAGAGGGTGATTTTCCAGCCTTCCAATGTTTTGTTCCAGCCTTTGTCCAATGTTTTGCTCCAACATCGTATCTGGTTCACATTGGACAGCAATCGGTGTTCTACGGGCCTCTTCTAAGATCTCATGCTCAATGTTTGTACGGTTAATGTGGTGCGATAGGTCCAATTCATGGCTTATGTTTTGGCTTAGTCCATCGGAACGAATGAGGTTGTGCGTTAGGTTAATGCCGTCAGTTCTCACTAGGTTTTGCGTTAGACCTTGATTGAGTTCTAGATTTCTTGATAGATCAATCTGCTCACTAATGGACTGCACAAGGTTTTGCGCAAGACCAATATTCTGCTGTAAATCTATCTCATTCGCCAGACATCTCATGGTATTCTCATTCATTGTCCGGGTTAAATTTTGTATGAGTACTTCATCGTGCCTTCCCAGAACGCCGTTGAGCTGTCCGCCGTTGACATCGGACACCAAATTCTGTGCCATTTCGATTTCTGATGTCAAATTCCTCGGCAAGTGAGAGGGTATGTCGTTCAAGTGGAAGTTTCGGGTCAAATGGTTGGTCTTTAGCATCAACGTGGACATCTGACGGGGGGACAGCGGTAGTTGGAAGTTGTGTAGCGTATTGGAGTTGAGTGACGACTGCATGGCTTGGTGGAGTTGTTCCATGGAGATGGCAGTGTGCTGATAGTCCAGTGGTTCCGTATGCTGTTGCTGCTTCTGAAGCTGTGGAAAAAAACGGTTTAACGCTTCAGCCGTGTGCCACCTTGATTTGATCTTTGTTGCCATGGAATAGTCCAAAAGCAATGGTAAAATTCTACCTGTGCATTATATTCAAATGGTTCAAATACTGGATAGTGTCCGAGAACAATCCTAAATAAAGAAAAAATAATTGGAGACTTCTAGGGGTTTCTAAAAAGCTACCTACCCAGTCTTTGAAAGTGAAAGTTCAAAAGTTTACAAAATATCGACAACACAAACACGAGGGTGCGACATTATACTGCGTACAAAGACGAGCGTATGTGACGAAGACCAAGGCCAAATGAAAACGGTTATTTGTATAGTTGTAATACTTCTATCCTCAATCATTTCAGGTAAGAACACACTACAGAGTCCACAGTTGAGTATTTTAAAGAATAGAACTCAGAACCCCGCGAACTAGGAAGTAATGTACAAAAAAAACTGTCGATTTCAAGGTAAGGACAAAGGATACTCACCCCTTCCGTGTAAGCCTTGTAGCTCTCCTCGTCCATCAGGTTCTGGTCTTCCCTCTTCACGAAGTCCATATTTACCTCGTAAACTAACTACACAACGTGCTAAACCACTTATTTGGACGAAACAACATGTTTTTCCTCAACGAATGAGGGATAACCAAAAATTCCGCAACCACATTTTCAGTTAGTTAGAACTGCAATTTGAAGGTCTCTTTCGATTGAAATATCACACAAGATGATTTAATGAAGGGGTTTTCCTGACTATTTAGTGGGAAAAGCGGTTAAATGGCGAATTAATTACGTTTTCTGCAACAAAAACGCACAGCAAAAACGGACGAAAGTGAAGCCGAGCGGCCATAGACAAAATAGAGTTGCCGTCAACGAACATCTGTCGGATTTTGGGGTTGCCAGCTCCTGTCTTTCATTGTGGTTTTGACTGGTCGTGTAGTGTTGATAGATTGTTGTTCCTAAGGTCAAGGTGGAATCGATTACGTAATCGAATCGAAAGTTTTCGATTATCGCTTGCCGGCTACGATTTGCGAAGTCTTTTTTCTTAGCACCTGTCAAAACAAAAAGAATTTTGATGAATTTTCGCGTTCTTTTACGAAATTCCGTTTTCCTTTTGCGAAGTTATCCCGTTTGCGACCTCAGTTTCGCTAAACAACCAATTGTCCCTCTAAACCGGTAAGTTAATAGCTGTCCAACGTACAAACTCGCCGCGAATTTCTTGCAAAAAGTTGAAAATCTTACAAATTCGGTATACTTTTTTAGGTTATTCCACAAATCTCCAACGATGTCGAAGACTGCGCTGGTTATTCTGGCTGAAGGTGCCGAGGAAATGGAGACAGTTATCACTGTTGACATGCTCCGACGGGGTGGTGTGAGTATTTTGATATAACTAGTGGTTCGCCCGAACTATAAACTTGCGACCCTTTATCTCAGCAACCCCTCGACCGATTTGGCTCATGTTCGAACTTAAAAATTCTCTTTGCCTCATTTACCCGCCTACCAAATTTCATGACGTACCGACTAAATTTACTCAAGCTATCGTCGAACGAACATTCATACATACCTATATATACAAACGCCGGATTGTTCCAGTAGACTCGGAGAACTTCGCTCGCTCGTTCAATGAGCCATTTTCAGCACAAATTCACAAAGCATTTCATAGATGGCGCCTAATCACAAAGCATTTCATAAATGGCAGAATCCGTTATTTTCATGTTGCCATGACACCCCTGGGGCCTTAGCCTGTAACGCAATGGCGTGTCGATGGCGTCTTGGCAGAAGGACAAAACCGGGGTTTCCTCATTTTTCTCCTACAACCAAAGAACTAATACTCTAGAATTAGAATGAGAATATCCTTGCTGTAGGTACTACAAAAACATTTAAAAGACCGACAACATTAATAAATCGTAATTGAAGCCGTCAACTGGGAGCCCATTTTGGCACCATTGCGTTACAGGCTGAGGCCCCTGTTCGTAATCGAAACTTTTGAGGCGCCCGGACCGGGAGGGTTATATTCTGTTTATTACAGGAAATAATGAAGACGGTCACATTTTCCAGGTAACCGTGACCCTGGCTGGCCTGGACAGCGCAGCGCCCGTCCTGTGCTCCCGGCAGGTCACCCTGGTGCCCGACAAGTCATTGGCCGACGCGTTGGCTGCTCAGGCTCAGTATGATGCCGTAAGTTTATTTTTGCAACTCCAGGGCTTAAGTCTGTACAGCAAAGCCTAATGCCCGTTTTCACCAACCACCCCTAATTTTAAAAGACCTTTTAACGAAAATTATCTGCGCCTCTGCAAGTCTAGGGGTCATGGATGAAGGACCATACGAATTCCACTCACAAGCGTTATGAGTTGAGTGTGTATGATCCATGCCCCATAGACTTGTAGAGGTGCAAATAACTTTCGTTAAAAGGCCTTTTAAAATTAGGGGTCGTTGGTGAAAACGGGCATTAGACTCTTTTCAATAAAATAAAAAAAAATAAGATCAGAGTTATAAGGGCTAGAAAATATTCTGAAATCTGAAGTTACTTCTAAGGGCAGAAGAGACGAAAATTCGCAATGTTTTGTAAGGTCAATTACATTAAGAGCGACTTAGTGCCGGTTTCTGAATTGAAAAATTCGCTAAGCAAATGGGTAAGTATCGTCATGTCTCCGCAGATTTCTCACAAAAGAGCGTGACAGAACGATAGTAAAGTATTTGCTTAGCAAAATTCTCAATTCAGAAACCGGGTCTTAGTTATAACTGTTATAAGATAGCCTATGCACAGAGTTTTACTCGTATAAAAGTTCCTTGCAATTTGTCTAACATTTTAGTGCAATAAATATTTTTTTTACTTCCCCAACTAACAGGTAATCCTGCCGGGTGGTCTGGACGGCTCCGAGCGTCTCTCCAAGTCCTCGGTGGTGGGCAAGGTCCTCAAGGAACACGAGAAACTGGGCAAGATCGTCGCGGCCATCTGTGCTGGTGAGAATTGACATTATTTTGCGTCCATAAATTTTTTGGCTGAACCAGAAAGTGCCTTTAGTAACCTTAACCCTTTATAGGGCTCTGTCGAATATACGACTTTATGGCTTCGGAATAGAGTCTATACAATACAATACAATACAATATCCCGGCAACCCCTCGATCGATTTGGCTCATGTTCGAACTTAAAATTTCTTTTAATGTCATTTACCCGCCTACCAAATTTCATGACGATCCAACCAAATTTACTCAAGTTATCGTCGAAAGAACATTCATACATAATTATGTACATACATACATACAAACGCCGAATTTTTCCAGTAGACTCGGACATCTTTCGTTCAATAAACCCGAAAATTAATTTAGCTCGGCTGTATGCCGTCTGAATCGGTCTTCAGTCGGCGCTGATTTTCATCTAACCCCATGCCACTGATTAAGGCTCCTTATAAGGCTAACTAGCGCCACCAATGTTGAAAAAATCATATGTCCCTTCAGAAGAAGTTTCTGACAAAATCCTAAGATGAGCTCATGCGCCATGCTTTTCTAGATTTTTAAGTGTAGGTACCCAACTCAATTTCTAGTCTTAAGCTAAAAAAAAATCGATAACCGCCAAAAACGGCCGCTTTTGGGGGTTATCGAAAATTTTTTAGCTTAAAAGTAAATTTCGAAGAGTGTATCTACACTTAAAAATCTAGAAAAGCATGGCGCATAGGCTCATCTTAGGATTTTTTTAGAAACTTCTTCTAAAGGAAGATATGATTTTTTAACATTGGTGGCGCTAGTTAGCCTTATACCGAGCTTTAAATGTTACATTATTATTGAGGACATTTTAAAACAGACATATTTTCCTCTCCCCGCAGCGCCGACAGCGTTCGTGGCGCACGGCGTGGCCTCAGGCAAGCGTGTGACCTCCTACCCGACCACTAAGGACAAGATGGCCGGCGTCACATACGTCGAGGGAGAGAGGGTCGTCGTCGACGGGAATATTGTCACCAGCAGGGTAAGTAGCCTGTACATGTCCCACTAGCTGGACAAAGTCCTTCTCACAGAGAAAAAGTTCGAGCTCAATCACCACACGTGCTATAGTCCGAAAGTGTGATTTTTCGAAAGAATTTTCTTTTTTAATATTTTTTTTCGGCTTATTGAGACATGATACAACATTGGCCGCCAAGACCCGATTTTTTAAAGATGGCGCACTTTATGGCTTTTATAAATGCAAAGTACGCCCGAACATATCTTTTTGCATGCGTTTTTTGCTAAAAACGGGCCGTCAATTGAGAATCCCTAGGCCTGAGAGCTAGATTCCAGATCCTAGAACCTACAAATAAATCCCGCACAAGTTTAAAATGGCCGTTTTTTTCCTGTGTGGGATTTATCCGTTGTTGGTTCTAGGTTCTGGAATGGAGGCCTTAGATCCTAAATTTAACCAATTCTCATTTGACGAGCCTAGGGATTCTCATTTGACGGCGTTCGTGGCGCACGGCGTGGCCTCAGGCAAGCGTGTGACCTCCTACCCGACCACTAAGGACAAGATGGTCGGCGTCACATACGTCGAGGGCGAGAGGGTCGTCGTCGACGGGAATATTGTTACCAGCAGGGTAAGTTAACATAGTTATCATCATCATCATCAGCCTGTTAACACCCACTGCTGAGTAAAGGCCTCTTCATGCTCACGCCACCTCTCACGATCCTGCGCCAGGCGCAACCACTGTTTTCCGGCTACTTGGGCTATGTCGTCGGACCATCTGGCTGGTGGTCTGCCAAATGATCTCTTCCCCTCTCGTGGTCGCCATTCCGCAATGGACTTTGTCCATCTGCCCCTCTACCCTTGACGCGTTTTTCCAATACGGCGCAATTTACAAAATTTAATACTTTTCAAATTAAGACTCATTTTGTGTTTTTATTTAATAAGAAGCCTTACCTTTGAATAAACATTACAAAGTATTTAAAATCAAAGCATTATTATGCTGATTTCAAAGAGAAATTAATTTTAAAACTTTTTCAATTTCATCGCAATAGCGTCAATGGTAACCCCCCTGCCATCGGTGCGTCTAGCCAGGTGTCGTGCCCACTTCCACTTCAAAGAAGTTATGCGTTTTCCGAAGTCTGCCACTTGTGTGCGGCTTCTTATTACAACAACGTTTCGGTATCCGGTCCAAGAGCTTGATTAACTGCTAAGTTAAAAATATTTAAATACCCTTCCCCACATATCTAAGAACACACGCTAGAAAACCTGGTTTCAACCTGGTCATGCCTTCGGTTCCGTGCAAAAGATGCACAAGGTGTTACAAAAGTACCTAACTCTTTTTACAGGGTAATAGAACCTGGTGATAGGGATCACAACCTAAATATTTTTTTGCTATATGACGTTCCGTTGATTTTTAAATTAATAAAATGTGCACGCTGTGGCGGGAGAAAAGTACGAGTATTTATTAAATATTGTTTGCATTGACTTTCACAATGTTTTAACAACTCAAAGCTATGTTAATGCACCTACACACACAAACATATTTAATTTGAGCTAATACCAAAAACAATAAAGTTATGTTTTTTTTCAATTTTGAGGTTATAAAATAAAATTTGTTTTTTTCAACTTTTTTTTACAGATTTGACATCCTGTTGACCACTAGGTTACACCCTGTAAAAAGAGTTAGGATGTTATTGTATTCGAAACGGGTCGAATCGCGATTGGTTTTTTTGATATCGCGAATCATTAAAAGTGAATAGAGTTAGGATGTTTTGTAACACGTTGTATAACACCTTCTCCATTCACAGGGTCCAGGGACAGCCTACTGGTTTGGCCTCAAGCTGATCGAGCTGCTGGTGGACCAGGCGAAGGCCGACCAGGTCGAGAAGGGAATGCTCATCAGCAACTACTAGAGGACACTCCAGACGAAGGCAAACAGGCAGTGGCGTAACTAGGTAACCAAGGGCCCTCGGGCAAAAAACAAACTGGGGCCCCAACTAAACTCTTTAGGTTTTATCAAGTCAACATATAAGTAGGTATACACTGTGCAATTTTAGTGGTTTTAAAGCCGAAGATATTTAGTTGCACTCGTGATTCTGAGCCAAATTCCAAAATTTTACTTCAAAACGAGCGAAAAAAAAAACCACTTCCCAATACAAACCGCTATCGCCAATCGACACCATTTGTATGGAGAAGTGAATTTTTTTTTCGCGCGTTTTGGAATGAAATTTTGTAATTTGGCTCAGAATCACCAGTGCAACAAAATACCTTCGGCTGTAAAACCCTTTAAAAAAACTGTCTAAAACGGAGAAATTATCTCTTGAATGTTTCCTCAGAGAATTTTTAGCTAGTTCAATACGGTTTGGTGTTAAGGTCCGAGGGGGCCCCTGAGCTTGGGGGACATTGCTCCTAGGTAGCTACGCCACTGCAAACAGGGGCCTTAGCCTGTAACGCAATGGTGCCAAAATGGGCTCCCAGTTGACGCCTTCAATCAATTACGATTTATTAATGCTGTCGGTGCTTTTAATGTTTTTGTAGTACAGCAAAGAATATTCTGGTTCTAATTCTAGAGGATTAGTTCGCTGGTTGTAGGAGAAAAACGAGGAAACCCCGGTTTTGTCCTTCTACTGGCACGCCATCGACACGCCATTGCGTTACAGACTTAAGCCCCTGGTTAGAAAGAATCCAGGCCTTAGTTGGGGTTATTTATGTTTGGGAACGACTGATAAATCTCATTAATTTTGTTGGCTTTGATTATCAAAATGATATAACTCATTAGAATATGAGGACAGAAACATTATATTATGTTAAGTAAACTCGAAAGGCATAGTTATGTCGTATTTATGTATTTTAAATTTGCTAATATCCCAGAAGCAGCTATGATAATAATATGCATAAAAACATCTCATTCGCTATTTAATTTTAAGGAAAATATTAATTTGTTTTTAGTAAAACAGTCTATGTATATCGCAGAATTGTTTCATACTTTGGAAATAAAAATAATAAACTAAAAACCCAGAGTTTAATTTAATAGCACGTTTATTCTGTATATTTCATAATATTTTACAAAAAGGCAGTGTATAAAAAATGGTAATAGGAAATAATAATATTCATTGCAAACAAATTCTACCTCTTTTGTATATTCACGAATACATTTTCTCTTTCTACGAATGTAGTTTACGCTTATTTATTCATCATAATAATATCACACACAAATTCATACAAGTATAAATAAACTAAAAACTAAGGACTATAAAATAATTACTACCCCTTAAATATGTACATGAAAGGGGGTAAATACATTAAATAGCACTCCAATATTGAGATTCTTATTTCAAGAGTATTAAGGTTTAAAATCAGACTAAACACTTTATGTACTTTATCTAGAACATGTTGCTATTTTTGGTATGGTGATTATTTATTTAATACTAAAGACTTCACAGAGCGTTTAGTGAAACCACAACTCACATTAGAAAGGCGAAGTGAACAGGGGGGTTACCCTTGACTCTATTGCGATCAAATTGAAAAAGTTTAAAAATTAATTTATCTTTGAATTCGCATAGTAATGCTTTGATTTTAAATACTTTGTAATGTTTATTCAAAGGTAAGGCTGTTTTATTCAATAAAAACACAAAATACTATTAAATTTTGTAAATTGCGACATATTGCGGCCGTATTGGAAAAAATCGTCAAGGGCAGAGGGCCTGCTCTGCGCCTAAAGAAGAATCAGCCATGACAACAGCTGGGTATAGACTGGACTACGTGGCTCTTTGACTCTTTGAGCTTGGCCTCCGAGTCCTTCGCTTTTCATTTCGAACATATAACACGTGTCATTAATTAAAGAAAACATTCAGGATAAACTTCAAAACACTCGCCCTCTCGCTCTAATTAATACAATCATAGCGAGACAATTCTAGTTTTGAAGTCCATCCTAAATGTTTTATTTAATGACACTGGTTATACCATTGTTGTTTTTGCACAGGATTTCAAGATGGCGGCCAAGGAATAAACTACCTCAAAATGACAATTTTGTATGACACCATAAGAGTTTTGCTTTTACCCTAAGATAAATGAGGAGATTCGCGCTCTTTTTAAGGATTACATAGTAGTAAATTAAGCGAGAGCGCAGGCCGACCCTATTTCGCGAGGCCGACGGCCGAGTCCCGCGGAGAACGAAGCTCGGAGCGGGCGCCCCCAAACTTCGCCTGTGTTGAAGGAAACTGGCCCCTATTACCAGTTGTCAAGGAAGTCGAAGCCGGTCCGGGGCGCTAGGGTCTCGGTGGACTCGCGGCGGCTGTCTGGATCCTCTGACGTCAGTTCATTGCCTGAAGAGGCGAGCGAGCCGGAGGAGAGCAGCCCGTGGCGCTCCTCTGAGAGATCTGTAAGGGGAGACGGGACATTAGGTAACAGGTATACAGGGTGGCCCAAACATAGACGTCAAGCGAAAAAATCTATAGATAGCTGACACCGAGGGCTCCCGAATCACCCCCATGTATGTTCAGCCATTTTTAGTCGTTTAGAAGCTACCGTAAAACGTGGTGAATAGAAAACAGAGTATGAATAGAAACACAACGAAACCAGTCTCTGTTTGGTACTGTTGTTTACTGTTTGGTGGGTTTATGACGAGGTTAAAAATTCGCTCGAGACAGGACTTTAGTAGGTATACCGTGCAGGCGCTCTACTAATGATAAATCGATAGTTACTGGGCTCAAGGGCGTCGCCAAGGGGGGGCAGGGAGGGGCAGCTGCCCCCCCCCTAGAGATTGTAAAAAAGTTGCCAAATATAATGCAACGAAAGTCCTAAGTCTTTGAGTTAATTTGCTTGAAGTTCAAGCCTTGAACAATCATTCCCGTACGTCGAAACTCGAATGAATTCACCAATTCCACTCCTAATATTCCGTACGCTCAACTACGCTCTGGCTGTAGATGTAAGGCTCGTAGTACAAGTGAAAAGCTTCATGTGCTCTCGACTTTACCTACAATTCATACCTACAATTCATACCTACTTTTCTCATTCTTAGAGAATGAGAAAAGTATGAATTGTAGTAGGTAAAGTCAACTTGCCCCCCCCTGCGCCATCGGCTGGCGACGCCCTTGACTGGGCTTGCTAGCTTAATTAGCCGTATTCAGCACAAATTCACAAAGCGTTTCATACACAGATGGCGCCTACAGACGTGGCCATAGAAGAACCGGAATACGGCTGTTTTCGCTTAGCACAGATGAATTTTGACAGCCGTATTCCGGTTCTTTTATGGCCACGCCTGTAGGCGCAATACAAGGTGTTACAAAAGATTCTAACTCTTTTTACAGGGTAATAGCACCCGGTGATAGGGATCACAACCAAAATTTTTTTTGTTGCTCTATGACGTTCCGTTGATTTTTAAATTAATAAAACGTGAACACCGTGGCGGGAGAAAAGTATTTCTTTAATATTGTTTTCATTGACTTTCACAATGTTTTAACAACTCAAAGCTATGCAAATGCACCTACACCCACAAAATATTTTTAAATTTGACCTAATACCAAAAACAAAAAAGTTTTTTTTTTTTTTAATTTTTAGGTTATAAAATAAAAATTGTTTTTTTCAACTTTTTTTACAGAATTGACATCCAGTTGACCAGTAGGTTACACCCTGTAAAAAGAGTTAGGATGTTTTGTAACACGTTGTATATGAAATGCTTTGTGAATTTGTACTGAAAATGGCTCATTGAGTTAGCAAGCCCAGTAGGGTAGGTAACTGTCGATGCGAATTATTATCACGAGTTAGCGCTTCAGAAAAAACAAAGTCACTTGTACACACGACAGCACGTCAACCCTTACACGCTAGCACTCTACTCGGTTACGTTACGGGCGACTTTACAACCAAAGTGTACACTCTGACGTGCTGTCGTGTGTACAAACATATGGGGAGAATTACTTTCTGTGTACAGACGATAGCACGTACAGTTATACGCTTACACTTCCGTTGCAGTCGCCCGTAACGTAAGTGAATAGAGTACACGCGTGTTCATAAGCGTCTACCTACGTACTGTCTTGTGTACATTCGGCCACACGCTAGGACACCCCTTTTTGTTCGATTAGCGGTCTTATGCCGCGAGCGGTAAGAGCTAAGATTAGGTGTCCTAGACTGTGGCCGACCGTACATACAATAAAGAGTTACATATCTAGGTAAATAAGCAGTTTCATCGTGCAAAAACGTCTAGCCCGCCTATCTACAGGGTGTTAAAAGACCGCCAACAAAGCGGGAAACCACGCATTGTCCTCATCATACTGAACATTTTTGCCCATGGAACTATACCTGGGAAATCAACGGTTCCCGAGATAATGAGGTTCAAAGTCGGACTTTTCAAACTTTTTTTATTGCAGAAATTTACTCAGTATTGAGTACTCAACATTTCTTCTCAAGAAGCAATATCAAAATTGTGAATATTTCTTGCATAAAACGACGTTAAAATTGCAACCCGCAATGTATTCTAAACATCGGCACTTCGAGCGTAAGTAACACAACTTTATGTCAACACTTGTGCAATATGACTTCTCTGCGTTACACTTCCATTGCGTGATAAAAAAAAATCCTAAATTATAACCTAAAAAACCAAAATCATTTCCCGGCAATAATTTATCGAAAAAGTACTTTGTTTTGGTGTCTAGTATGCGTACCTTTCGGGTCTGTCGGCGGTCTTTTAACACCCTGTATAATAATGTCTACTGCACGCAACGAAACTTTCACTGCACTGCATGGATTATGTTCCGATGCATTATGCGTTATGTAAGTTTGTATACAAAATATCTTGAGTCTTGTCTTGAGTGATGTTGCGGAGAAAACCTAGGTAGGTTCTATTAGGTGTTGTAGGTAGGTGTACTAGGTTTTCCTATGTGTAAATTGCACTGTTCTCGCGGTTTTTTTTTCTTTTTATTGCTGAGTTGAGCTATTTTTGTTCAGCGATTTTTGTTTCACGACAGTAAAATTATATTGTTTTCATTATTCTAAACAACAAAACAACAATAATTCAGCCGTTTATGAGAATTGCTCAAACTACTAGTTTTAAGGGCTCCGTACTTCTAAAGGAAAAAAACGGAACCATTATAGGATCACTCGTATTTCTGTCTGTCTGTCCGTCTGTCACGCCCAATTTGCTCCGAAACTACCAGTTTTATAATATTATTGTTATAGCTTCATAATTTACAGTGTGTACGGTCGGCCACAGTCACAGATACCTCATGGCAGGTCTTACCGCGCGCGGCATAAGGGCACCAATCGAACAAAAAGGGGTATCCTAGCGTGTGGCCGACTGTACCTTCACACGCATTGTTTAGTAACCCCTATCTTGGGACTTAAGGCGCCGTGCATAGTGAAAAGCCCGCGCGACAAGAAAAATGCACAAAATCGATTCCTGTATCAAATACACTACACAAATCGAAAATTTTCACATATCAAACCTTAGAATTAGTTGAGACCTACCTAAAACAGCCAGTTTCGTGTTGACATTCATAAACGTTTGAAAGATATTTTGTTAGAAAAAAAATAGGCGGCGCACTTTTTTTCAAGCAAAATATCTTGCAATCTGTTATGGATATCAACACAAAACTGGCTCGGTTGGATAGGTCTCACCTAATTCTAGTGTTTGATATGTGAACATTTTCGATTTTTTTAGTGTATTTGATACAGGAATCGATTTTGTGCGCCTTAAACATTATGATTAGTAGCGTCGCCTTGCGTGAATCACCATTGTTTGTTTAATTAACAAACCAAGTATGTGCCTGCTAACTACGTGCCCTATCAAACTCATTGTTTTTAGTGTATCTGTAAACGTAGGTACAGTCGGCCACAGTCTCAGATACACCTTTTTGTTCGATTGGCGCCCTTATGCCGCGCGCGATAAGAGCTGCCATGGGGTATCTGAGATTGTGGCCGACCGTACGTATAATCCGCGCGCGATGAAAATGGGACCTGGTCAATCAAAGTAAATAAAAAATCTACTGTAAGTAGTTACTTTGACAACCCTTGACTTACAATCCTTGTGAAAGTAAATACAAGGTGTTACAAAAGATCCTAACTCTTTTTACAGGGTAATAGCACCCGGTAATAGGGATCACCACCTAAATATTCAGTTTATTTTAAAATTAATAAAATGTGAACGCTGTGGCGGGAGAACAGTACCTATATTTTTTTAAATGTTGTTCTCATTTACTTTCACAATGTTTTAACAACTCAAAGCTAAGGAAATGCAGTACCTATACATTGTAATCTATGGCAAATGCACCTACATAGCAGAGAGGTACTACGCAACGAGAGTCTCCGAATGAGAACCGAAACTAGTCGGCTACACCGACAAAATACGCGTAAAACCGTTTTTTTTTTTCATACTTTTTCCAATATTTTGTAAAAGTGGAGTTATCCCCTTTTGTTCCTGTGCTCCTCATTTTGTAACATGACGCAATATTCCAAAAAGCATGTCAAATTGCTACATTATGTTAAAGTGACTGTTTTGTCTAAACAAGAGTCCAACATCATCATCATTAACCTATTCTGGCTAGATAATTGAGGAAATTGTCGTATTATCATTGCATTATTGTAATAAACTGCTTTAAAAAACCGGCCAAGTGCGAGTCGGACTCGCTCGCCGAGGGTTCCATGCCACCAAACAACTAAATTGGTACCTAAATATTATGTAATAAATAACAGTTGGCCAGTTTGAGTTTATACGACAAATAAGGGAATTTAATTTCAGTGTAATATGTGTAGCTATGAAAATAATGTTCAAGTACTCGTAGATGTAGCTAGTACAAATGTACACAATGCAGCACGTAGACGCTTACACGCGTGCACTGTATTCACTTACGTTACAGGTGACTTTGCAACGAAAGTGTAAGCGTCTACGTGGATTTAAACACCTCGTCAAGTTTGCCGAAGGCGGCCCATCCCAGCTGGGGCCTTACCCTGCGACACAATGGCGTATCAATGGCGTCCCAGATAGAAGGACAAAACCGGGATTTTTTCGTTGTTCTCCTACAACCAGCGGACTAATCCTCTAGTAGAATTAGACTCATAATATTCTTTGCGGTACTACAAAAACATTAAAAGTACCGACACTGGACCGACAGCATTAATAAATCGTAATTGAAACCGTCAACCGGGAGCCCATTTTGGCACCATTTCGTTACAGGTTAAGGGCCCTGGATACGCCTAGCAATCTCTTTTACCTGGGGCCTTAGCCTGTAACGCAATGGCTTGTCGACGGCGTCCCAGCAGAAGGACCAAACCGGGGTTTCCTCGTTTCTCTCCTACAACTACAGGGTGCACTCTAAGTCGATAGCGGAACTTTAAGTAGGCTGTCTACTGATCAATACAAGCAACTTGTACAAGGTGGCGAAAAAAATGGAGCGAAAAAAATATCAGCTGTTCCATACAAAAGGTCGACTCAGTACTGCGCCAAATGTATGAAGCAGCTGATATTTTTTTCGCTCCATTTTTTTCGCCACATAGTACAAGTTGTTTGTATTGATCAGTAGACAGCCTGAAAGTTGCGCTATCGACTTAGAGTGCACCCTGTAGAGAACTAATCCTCTACAATTAGAATCAGACTATTTTTTTCTGTACTAAAAAAACATTAAAAGGACCGACAGCATTAATAAATCTTAATTGAAGCTGTCAACTGGGAGCCCGTTTTGGCACCATTGCGTTAAAGGCCTACCAAAGGACAAACGATGTCTAAGATAAACGTATTCGTCAATCACTTCGATGGGACAGTTGTCCACGGTAACGTACGCCTAGGCTGTCGTGTACGGTCGGCTGTGGTCTAGGATACCCCATGGCAGCTCTTACCGCGCGCGGCATAAGGGCGCCAATCAAACAAAAAGGGGTATCCTATCGTGTGGCCGACTGTACATACGAAATCACTAGTCCCACTACAAGTATGAGATCTACAGGGTGCACTCTAAGTCGATAGCGGAACTGTCGGCTGTCTACTGATCAATACAAACAATTTGTACTAGGTGGCGACAAAAATGGAGCGAAAAAAATTCTGATGTTTCATACATTTGGCGCAGTACTGAGTCGACCTTTTGTATGGAACAGCTGATATTTTTTTCACCCCATTTTTTTCGCCACCTAGTACAAGTTGTTTGTATTGATCAGTAGATAGCCCACTTAAAGTTCCGCTATCGACTTAGAGTGCACCCTGTAGAAGTAATATTTTTGGATAGCCATGTACTCTCATGATAAACAGTTTCTTATGTCTCCTGTAAAAAGAGCTCTTTGGACAAGTGCGATAATGAACATAAGCTATTCAATAGGGATTTTTCCAAGTGTCAAATTTGACAGCGATTCGCGAATTATCGCGCAACTAAATCTGTGGTTTGTATGGAAACCACAGATTAATAGACTGATTTTGACAGTTATTCGGGCTATTTTTGATGCCTGGAAAAAACCCCATTGTATTTATGTGTTAGTTGTTAAAAAAACCACTTACCGCTGCTGCTCTTAACGACACTATGCCGGTACTCCTTCTCAAACTTCGCATCGGTCTGCGGACTCTTGAAGTTGGTGCGGAAGAAGTTGTCCGACGATGCGACTATGTGTGACGCGGGACCGGCTGCGACCAACCTGTGAAGTAAATGCAAATTCAAAATATTTAATTCAGACTTTCTTAGTAATTTTTTTTATTGGATTTATTATTTCACTTTCTTTAATTAAATTAGTCCACTTATAATATCTGGTCAACGTGGTAAAGGAGGGTGTTTGAAATAGAAGTGTTGGGGGAGTCTGATGCAAAAAGAAGTGGTGGGGGAGTCTGATGCAAAAATATGAGGAGGGGTCTGATGCAAAAAGAAGAGGTGGGGGAGTCTGATGCAAAAATAAGAGGAGGGGTCTGATGCAAAAAGAAGAGGAGGGGTCTGATGCAAAAAGAAGAGGTGAGGGAGTCTGATGCAAAAAGAAGAGGACGGGTCTGATGCAAAAAGAAGAGGTGGGGGAGGTTGATGCAAAAAGAAGAGGTGGGGTAGTGCGATGCAAAAAGAAGAGGAGGGGGTCTGATGCAAAAAGAAGAGGAGGGATCTGATGCAAAAAGAAGAGGTGGGGGAGTGCGATGCAAAAAGAAGAGGAGGAGTCTGATGCAAAAAGAAGAGGAGGGATCTGATGCAAAAAGAAGAGGTGGGGGAGTCTGATGCAAAAAGAAAAGGAGGAGTCTGATGCAAAAAGAAGAGGAGGGGTCTGATGCAAAATGAAGAGGTGGGGGAGTCTGAAGCAAAACCGAGCAAAACCGAACCGGTCGGAACCGGGCGTCATCGGCGCGGCGCGGAAAGACGTGCGGGAGGCGCGGAAAGACGTGCGGGAGGCGCGGAAAGACGTGCGGGAGGCGCGGAAAGACGTGCGGGAGGCGCGGAAAGACGTGCGGGAGGCGCGGAAAGACGTGCGGGAGGCGCGGAAAGTCGTGCGGGAGGCGCGGAAAGACGTGCGGGAGGCGCGGAAAGACGTGCGGGAGGCGCGGAAAGACGTGCGGGAGGCGCGGAAAGACGTGCGGGAGGCGCGGTCAAGTCTCTTCTTTCGTGGTACGCATTGTTATTCTTAAGTAAACTTATTTATAGGCTTTAACTAAATTGTTTCAGTGCCTTATCCGAACATTGGGACATATTCTTTGAAGTAGAAAGTGACCGCTAAAATGAACTAAGAACTCACCTCTCCTTATCGTCATCTTTACTCTTGAAGTTCCCCATGAATTTGCTAATGAACCCAGTGTTTGGTGATCCGACCGTTTCCTCTACCCTGTCACTTTTGTAGCCTGTACTTTTCAGCACATCGTGCGACTTCAACGCATTCTTTAACTCGCTGACGACTTTGGAGTGCGACATCGCCAGCTCCGTCAAGACTGGCTGGGGTGACGTTGACGTTTTAACGTCTTTGCTCTGACGGTGCTCGCTTAAAACGCATAGATTGAGCTGGCTTTTGGTCTGGTAGAGGAACGGAGCGGAGTGCTCATCTCTCCACGTGGTGTTCTCGTCTCGGATGATGCGCTGGCCGTGGTCGCGACCGAAGAATGACATCAGGTCATCCTTGCGGACCGGTGGGTCATTCAGATCAAAGTCCAACGTGTCGAGGAGAGCGTACTTGAGAGCTATCTCCGGTTTTATTATTGATTCGTTTATTATCTCGGCCTGGGGGGAGGATGTTTACTTTAGGTGGAGCACATGAAAGATGAGTTCAAATATAGATGTTACGGACGATTTTGTAAAGCAGTAATTGTTTAGTTTAAAAAATCTATTACTGTTGTAGTTTGTGACTGAAGTGGCATCTTTAGAGCTGTAAAAAAGTAAGATGTAACCTGTACAATTGTACATGTCCCACTAGCTGGGCAAAGGCCTTCTCTCAGAGAGTGAGTTCGAGCTTAATCACCACACGTGCTCAATGCGAATTGGCGATTTTCGCGTTCGAGGGTCTAGTGCCTCTACGTTCAGGTTTCCTCACGATGTTTTTCCTTCACCGTTTACTTAGAGAGTGGTATTGCTACTATAAATTCACAAATATATGTAATAATACAATTAAATCGATTTGGAATTGAGGGCTGTATTTAATGCAATTGTATGTGTTTCGTCACCTTTCTTTTATAGGCTTGCGTTACACACGCAAAAAATTTCGGAATTCCACAACTGATTGCCTTTTTTCTCAGGATGTTTTCCTTCACTTCGTAAGTGAATTCTAACTAGAATTTATTGTAAGTTATAAATGTGGTTTCTTACCTTTTCTTTATCGCTGAGGGTGTCCCAGATGTTCTCGTAAGCGTTTTTAGCCTCTTCGATGTCTTCTTGAATTTTGGTAGCGAGTGGGTTCATGGATCGGAAGTAATCTTCCGCTAGGGCACTCAACGCCATTTTAAAGCGGTTTCACTTATTTTTTACTCTAATACACGTAATTAGGGATCGATTAGGTCAGTCTCCGGCTACATGCCGGAAGGAAAATTGATTAAACTTAATTTTAATTTATAAATTAATTAAAATCTTCCCTCCGCAAAACAACATCGAATGACTAATGGACATAGACTGACTTTTTGGAGAGACGGAATGTCAAAAAAAAGAAAAAAAAAAGCATCACAGATTAACACACGCTTGATTATTACTCGATTCCAAATCGATTCGATTCATTAGAGTTCGATGCAATTTTCTTTTTTCGGTTGTTTCAGCCTGCCTGTATTGTGGCACCACGCAAAATATGTGGCACCACGCAAAATATGTGGCAAAGCAAATAAATAAAGCGCTAAACCATCGCTAACTTCATCTCGACATAGCGCGCAAATTAACGCGCCAACATGCAGGTGGAACAGCAGCACAACACAGTGAGATAGAGTGGAAAAAAAAACAAACAAACGTCAAACGTCAAATAATGGCTGACCGCAGTCGATGTTTGTTTCACATAATTTGTAAATTAATTCGTGTCTAATTAGAATATCCGCGCGAAGAACACGCAACAGGGATAATGTTGCACAACAGTGGGCCTTACGGGCCCAACGAAGTGCCAAACAACATGGGTGTGCCTATAAACAAGCCCCAAATTGGTGGTTCAGTGGACTTGGTCCAAAACTTGAGCGCTCTCGGAAAACTGGGACAAACCCAGCATCAGCAACTGCTACAACAGTTCAGCGGGCCAGACTACACGGCCTTTGACCTCCACAACCACAACGTTGGCCTACAAAGCAACAATTTCGCCACCCATTCCTCCGCCTACGTTTCGCGTATGTCAAACCAACTTCTACCACCGGAGTACACTATGAATGCCTCTCAAAGTGGTCTCCTACCGTACTTTAACGCTCACAGTCACTCCAACATGAACTACCACACTGGCTTTCCCACCAAAATGTACCAGAGAGACCTGAATGAAACTAATAGCCAAGATATCAGCAAAGGTTTCACGTTGAGCATACCACAGGTATCTACAATACTTCAGAAGCAGTTAAACACAAATTCTGATGCTGTACATAACTACATAAATGATTCCAATTATCATTATGATAAGGAGATAGTTAGCACTAAGCAAAACACTAGTGTCACAAGTGCAAATATAAATATGCAAACGAAAGACAAATATGAAACAATAGAACAGACTGCTAGACAAGAAGAAAGTGTCTTAGGCAAATGTAATGTACAGAAGGAATTGTCACAAAATGTCACAAAAAAGGTCCAAAAACGCAAACGAAAAACACCGGAAAAACTGAACATAGAAAATACACCCGTTGAAAATGAGACAAATGAACTAAAACTGACGAAACAAATCAAAATGGAAATTGATATCAAAGAAACGACCGTACAAGGTACCGAAACGGACTCAATAGACCAGAAGATCTCACTGACCGATATAGACTACGCAAATCCTTTCATTAGAGACGTAAATGCATTGAAAAGAGACAGTGTACTGAATGTGCTAAGGGATATGAGTGGAGTCACCAAAGATAGTGTAATTAATGTAGATATAGTTCCGGGAGAAACTAGTGTCGATGAAGCTAAGAAAGTCAAATATGGTACGTATTGTGTATTGATTTATTTGGGTCATCATCATCATCAGCCTGTTAACACCCACTGCTGAGTAAATGCCTCTTCATGCTCACGCCACCTCTCACGATCCTGCGCCAGGCGCAACCACGGTTTTCCAGCTACTTTGGCTATGTCGGCGAACCATCTTTGGTTCCTTACTTTTATTTGCTTTTGAAAGGAAATAAAATAATTTAAAAAATCCATAATAATAGTTGCAATAATTTATTTAATAAGTTTAATAGCTTAAAATTAAATAACATTGAAAATTTAGTCCATACAAACAGGTGTGGATGCACCATTAAACTCCAGCTTTTTCAAAGAATTGTGATTTTGCACATACTAAATGTTGTTCTGTGGTTTACAATAATGAAAAGAATACTATTTTGTTGCTGAAACAAAAATAACTCCGTTTATCTTCAAAATGAAAAAACTGAAAAAAAAAAACATTTCCTGCCACACTGCTGTTATTGGACCTTAAAAAGCAAAACAACTTTCCAAATTTTTTTTATAATGCATCCAACTCCAAATCCCTTTCCCTTTTTGTAATGTAAATCTTGTTAAAGAAGTAAATGTGCATCTCTATGATTTTACCTATGTTGTCTATCGTCTCTCTCTCTCATGTACTGTCAATGGTGTATTACTAACCAAAAATATATCCTTTTATATTAAATCCATATCTTTGTTTTCCGGCCCAATCTAATAAATCTCGCCTATTATGGCCTATCTGGGCTGAAATAAATTATGTTTTTTTTTTTTATCTTTTTTACCTTTCACAGATCTCAACCCCGTCATAGACCCGCTAACGACGCGCTACTACGAGTGTCCGCACTGCGGGGTACTTCACCAACATGTGAAGCGGTTTCTTGTGCACGTCAAGTGGCACTCCTTCGGTCTCACTAACCGTAAGCGGATAGAGAGGGAGGAGGCCAAGGTGGTGCGTAGGGCTGTGCGGAGTGGAGAGGTGCGTTGTTCGCTGGTTGACAAAGATCTCTTTTTTAGTGTAGAATCCCGAGCTTAGCGAGCGAAGCGAGGGATTCTTAAGTAGAATCCTGAGCGCAGCGAGGCATTAAAAGTACCACTTATTTATTTTCTCATCCATCCATCCATCCATTCAGTCGTTCCCTCGATGCTGATAGCAATGTTTTCTCATAGAGGTTGATAAATAGTAGAGTATCCATCTCGGGAGTTACACTATTTTAAGCTTGAGTGGCGTACTTTGAACCCCTCGCTGCGCTCAGGATTCTACTCTTACATCTACTGTAAATAAACACTTTCGCATTTAAAATTTTTGTTTGCTCCCTTGTCAGACCATATGTATACTATTCTCTTCCACCGTCATCTACCCTCAAAAGTGAATCAGTTCGGTCGTCGGTTTCAGCTGGTGGACGGCGCCAACGACGCTGATGAAGCGAGCGGGCGGTTCCCCTGCAAGTACTGTCCCAAGGTCTTCACAAGGAACAGTGCGCTCAAGAATCACAGGTTCAAGTGAGTATTCCCACGAAACGTTAAATACAAAAAGGTAAAAATTTTAATACAAAAAAAGTAAAAAAAAAAAATTAATGCTAGGTAACTTCGACACGTCAAAAAATTGCTGGACACACATGGGGGTGATTCGGGTACCCTTAGGGGTGTTCTACTCTGGACTTCCGCTTGACACAATTTTTGGGACACCCTGTAGAATTTCCAACCATGGTCGATTGGACCCAGCTGGGCCCCAAGCATAACATCTGCTTGGCGGGAAATTTATCTATATAGCTCACTCTCGCGTTAATAAGTTTACTTTTATTAATTTATTGTGTGTGAACCTGGCCTTCGGTTACCTGCACTGATCGGTACCGACCCGCACGGATTTGTCTGTGCCCTAACCTAACAGATATATTTTTCTCAACCAGGTTCCACAAGGCGGTGCCGCGCGATTGCCGCATGTGCGGACTCTCCTTCCCCGACTGGAAGGCTCTTAGAGAACACCACGCGAGCGCACACCCGCCGGGCGAGCAACTCGCCTGCGCACACTGTGGCAAGACCTTCAAGTACAAGCACACGCTCGCCAAACACTCGCAGACGCACTTCGTAAGTCTATAGCTAGAAAGCGTATTTCCAACTATAACGTCGCTCCCAAGGCATTGTTAGATGCATCCGTAGGTAGCAAGAACGCGAAAAGGCTTTCCGAGCGAGCAACTCACTGCGGCAAGACATTCAAATACAAGCACACGCTCGCAAAACACTTGCAGACGCATTTCGCAAGTATACAGGGTTTTAAAAAGACAGCGGGAAACCACGTAATGCCCGCATAATTTCGTACATTTTTGCCCAGTTAATTATGCCTGGGAAATGAATGGTCTTCGAGATAACGAGGTTCAAAGTCGACCTTTTCAAATTTATAGCCAGAAAGAGTTACTGATTGTCATTCCAACTATAGTGGTGCTCCCAAGGCATTTTTAGATGCATCCGTAGATATTAAGAGTGCAATGCAGGTAATTTCAAACTTCCCCATCTGGAAGGCTCTCAGAGAGCAACTCGTTTGCGCACACCTGCCGGGCGAGCAAGTTGCCTGCGGCAAGACCTTCAAGTACAAACACACGCTCGCCAAACACTTGCAGACGTACTTCTTAAGTATATGAGCAGAAAGCGTATTTCCAACTATAGTGTCGCTCCCAAGGCATTGTTAGATGCATCCGCTAGTAAGAACACTAGCGGTCACGCATCCATAGACTGACCGCGCCCGATGTTGGTCAAGAATGACTCGTCCAACTAGGCTGAAAGCGCTTCCACAGTAATAAACACTCTCTCTCTCAACAGGAGAAGACGTGGGCGTGCGAGCAGTGTCCGCGCAAGTACGGCACGGATCAGCTGTTGAAGCAACACATGAAGACGCACGAACGAGCGGAGCGGGGGCCTACGCTCCACTGCACTTACTGCGCCAAAGGGTTCTTTGAGAGCTATAACTTGAAGGTATGAATAACTTGGGCCTTTGCATCTTTTATCATCATCATCAGCCTGTTAAGGTGAATATATAGACACAACTAGCGCCGCCAACGAAAAAATAACATATCTTCTTTTTGAATGCATTTTTTTTTGCTAAAAACGAAGCGTCAAATGATAATCCCTAGGCTTAACTATTTTTAAGACCTAAGGTAGATTCCAGATCCTAGAACCTACGAATAAATCCCGCCGCCGCCAAAAATGGCCAATTAGCAAATTTCGCTTAGCACAGATTAATTTTGACAGCCGTATTCCGGTTTTTCTATGGACACGCCTGCAAGCGCCATATATGAACTGCTTCGAATTTGTGCTTTGAAAACGGCTCATTGGATAATTTCTTCATTCGCAGGTGCACGAGCAAACCCACCGCAACGAGCGTCCGTTCACGTGCGAGATATGTGGCTCGGCGTTCGGCACCAACTCAACCCTGAAGCGACACCTGAGAGTGGTGAGTTCCTTCAGTTCAGTTCATTTATTGACTTCATGTAATTACAAGCTGTTAAATAAATTTCAAGTACAAGACATGAGCCTCGTAGGGGCAATGCAATATGGATAATTGTAGAATCGCCAGTTGGTATATTTGCCCATCTTTCTATGATTGGTGTTTTTGTCCATCTTTCTATGATTGGTGTATTTGTCCATCTTTCTATGATTGGTGTATTTGTCCATCTTTCTATGATTGGTGTATTTGTCCATCTTTCTATGATTGGTGTATTTGTCCATCTTTCTATGATTGGAGTATTTTCCCATCTTTCTACTGGCTTTGCTCTGTTTGGCTGTCACGAAGACACCTTCAAGAAAATAACAGATTTGTAGCTGTCTTTCTCATGTAAATCTTAAAGATCAGATCTGTCTTCCACCGCCATTGTTCTCTTGTCTACCTTGTTTAACCACAAAACAATCTCCCACAGTCGCACAGCTCTTCGAAACCGTACGAATGTTCGACCTGCCACCGCTCCTTCACCACCGCGCTCATTCGGGACCGGCACGAGGAACGTCTCCATGGCAACCAGGAGATCTTCCAGCACCCGTGCGAGAAGTGCGCCCGCAAGTACCGCACCGAGAAGGAGCTGCTCCAACACACGTGCCGCGGGAGCCCCGAGGGAAAGCGGGGCAGGAGGAGGGGGGAGAATCCCCTGAAGGTGTAGGAGGGTTTAAACGGGCAAAGAGAAAGTTGGAAAATCCCCTGAATTGAAAAAAAATCCCCTGAATGTACAAGAAAGTGATCCAACCCCTTTTCCTCTCGGGGCTTCTCCTAGCCTAAGGGAAAAGGGGGGGGTTAGGTTAGGTTCCGTATCTTGCAGTAAGTAAGCAGTAGAAAGAAACCCGGAAGTTCCAGGTTTGAATCTCAACGTGTCCCCAAAGACACCATTCCTTATTGAAAAATGGCGCGAGCAGAGAGGCTAATATGTGGTTACATTTATTGACATAGAAAGAGGCGCCACACGCAATCGGCTAATTCTCGGGAATGTCGCATTCGACAAATCTCGAAGGAAAAATAAGGATCCAACGCACATGTGCTGCGGGAGCCCCGAGGGGAAGCGGGGAAGAATCCGCTGAAGGTGTAAAAAGGGGGGTTTAAACGGGCCGTGCTTCGGAAGGCACGTTAAGCCATTGGTCCCGGTTGTTGTGGATTCATAACAATCGTTAAGCCATGTCAGAGGCCCTTTGGGTGGCCTAAAAACTCTGACACCAGGGGTGGCCACTACCTCATACGATTACCTACCGCCAACGGGCAAACACAAGGGTGGAAAATCCCCTGAATGTACAAGAGGGAGCCTCCCCCTTTCCCCTCGGGGCTCCTGTGTTATGGGGAACAGGGGAAAAAAGGGGAATCAGTAATACAACACACAACTAGCGCCGCCAATGAAAAAAAAATCATATGTTTTTTTTGGATGCGTTTTTAGCAAAAAACGCTCCTGCGATTTCTCAACGCGAGGCTTAACTATTTTTAGGACCTAAGGTTTGGATTCCAGATCCTAGAACTTAAGAATGCAATCGATTCTCGCCAAAAGTGGCCACCGAAATCGATTGCATTCGTAGGAAATCCAATCCTGGAATCCAAACCTTAGGTCCTAAAAATAGTTAAGCCTCGCGTTGAGGAATCGCAGGAGCGTTTTTTGCTAAAAACGCATCCAAAAAAAAAGATATGATTTTTTTTCAATTGGCGGCGCTAGTTGTGAGACGTACGGCGTCTTAAAGCCTAATTAAAGTCCCGCTATCGAATTCGTGTAGTAAAAATACAGTATACTATGAATCAACCAATACCTTCAGCTTTGTAAATATTTCAGTGTAAACTTCATTTTCTTACTTGATCAGTAGGTAACTTAACTTATGAAACCACACTTTTATAATAATGATGTATAAAACCACTAGTTTTCTATCAATTAATTGCACAAGCAAATTCTTAAGTACCTAAGGCGGACTTGCGTCACTCAGGGTTAGCAAACTAACTCCGAGTTAACTTGACATTTCCATACAAATTTTGACGTTAACTCATAGTTAACTGGCTAACCCTGGCTGACGCAAGTGGACCTTAGTATTTGAAAGTAATCGTTGTCTAACCCTTACGTTATTACGGCACGACATCGCGACAAGCTGTTATATCGTCTATCTATCTCATAGCCATAAAGTATATTTCAATTTATGTGAATTTGTAGTAGCAAAACTACAGGGTGCACTCTAAGTCGATAGCAACTTTAAGTAGGCAGTCTACTCAATACAAACAACTTGTACTAGGTGGCGACAAAAATTGAGAGAAAAAAATATCAGCTGTTTCATACATTTGGCGCAGTACTGAGTCGACCTTTTGTATGGAACAGCTGATATTTTTTTACTCCATTTTTTTCACCACCTAGTACAAGTAGTTTGTATTGATCAGTAGACACCCGACTTAAAGTTTCGCTATCGACTTAGGGTGCACCCTGTAGAAAACATCGTGAGGAAACCTGAGAATCCGAGGCATAATATTACTATACCCTCGCCAAATTATTACGCGAGTTATTATTATTATTTATACACTTACAGCTTAAAGCTGATGCGTGAAAAATTTTATATCACTTTAGTCAGTGCACTTTTTAAATGTTTAAAGTTTCATTGTGTTCGGATTTTTCTTAAGGTTGAAAGTATTTATTTATTTAATTTTAGTTTATTTGGCACACCAACAGTACACACAATTAACAAACACAAAAGACACAATACAATTATACATTGCAACATTCTAAATTCTAAATTATGGTACTTGTCGACTGGGCACTGGGCTAGATAAAGGACTATAATGGGACATGTACAATTTATTGGTAGTGTGATAAAAACTTCTGTCGCGGTGTGATGTTGAACGTTTATGTTCAAAGAATATAATAAAAACACCTGTACAAATTTACAAAGCAAATGTAAAAATAAGGTCCCAAACTATTGTAATAGGCTGCATTGAAATTGTAGGTAGGTAGGTACCAATTTTGGTTTTATGTAGCTGAAAAGGAGTTGTGTAAAAAGGTCTTGCTGGGTTAGAGCAGGCGTCGGCAACCTTATGAGACAAAAGGGCCAAAAATTACAATAAAAAAACTCATTTTCGTTTCAAGCTTTACTCAAACTATTGACCCTGAGTCGGGTGTCACTGACCAAAACAACACCAACAACAACAATGACCCCTGAATTATGGAAGGATCTTTTAAAACACCCTGTATAATAGCTCCGTAACTGCTGTATAATTAGCTCAGTTCTATGGTAAAGAAAGTTTGCTAGCAATGTATTTTATCGTCGGTTCTTGAATGTAAGACAATGTAAATAATTATTTCTCAGGTAATATATTTCAAAATATAAATAGAATGTTTATTGAGCTTGTAGTTTTAATTTTTGAAGTATGAATTGGTCCTAGATTAGAGTCTTTTGGCGAGTCTTAACCAACTGATTAACCTTAACCCTTTATAGTTTTGGATTTCAAAGCAATAAAGTTCAAATTATGGAAGCTATTATATGGGACAGAGCCCTAGAAAGAGGTAAGTAATTAAAAAACTATTTTAGTAATAATTATGAACGTTTTATTACCAAGAGTTTGATTTGTTACAAAAATCTTTAAAGAAACCATACTATTTGAAAAGTATTTTTGGTACAGTTCACTTTGAAACTTATATTTCCCCTTATAAATTGTGCACATTAACACAATGATTCACTTCTATTGATCAAACATAGGTCATTTACACTTGATTCTACATAGTAAAATCGAGCGTTTGCAACAAAATAATATTCAAGATTTAAGGACCTCGCACAATAGCCACAACATACAACAGATTTACAGGCAAATAGAGTATTTCAAGAAGATAAGGCTGCATCAACTGGAAGGAGTTTACTAAGAATACAGCAGCATAGTGGGTGAGGTCCCTTAGTCAAATCAACATCAAACAAAAAAAAAACGAAACTGACACTTTAGTTACATTGTTATGTACTGCACGAAAAATATAATTGAACCAAACTTACTCAATACGGTCAATAACTTTGAATAGAGGAAGGGTTTACATTACATGTTTGATTCAATTCAAATTAGTTTTGGGCGAAATTATTTCTGCCAGAGACATCTTTTTGAGCTTTGTATGGTCAGTTCAGTCAAGTGTGTGTGATAGGTTGGGAACAAAGGAATTATTTAAAAAAATACTATAAACTTGTCAGGTGATCAAGTTCCTAATCATTGATATTAGGAAAAGAAAAATGTGAATCAAGCCTTTGTACTTTTTGTGGATTAAAATCAGATCATTCACAACTTTGATGTCCTTACTTGCAATCAAATATCCGAACACTATCCACTATTCAAAGCTACTGATGGTACAGAATTTATACTTATGTTTATATAAACTATACAGAATTAACTTTTAGTTGCTGAAAAATAAGAAATAGCCTCTATGGTGAATTTAAACGACTTTTGTTCAGTGTTCAGTGTTTGTTCGTAACAAAATGTCAGGTCCCCATACAAAGTTATGTTGAATGACAACACAATTTTGTATGAAGAATTGAGTTGTTTTCAACCTAGCTGTGATAATAATCATACAGACAAAACCAAATTAAATTCTAATTAACTGCAATAGGGTCCAAATCAATAAAAAAAATACGGTAACTCTGCCTGGTTCAACGCATTTTCAAAGTCACAGGGCAAAAGTCGTTCAGAAACACCGTTAGTCGTTAGAATCTACGTTTCCCATTTTTCAGCAACGCAAAATGATTGTGTATTTCAATAGTCTCTCCACACTCAAAATACCTAATCTCCCTGCCCCGCAGCTTGGCGTAACAGAACATAGATCTTTTCCTTAATCCAGTCTTTGTTGTACGGAGCGTAAGTGTTCGTTGACTTTTGGTAGACAAGGCAGCTTAGGTCCGCTAGCTGTAATGGATAATTTTAAATTATTTGGTGTTGCTTGAGAACCGTTGCTTATCTAGGACATCTGTTCGGACACGAGAGATACAGCCTCCTGCTACTTGTAATAATGGGTAAGGTCGCTGGCAAGAGACGCGTCGGCCAAAGGAGAAAATCCTGGCTACGAAACCTGCAAGACTGGGATTGCAAGTGCTACCCGGCTATTTCGCCTTGCGAGAAACAAAGAGAAATATGCGGTGCTGACCGCTAACCTTCGCATAGTCAGAGAGGTGTTGGTTGTGTCGAAAGCACAGCAATAAATGATAAATGATGATGTTACAGATACTTTATCTCACGAAGTCCGTTTGGTTATGAATGTTGTCGGCGTGCATGTATACAATGCTTTAGTGTGCGTAAGTGCGGCAGCGGCTCAGTCACGCTCAGCCGCGCTTACGCACGCTAAAGCATTGTAGACATGCACGCCTGACAACATTCATAACTAAACGGACTTCGTGAGATAGAGTATCTGTACTTGGATTAACTGTGCCCACCTATGCTGTTTACTCATAACAGGTTAACGAAGCTATAAAATAAAAAAACTAATAATAGGTAGGTACTTTGTAATGTGAAATTGATTTTTATGAACCAGTGGGTAGTGTAATTTCTCAACATGTGAGCTGAGGTAGGTACCTATATTTAAAAAATAATGTTTATGCTTCCCTTGCGCATTAGTTCATGCTAAATAGTATGTAAGTACATACCTATTAGATAGAAGATTTGGAGGTGCAAGAGTAAAGTAACGTAAAAAATCTTGCCTGATCAACAAAATCGAACAACTGGGAAATGTCGTAGGTGATCGTCGGCGTATTTGGATTCCTCCGTTTCAGATGCTCTTCATAGATCTTGCAGACGCCTTCCATGCAGTCGTTTACGCTCTCGTAGTCTGAATATGTCCTTGTTTCAGGCCTAGGTCCCGGCTGCACCAACAATATTGTGTGAGACTGCAAAGAACATAACCTTAGTTTTTTGCCGCCATTTTATTGTGGTTTTCCAAGGTATAATGAGAAAAATCTTGAGTTACTTACCATCTTGGAGGGTTTTATTAGTTATTTAGCAAGTGGTTGAGCGTAGAAATAAGAAAATCGCAATGTTTTCCAAGAATTCTCTTCCGCAAAAAGCTGTCGCTAAAAGCTTACGTTTAGAAATGTCAGACAGGAGAAAATAATTATTTCTACAAAACCACTAAAAGATTTTGAGTGATCATTCGATTATTAGAAAATAATCGTTTTATAATTTCTGAACGCAAACCAGTGTTTCTAGTTGTAAAAAAAATGTCGTTTCATTACACGCAAATATTTAGTTTTGTTGTGCTGATCCACGAACAAAAAAAAAAGTACTCTGACTTAAATTTCTTGTTGTTTTGCAAAAAATGGAACGTCAAATGTCAAACAGGCGAGAAATCAACAAAAATAGTGCGCGCTAAAATTGTTATTTTGCAGCTTTTCTCGCAAGTTAAGTGTATTTAGCCTTTGATTTAAATATAAGCTAGTTACAAACTTCATCGCAGTGCCACACCACATTGAAATCCACGTTCATAGATAAATAAAGTTTTCTCCAAAAAAATTCTTAGCACAATGGATGAAAACCCGCATTCTAACGAAAGATTCGAGTCCTTATTGCAACATCAGTCCACTAGAAGGCCAGCTGGAATATACAGTGACGTAAACAAGTATACAAACAGCCGATACACAGCTAAAGATGTGATAACAAATGTAGCCAAGACAATGAGAGCCATACAAAATGCTGACTTTGTACGTCCCGACAGAAATGTACGAATAAAGCTGGCGCAGTACAAGAAAGCTCAGTTTTTGAGCGTGAGCCAGTTACCGGTTTCGAAGGAGGTGAGTAATCTTCTATTTATTTACAGAAATCAACTTTACTGTGGAGTTGATTAGAATTCTCATTAAACTACTTCTGTCATAATAAAACTAAGGCCACTTGATGTGCGAAGAGACCACTCGGCGCTGCAGTGCCTGGGACATTGTTTTAGTCAAGCAGTGGTGGCGTAATGGTAGAATATTGGACTTGAAAGCGAGAGACCCGGGTCCGATTCCAGGCGCAGGCATGTACCTATGAATTTATTTCTTTTCAAAGTTACATACATTTGTGAATTTGAAATGGTAAAACCACTTGCTTACCTTTTTTTTTTTTTTTTTGTTCTTTTATCTACGATCAGTCATTCATAGACTTTTATTAGATTTATTTGTGTATTACTTGCTAACTGTGAAGGAAAACATCGTGAGGAAACCTGCGGCTTAGCTGTCTCCACACATAATGCCCTAACACTAACACTTTTTAAATTAATTTCCAACTGTTTCAGGAGCTCAAACCTCCAGCCCCTAGCACGAGCGCCTTCGAGACTCCATCCGTCAGTGACATGCAGCTCATCAATATTATTGACAAGGCCGAGGGCATTGACGTGGGACGGGGCATGACGCAGGAGTTCGAGACCGCATTCTGCTTTCCGCAAGACGAGGCTGACGTTGGTGGCGAAGGTAAGATCAAATTTATTTCATGCAAAACAATGTCAAAAAATATAATAAATCATTTTAAAATTCACAAAAGCTTTATCCAAACATTTTTATATAAGATAAGATTGGTAATCCACTCCCAGTTTCTGAAATGACAATTTGAATAAGCCTAGCCTAGTGTGACTACAGTTAATTTCAAGATACAAGACGTATTTCCAAACACTAAATTAATCTTGAGCTTGAGATGAAGGCGCTAAAATCGGCCAGAAAGGAAAATGTTTTAAGAGCCCTATGTCCCGGATTAGGGATAACAGGAACTGATGATGATGCAATCCATCTTACTTGTAACCTTAGTTGCTACTTGTATTGATGATGATAATATCCTTTTATGCCTTATCAGGGACATAGGGCTCGAAGAATTTAATACATTTTTGTATTACTGTGAAAATAAATAAACATAATTACTTTTACATTACTTCAGAAGTATTTTTTAAGCCTTAGGCTGATAGATTTTGAATATTTTTTAAAATTTTGGAGTTACTTTGCTCCTGGGGTACCCTTGATGCTATTGCGTTAATATCAAGGAAGTTTTTAAATTCAATTCTCTTTGATTTTGCTGAGGCATGCATTTATTTTACATATTACTTTGTTATGTTTATTCAAAGTTAAGGCTATTTTATACAATAAAAATATAAAATGCTTGAAATATGTATTTAATTTTGTAAATTATCCTATATTGAAAAATTGCGTCAAGGGTAGAGGTGCTGGTGTGTTCACTTTACTTACAGAGTTTATTGTTTGACAAGTAAATAAACATAATTGCATTTTCAGCAAAAATATCTAAAGAAAACGAAACAATACGGGAAAACATGGCTGAAGCTGAAGCATTTTGTGATATAAAGGAACTAACTATGTCTGAAACTCTTCATATAGAAAACACTGACATTGATAGAATTTGTAACTCTATAAAGCAAAATATATCAAATTCTGAAGAAATTTTACACAACATTGAACAAATTCAAAATCAAGCCACATTGTTAACTAAACATGAGTCTAAAATACTTAATGAATCTATAGACATAGAGTTGAGTTTAGATAATCTAGGAGTTGTAATAGTAGAAGAACCAGAGAGACCGGAAAGTCCAGTTTTAAAAACGAACGCACAGACAAAGAAATCACTTCTTTCACAACATTTGGTCGTCAACTTAGAAAAGTTTGAAAATTTCGAGAGACTCGTGACCCCATTACTAAACTCTGAAGACATAGATCCAAATACAATAAAGCAACTAATAAACTCACAAATATTGGACAAGGAACTGAGATTACAGCCTGATTTTGACGTACAAATTCTCGAAGAACAACAATGTAGTCCTATATTAGAAACTAAACATACAGAGAAACAATATCCAGACATTATTGAAAGTGGAAACTTATTGGAAGAAGAATTTGAACCAAGTCAAATTCTGATAAATAAAACAAACAAAGCACCAGTAGTAGCTAAAGATACTTTTATATTTACAAAAAGGGAAAAGCTAATAAAAACAAATGAGAATCCAAATAAGCCAATACAACGTGATAAAGTGGTAACAAATGAAAGTGAAGACTGTTTAAAAATAGAAGGCCACTTTGAAACAATACAGCGATCTGTCACACCACTTTTGAGACCATTCTCGGTGGCATCAGAAGAGAATTTTAAAGATGAAATACTATTTAGTAGTGACGAAGAAGAGGACTACGTGCACAAAAGCATCCAGGAGTTACCTTTTACGTGCGCCTTGGAAACATCATTTTACACCAACCAATCTGATGTACTTGACAAAACTATGTATGTGGGATTTCAGACAGCTAGCAACAAGTCCATACAAGTAAGCATTGACTCTTATGATAAAGCTCAAAATGTTTTTGAGCAATTTTCTTTGAAAGATATGGTTGAGAAATGCTCTGGCTCTATCCAAAATGAAAGGAATGCTGAAAATACGTATGTCAATGAAGCAGAATTGACAAATGTGGAAGAAAAAAAGATGATGGATACTAATATTGGTTTCAAAATTGCCAGTGGCGAAAATATTGCCATTTCGAAAGAAGCCATGATGGAAAGCAATGCTATATTCAAAGATTTACACAGTGAATTAACAGAGATCCTTCGAAATGATGCGGATGTACAAGTTATAGCAAATATACCCGAGAGGGAAAAGGACAGAGGTGACACTTTGGCGAAAGTTAAAAATATCTTTAAAGATATTGATCTACATGACATATTCGATAATGAAATGAAAGCTATAGAAAACGAAGAAGACAAAAAAATGCATATCAAGTCAAGTAGTCAAGAAAAAGATTCAAACTTCACTACAGATCATTTCGAAGGTTTCAAAACTGCAAGCAATAAAAGTATTAAAATATCCAAGATAGCTTTGGAAAGAAGTCGCAAGCTACTTCAAGATATTGATAAACTGGATGAATTAAATGTCACAGAAGTTACAAACGCCACCAATGACCAAGTAAAGGCTAATTCAAGTACTACAATCAACTGTGGGGTACTAGAAGTAATCAACACAGTAGATCAAGCTTTCAAAGGCTTTACGACTGCGAGCAATAAGAAAATACAAATATCCGAAAAGGCACTGGCACAAACGAAAAACTTATTCCAAGATATAGATTTTGCTGAAGAGTTTGACGAAGAAATCGCTCTATTAGACGACTTCAAAGTCGTATGTAATGAAAATATTAAGGAGGCAGTGCAGAAACTCGGTGCAACCGAGAAAGAAAACCAAGTGTATAATGAATGTAGACATACAGTACAAAATCTGGCTTTTGAAGGTTTTAGAACTGCCAGCGACAAATACATTAAAATTTCTAAACAGGCTTTAGCTAGATCTAAGAGAGTATTTCAAAATATTGATTCGGAAACTACAAGAGAAATGAACGACATGACAGATCACCCACACAAAGAAGACCCAAACATAGAAACAGCAAGGGATAAACACCTTATTATACCTGAAGAATCTCTCGCTAAGGACCACAATGTATTTCAAAACATTGATAATATAGATCAAAAGAATACTGAACAAAATATATGCCAAGACGCTGATGCTAAAGTGCTAATTGATTCTGATGTTGAAAAAGAAACGCAGCCAATTTTCATGGGATTCCAAACCGCCAGCAAAAAGCCAGTTGTCATATCAAAAGAAGTTATGGAAAAAACCACGAAGATGTTTGAAGATATAGAAAGTACGAAGACAATATCAGAAACTGAACCTTCCGAGAAAGACACAGAATTGAAGTTTATAGGTTTTCAGACTGCCAGTAAAAAACCTTTAACAATATCTAAGGAGGCACTAGAGAAAACTAAATCCATGTTTCGAAATATTGATGACGTTGAAATGCCTACTAAACAGGAGCAAAACAAAGAACCTAAATTTGTGGGTTTTCAGACTGCAAGCAAAAAGCCGGTGAATATTTCTAAGGAAGCTCTAGAGAAAACGAAATCTATATTTGACAATATTGATGATGTTACTTTGCCTAAGAAACAGAATACAGAACCAAAATTCGTGGGTTTCGAAACCTCTAGCGAAAAGCCTGTCGCAATATCTAAGGAGGCACTAGGTATTGAGAATATTGATGAAATATCAAATATTGAACACAAACCTGAATCTAAATTCGTCGGTTTCCAAACCGCTAGCAAGAAACCTGTGTTGATTTCTAAAGAGGCAATGGAGAAAACCAGACATTTATTCCAAGACATAGACAAAGATGAAGAAATACCACAATTTCAAGGTTTCACCCAAGCCAGTAATAAAAAGGTGGAAATATCGGAAAAAGCTATCGGGAAACGTAAAAAGCTATTTGAAGATATAGTAGAGTTAAAAGGCGACGAAACTGCCAAAGAAACGCTGTTTCAAGGATTTCAAACAGCCAGCAAAAAAACTGTTACCATAAAACCAGAATCTCTAACCAAAGCTAAAACGTTGTTTGATAATTTCAACCCCACTGCAGATGTTGTGCTTGAAAGAGCTACAAGTAGAAATGTCTGTGGATTCCAAACTGCTTCGAATAAAGCTGTCAAAATATCAGCAGAGGCATTGGCTAGAACAAAAGGAATCTTTCAAGATATAGACATGGATGAAGGTGTTGATAAGTTTGAAGGTTTTAAAGCTGTTAGTAAGAAAACTGTTGATATAAATGAAGAAGCCCTCGCGAAAACAAAGAACATATTTCAAGAAATTGAAAAATCTGAAGATGATATACCTGCAAAAAAGGCAAAATTCCTTGGCTTTCAAACTGCGAGTAAAAAGAAAGTGCAAATATCTGACGAAGCTTTGGCGAAAACTAGGGAAATATTCAAGGATTTTCCAATGTCGCAGAGTGTAGACACAAAAATACCGGAATCACAAATACTATGCTTCAAAAATGCTAAAAACAACGACATACCAAGCCAAGCTTTGGCACAATCAAGAAGTGTCTTGGCAAACACAACGGATGTAAAACGTGTCAAAACAAATTTGGAGCATAACATAAGAAAACACGATTCAGAAGTGGAAGAAATTGAATTGGATAAGATAATTAACACTCAAGTCTTAAACAATTTTGAAGAGACTTTGAATACAGAAGATTTCTGTCCGGAAACGCCAAAGATCAATAGAAAACGCTCAGCTAGCCCAATTTTATCGTGTCCGAAAGCGAAGAAAAGAACCTGTTTCAAAACGCCTTATAAAATTGCACCTAAAAAAGAGCCCCCCACAAATAAAATTACCAAAGTAGAGGTAAAACCAAAAGACACATTGAAACTCGATGAAAATTACAAGAAAGTAAAATATTACACCTTGAAAATCATACAGCAACTTGAAAACGACTCAAAAGAGATCACAACCATAGACCCCTACATTCACACATTGAAATTCGAAGATTTACTACAATTTAAATTCTCAGGCGAAAGAAATAACCTGAATTCAAAACATACACTTTCCGTCCAAGACTTGAAAAGCCATTTCGTAGAATCGGTGGACAAGAAAATCTTACCACACGGCTGGTTCGAAAACCATGTCAAGCTTATAATTTGGAAACTAATCTCTTACGAAATCAGATTCCCAAAAACCCTGTCATATACCTGCAACGCTAAAACCGTCATAGACCAACTGAAGTACAGATATGACAGGGAGCTGTATAAAGTTGAAAGGCCCGCTTTGAGGAAGATATTGGAAAAGGACGACGTCTCCACGAGAACTATAGTTCTGTGTGTGGTCGGCATATTTGCGGATGGTGAAAATGTTACGAGGTAAACAGTTTGTCCTTTATATCTGTAGAGGTGATTAATGCAGCGTCTAAAAACAATTTCCAGCAGCCGAGTGGTTACTTCTTCCATCTAGTGTGAGTTAAGTCTCCACTACTACTACTAAGGCCTTGGCAACTACGTAAAGAGATGATTTGTAAAGCGTCCAGTGGCGCCTTCACTCACACTAGATGGGTGAAGAGACCACTCGGCGCTGCAGTGCCTGGGAAACCACTCGCTGACTGTGAGGGAAAACATCGTGAGGAAATCCGCGGCTTAGTTGGCTCCACACGAAGTCTCCATTGAAATCCGTGAAAATATCTCATTTTTTAGAAGCAAAGTTGTGTTCTGTGTGTTTTCCTAGAATACTTATTTTATTTTCTTTATTTTCTCTTTACCAATCACTCATCTTTTCCCTCCTAACTTCCAGTGTTACCAACCCAGCAGCCAGCATAGAACTCCTTCTGTCAGACGGTTGGTACTGCGTCAAGGCTTGCACTGACAAGATGCTCTCCAAGCTGGTGTTTGACGGCAGGATCGTCGTCGGCTGTAAGCTCGCGACGCACGGGGCTGAACTGGCGAACTGTGACCAGGGCATCGCTCCTTGGGAGGTGAGTGGTCCAACGATAGCAACGTGGCGGGAAATTCAATATTTTCATAGTTCTTTATTATTTTTTTAATATCGTCCAAACTTAAGACGCAATAGGACGCACAACTAGCGCCGCCAATGAAAAAAATCATAATATCTTCTTTTTGGATGCCTTTTTTGCTAAAAACGCTCCTGCGATTTCTCAACGCGAGGCTTAATATTTTTAAAACCTAAAGCTTGTATTCCAGATCCTAGAACCTACGAATGCAATCGATTCTCGCCAAAAGTGGCCACTTTTGGCGAGAATCGATTGCATTCTTAAAAGTTATAGGATCTGGAATCCAAACCTTAGGTCCTAAAAAAAGTTTGATTGTTCAATCAGAAGATTTCTATAGCGTCCAGTGGCACCTTAACTCACACAAGATAAGGTACTGATAATAAAGTTCATCTTTTCTCACTTCGTCGCAATTCTTTCAGGACACGTCAAAAGTGCGTCTGAAGCTCAGCGGCAACTCGACACGGCGCGCGCGCTGGGACGCGCGCCTCGGTTACCATGGCGACGGCGCCATTTTGTGCCCGCTGTCAGCCGTCACCGTGGACGGCGGGAAGGTATCCAAGACCAGGCTCCTGGTTACCAGGGTGTATCCGCTGCTCTATGTGGACAAGCTTCAAGACGGCAGCACGGGTTAGTCACCGAATAGACTGAAAAAACTGCCTGCCTGTCTGTCTGTCTGTCTGTCTGTCTGTCTTTCTGTCTGTCTGTCTGTCTGTCTGTCTGTCTATCTGCCTGCCTGCCTGCCTGTCTGTCTGTCTGTCCGTCTGTCTATCTGTCTGTCTGTCTGTCTGACTGTCTGTCTGTCTGCCTGACTGCCTGCCTGTCTCTCTGTCTGTCTATCTTGTATGTCAGTCTGTCTCTCTCTTTATCACTTCAAACTGTCAAAGTCAAAATTTTCATTCAGTATTCAATAAATACTTTATAATAATATACACTGAACGTCAAAAGTAAAAGTCACGGTATAAATTAAACTAATATTAGGTATTATCTACTACAAAGTATCTATTTAGCTACTTTTCTGTGTCTAGCCGCGCTGCTCTATTTAAAACTGCTCTCTATATCTATACAGCAGTTTTTTAAAAGAGAGAGAGAGAGAGATCTCTCTCTCTCTTTTAAAAAACTGCTGTCTCTATCTCTCTCTCTTTGGCCGGTTGGGAATTTTACTAAGTAGTAAATACTTAACTATCGTTCTGTCACGCACGTTCTTTTGTGAGAAATCCGCAGAGGCAGAATTATATTTAAGTGCTTGCTTAGCGAATTTCTCAAATCAGAAACCGGCAGTCTGTCTTTTATTCCTGTACTTATTCGTATGTTTCCCTTATTTAACAGTGACGCGGTCCGAGCGTCTGGAGCAGATTTACCAGATGAAATACGAGGCAGACAGACAGATCCAGTTGGAGAAACTCTATGAAGAGATTGAGAAGGAGTTCTCTGATCAGGTACTTACCCGTGTATGTACAGTCGGTCACACGCTAGGATACACCTTTTTGTTCGATTGGCGCCCTTATGCCGCGAGCGGTAAAAGCTGCCATGGGGAATCTGTGACTGTGGCCGACCGTAGTATTTTATACACGACAATTTTTAAATAGCTTTATTCCTGAAACATATCAACTTCAAAATGTGATTTCCAACAACTTAATTTCTACGACTTTTTTGAAAGCTCAATTTTAATTTGCCCATAGTTTTTTTTTTTAATAATACAAAATATTTCTTTACATATTTCAAGTTTCAACATATTTTGACTGTTATTTCGATTGTGCTTCGGGTGACATTTCCTCTTGCGTGTATAAAGTTGCTAATCAAAATCAAAGCCTCGTCTTAAGTTGTTAACCCTGTATTAACTGTCTACCCAGGAGTCCCAGGATTCGGAGCCAGAGCCGAGCAGCGGCAAGCGACGCTGTATGGAGTCAGGCTCGCAGATAGCCAAAATGATGAAGAGAAGCAAGGATCCCGCGGAGTTTAGGGTGAGTTTCCTACCCTGTATGATTGGTCCCACCCTGTATAACTGTCTTGCAGGCGGTCCCAGATCGGCAAGATGATGGAAAAGAGCAAGTTTAGTTTAGAGTAAGTTTACCACCCTGTAGACTGGTCCCACCTTGTATAACTGTCTTCTTATGACGATTAAGCCCAGTTAGGTCCAGTTGCGTCAACCAGGGTTAGCCTCTTAACTCTGAGTTAACGTCAATAATTGTATGGAAATGTCAAATTAACTCAGAGTTAGTTGGCTAACCCTGACTTACGCAAGTCCGCGTTTTTGGGATATATTCGCTGCGCTCATAACTCAATTTCAGAAACCTTCGCTAGCTCGGTATTTAATACAAGCACTCACTGCAAACAATAATTTTGCAATCGCTCGTTCAATTATTTACACACAAAATGTTTTTTCCTCAACAGTCAACCCTCACCGAGTCCCAGCATCTTTTACTCGTCGACCACTCAGCGAGGAGCCGCGCCCGCCTCCTGGAGGCCATACAGGCGAGGGTTCAGCACAAACTGGCGCGGTCCGGGCTCGACCAGAAGCGGAACGTGGTTACTCTCCTGAAGGTTCGAGTGGCTGCCTGCGGGCCGAAGGGGTTGGAGGTTACTAAAGGTGGGATTCTACATCTTATTACGTTAGGCATAGAGAGAGTTAAGGAGAGAGAGTGAGAGAGAGAAAGTGAGTCAGGGGAAGAGATAGTTAGGGGGAGAGGGGGGGAGAGAGAAAGCTAGTTAGAGGGAGATGGAAAGAGTTAGGGAGAGAGTGAGAGAGAGAAAGTGAGTAAGGGGGAGATTGAATTAGGGGGAGAGAGAGTTAGGGAGATAGAGAGAATGTGAGTTAGGGGGGAGAGAGAGAGAGTTAGGGAGAGACAATGTGAGTTATGGGAGGGAGAGAGAGATAGCAACGCACATGCAGGAGTGGTGACTCTTCTGAAGGTTCGAGTGGCTGCCTGCACGGAGAAGTGTGGACAGTTGGGGGTTATTAATGGTGGGATTCTCAAGTCGGTTTTTAGGGTTCGGTACCCAAAGGGTGCCAAACGAGACCCTATTACGAAGACTCCGCTGTCCGACCGTCTGTCTGTCCGTCACCAGGCTGTATCTCATGAACCGTGATGGTTAGACATTTGAAATTTTCACAGATGATGTATTTCTGTTGCCGCTATAGCAAGAAATTCTAAAAAACAGAATAAAATTAATATTTTAGTGAGGTTCCCATACAATCCCATATTGTGTTTTTTTGCCGTTTTATAGATAATGGTACGGTTTTTGTTAATTTTGTATTATTAACATTGACAGGTTTGTTGTCAATATGGCGGCCGCACGACGCCATCTTGGATTTGCTGCAAGAAGGCTCTTGGGTCGACGTGATGGACGTTGTTCCTACAGCATTGAGGTAAAGATACATTAGGATTTAGAATAGCTAACTTTAGTCACTATATTCACTAATAATTACGGTCAAAACGGTTATTTTTATATTACGGTCAAAACGGTTATTTTTATAAGAAGTCCATGGTTTATAAAATAACATAGGAAAATAATAATATTCATTTTTTAGCATTAGTTCCTCAACTCCAACAGCCAACAGATGGCGCTTTTAAGTCCTACATCGCGTTATGGTTTGGTATAGTTTCTCAACATTTGTGCGTACATGAACTTCGGATATACAAACGACAGCACGTCAGACTGTACACTTTTGTTGTAAAGTCGCCCGTAACGTAACTGAGTAGAGTTCTAGCGTGTAAGGGTCGACGTGCTGTCGTGTGTACCCTCTCCACGAGGGTTTAACTCTCACTTGTTCGGTTTTTTTTAAAGTTGGATGAGGTGGGATGGTTATTTATTTATTACCTTAGTGCAGTGGTTCTTAACCTTTTTTGGACCACGGACCACTTTGATAATTTTTTTCTTAGTGCGGACCACCAGATCCTAGGTACATCGTGTTTCACATGAAATTGTTTCACCTGTGACCTAAAGTATAATGTATGTAAGTAAGTTGAATACAGGAAATTAATATGAGTCGGTTTTGGAACAATGGAACATACACGCGAAAATTCCCCAGTTTTACTAAAATTATTATTGGTAGGCGATAGCAATGCGCGCGCAGCGCCCCCGAAAATTCACCGATTTCCCCTTTTTAAGCCGCAAGATGGCCAGATAATCTTCCGTCAATATCATCAAGATTTCATTTCAGCGCCCGAAAATTTTACGGTTTAACTCTTAAAAATCAAGTTTACCTTAGCACGTGTAGTAGGTGCGTGAAAAATGCGCGCGCAGCGCGCCCGAAAATTCACAGTTTTTTCCCTTTTTAATTATAGGATGAAGATTTATTTAGCTATTATTTGAACAAACGCACCCAGCGCGGCTGAAAAATAACTTATTTAAGTCTTACATTTCATAATGGAGAATTCCTTTGTTTTGAATAGATGACACACGCGTAGCGCATTTGAAAATTCACCGATTTTAACCTAAATATAGTCTACGTGCGGTTTGACATGGGGTAACGACATACTATGAGTGAGCACTGATTACTCGATTTTTAAGGGTTTTAATACTAATGCAATTTATTATTTTTTGCGTATTGACCTGAAGACCGCAACTTTACATCGGAGCCTGCCGCAGGTTACGTATAGGCTATTTATTGTATTATCCTGTCAAAATCTGGCGCATTCGGTAATTCCTTGGCGCGATCTGTAGTCACGCGGATCTTTGGAGGTTAAAAATAATTTTCAATAGGGAGTAAGAGCGCGCGCCAGCGCGCACGAAAATTTCAGTTATTTTATTCATTGGGAACTTATTCAAACATGACTTTCAAAATCAAGATTAAAATTTATTGACAACTATCGCTATGTGCGCTGGACTGCAGGACCCTCCCGCGGACCACTAGAGAGGCCCTCGCGGACCACCAGTGGTCCGCGGACCATAGGTTAAGAACCACTGCCTTAGTGGATTTAAAAAAAGTTATGCATTGACAGATGCGTCCGTTGAAAGAGTCCAGACATGGTTTGCTATCTAGGCCTGAATCTAGCAATCTCTAACACAGATTCAGCGTTATAGAAAAAAAAACTTTTCTTACTTGTGTTTTTTATTTAATTTCCAGGTATTCAGAAATACAGCTATCGGCGGGAAGACAATCTACTTTTGACAAAGCGAAGGTCAAAGAAACCGACAAACTAAGAGCCTTCACAAAATCTCTGTCAAGAACCTGCTACTCCATCAAATATCTGACTCAAAATCCGAACTCGAAGACTGAATACAACGAAATCGATACAGTCGGAATAGTATTCGCAATCGAACCAAGCAAAGCCGATTTCGAAAAGGAATCTGTAAAAAACCAACACCTTTTTCAAAACGTTTACCTAACTGATGCGGAGAAGAACTTTATGTGTATAAATTTCTGGGGCGGCATTAGGAAATTCGGCTTCGAAAACCTCTTGGATACGGGGCAGATTATAGTTGGTACGAATTTGCAAAAGAGAGCTGGCAACACCAGAAAAAATATACCGCACTATAGAGCCACGGAATTCACGTGTTTCACCAAAACGCCGAAGAACGTAAAAGCGAGAGAAATGGTGGACGAAATGGTGAAAAAAATCCATGGGATAGACAGGAGAAAATTCTGCCAAGAATGCTGCGAATCGAAGAATACTTTGACGTCGGGAAAGTACAAAAATAACGTCGAAAATTTCTCGCCTTACAGATTTGATAAGTCAGACTACAATCTTTCTAAGAACAAAATATACATCGAGTCACCATTGTTACACAAACCTGTACAAAGAAAAGACATTGAGGATTTGAACCTTACCGGCCTAGACTTTGAGTCGACGTTCAAACAGAGGGAAACGCAAGACTTTTCGCCTGAGGAATTAAAAAGAAAACAAAGAGTGAGAGAAAAGATGGCGAAGTTGAAAATGTATGGCGAACCGCCGCCCATATCGCCCATACACATTATAAACAAGTCTAAAAACGCATGCAATGGCTATAGAAGTCCCCTAACTTCAAACCTACCCCAAGAAATTCCCAAAACTACTTCAAATATTAACTACCAAAATGGCGACGGTGTTGCCAGGTTCGCAAATGAAAAACCACCAAATTCAGTAGAAATTACAAGCAAAAGTAATTTTACGGTTGTAACAAGCCCTGTGGTATCTATGAATAGGACTTATGTGAAAAATGTAAATCCAGTTAAGTTGAACTTTTCTAATAGCGTTGCTACTGAAGAAAACAGTATAACTGTCGACCATTTCGCTGGAGAATTCGATGATAGTCCGCCGTTAAGTTTAGATTAATAACAGAATGTTAAATAATGATATTTTGCCGTCGCGCGTCGTTTTTCTTAAAATATTAAAGATTGTTTCAACACATTACAATAAGTAGCGAAAGATACTTGAATTAAACTTAGGCTTATGTCAAACTAAATACATAAATTTAAAATACCGTGTAATTAAACTCTGTGATTTTGATAAGATATTATATTTTTATAGTGTTTCTGAAACTGTAAATAACGTTGTTAAACTTGTAGAATAAAAATTGTTAAACATGTTAAAAAAGCATTTTACTTTTCGAATCACCGTTTCCGTAAATAAAGTCATGCAATTTGTTATGCTAATGGGATTAGGAACTAAAACTACGTAAAAAATATACAGGGCGTCCCACGGCTATGCCACATGGAGGGAAAGTACCTTGAATATTGTAGATGGAACATTTTACTGAAAGAAGACATTATTTTAATTTAAAAAACAATTTAAACTGCATTCATAGATATTTAAATAATTACATGGTTGAACCGGGAATCGAACCCGTTACATGAGAAAAATAATTACCCTGTAGTTTTATCATACCGATCGAAAGGCTTCATCATAAGGATTATTTTTTGCTAAATAACATAGTGTCAGAAATAAAAGGAAGACCATGAATTTTAACATTTTTAATACAACATTAATCAATATTTATCAATGAAAATCACAGTAACAAAAGAATAAAAGTATGAAAATGAAACACATTTTTGAATTATTTCTTTATAATCAGCCAGCCGCGTTGCGATGGACACATTTTACGCGTCTTTCGGCTCAGGATACGGCTCGATTTGTTGCATACTACCAGGTAAATGTTAAAATTCATGGTCTTCCTTTTATTTCTGACACTATGTTATTTAGCAAAAAATTATCCTTATAATGAAGCCTTTCGATCGGTATGATAAAACTACAGGGTAATTTTTTTTTCTCATGTAACGGGTTCGATTCCCGGGTCAACCATGTAATTATTTCAATATTTAAGAACGCAGTTTAAATTGTTTTTAAAATTAAAATAATGTCTTCTTTCAGTAAAATGTTCCATCTACAATATTTAAGGTACTTTCCCTCCATGTGGCATAGCCGTGGGACGCCCTGTATATGGCACCGCCTGCCTAATACCTTCTTAGCTCTATGTTTTTGAAAAATTATACCTGGGTACCTAGCAGTAAAAATTATTGTTTTTAAGCATTTTTTACCTTTATCCACTTTAAGGCGAAATGTAGACACAACAAGCGCCGCCAATAAAAAGAAATCATATCTTCTTTTTGGATGTGTTTTTGGCTAGAGTTTTTAGCAAAAAGATCCAAAAAGATTTTTTTTTTCATAGGCGGCGCTAGTTGTGCTAGTTACTGGGCCATTAAAAATATTGGTTATCACGCTGTTCTGTCCACTTACATTAGGAAATAGGCCGTGTTTTCAATGTCTTAATACACTTTGACAAAGTCCGTCGTCAAAGTAAACTAATGCTTCTGATTGGTCGCTGACTCGCTCTACATCTACAACGATCACGGTAGACAAACTCGTGCGTGACAGATAACTCGAACGGATTCAATTCGATTTCGTAAAATCGAATCTTTTAATCGAAATATTTTCTTTGCACCTGGCAACACAGAAGTGTCAAGCTGACAGCTGTCACTTGAAGGTGACCTTCACGCCAAACCCGTTTCGTGTATTTATTCTAACCTACGATTTTTATTTTCTATGCGTTTTCCTACCCGCGTAGACATGGTCCCCGTTGCGAAAAAGCAATAAAATAGCCGAGGAACGCCATCCAGCGAATAATAACATCTTTCGCAAGTCATAAAAGTGCAGATTTCAGTGTCGAAACAGCGTGGTGCAAGAGCTAAGTTTTCATCAAGTTTCGTCTGAGAGAAGTTATCTACTTTATCGGTGAGTGCGTATATTTTGAATGTATATTGGTTCTTTGACGTCTGCGCTTCATTCATGCGGTGGCGTGGCTAAAAATAGCAGGTTATAACTTCGTAGTTTGGTAGAATTACGCCAACCGGTGATTAATGCGTAAATTCGTATTAGAAACTTATTGCTCGGGTTTCCCGTCATAGAAAGGTCTCTAAAATGTTCTTGTTCAGTCTTTCGGTGGTCGCGCCATGATCTGTACTAAAATTAATATTAGATTCTTCTCTAAAATTAATTTTGGGTGAGGTTTTTAGTTCAGGATCTTTTTTTTATAAATAAAAAATACTACTTAGGTATTTATTTACATGCCTTTATTCATGTTGAGATGAGTACGTACACACGACAACACATCAGAGTGTACACTTTTGTTGTAAAGTCGCCTGTAAGGTAGTGTAGAGTAGAGTACTAGCATGCAAGGGTAGACTTGCTGTCGTGCGTATGCAATAAGAATTTCGAAGTAATACGGAAGCCTTACTTACCTACTAATTATTCGACTATGCAGTAATAAAGTTATTGATATTTTTATACTATGGGTCCTTAACTAGGTACCTACCTGTATTTTTGATAATTTTTCATTTGGTACGGTAGGCCACACTAAAGGATACCCCATGGCAGCCCCCCCGCGCGCGACATAAGAGCGTGAATCGAACTAAAAGGGGTATTCTAGCGTGTGGCGGACTGTATCTATCTATGTTTCCAAACAGTTGGTTTGATAACTTTAGTGATTACCACCTGTCATGCTGATATTTTGTGATAAACTTTATCAAAGTATCTTCATTTCGTCTCAACTCAAATAAAAATATATCTTGATCAATAAAAAACTGGCTTAACTTTATCATGCCTGTTGCATCAAGTTACATCTGGTTATTAACCTTTTTTTTACCAGAATCAGAATCAGAATTAATTGTTTTTATTCAATATGCCATAAATCAATTATTTACATTGAATATCAAAATATCATTTGTCCGCGACATTTTACATGACCAATTATGTCTTCTGTCTTTTTAATTCTGTTTTTTAGTTAGTTTGTTTTACTTTGTGTACCTGAGGTGTGTCTGTTTGCAATAAATGTCTTTTTCTTTTCTTTCTTTCTTTCTTTCTAAATATTATCTAAAGTAAAAAAAGTATATAACTCAGATACTTATTACTATCTAATACTAAGTATCTAGCTACATTTTTTTCTCCACATAGGCCATATACCTTGCCATATTCTTATCGGATTGCTTGGCAAAGGAGTCCCCTTCTCAGACAGATAAATTATTGAACGAGCGAGCGAAGCGAGCGAAGTTCTCCGAGTCTACTGGAACAATCCGGCGTTGTATGTATGTATGTATGTATGTATGTATGTATGTATGTATGTATGTATGTATGTATGTATGTATGTATGAATGTTCGTTCGACGATAACTTGAGTAAATTTAGTCGGATCGTCATGAAATTTGGTAGGCAGGTAAGTGAGGTAAAGAGAATTTTTAAGTTCGAACATGAGCCAAATCGGTCGAGGGGTTGCTGAGATATGGGGTCGCGAGTTCAAAGTTCGGGGCGAACCACTAGTTATTTGATGTTTTTAAATAGAAGGATGATCCAAAAGATCCACGAGGCCGATGCGGAAGTGAGAGATTGGATCAATGGCCTTCCCTTTATTCTTTAATATTTGCTGCATAATGTGCCGTACCCAAAATAAATTACTTTATACTTATTTTGCCATACAAAAGTATCTCTAACTCCCACTAGCTGGGCAAAGGCCTTCTCTCAGAGAGAGAGCGTATCTCTAACTTTGAAACATCATTGCTTTTTTTCTATTTAGCATTAGCTATTTTCTATTTAGCTTTAAAGGTGTTTAGCAAACAAACAACTCACTTGTATTTTTGTCAGTGTAGCCGACTAGTTTCGGTTCTCATTCGGAGGCCTTAATGATGGAAAACGAGACGGCCCTCGCGACGCCGTGGTCAGCCTCGAACTGCGCGCGCGCCGAGAGCAAAAAACTAGAAAAATGTGCAGTGCTTACGAAAGATTAAGTTAAAATATTATTGCTTTTGCCCGCAACCTAATCCGCACAGATGAAAAGAAAAAAAAATTTTTCGGGATATCTAAAAGGTAGCCTATGTGTTATTATGGTGTTTAAGATATCTCCATTCCAACTTTCTTCTAAATCCGTGCAGCTGTTTTAGCGTAGGGGTAGGTAATCGTATGAGGTAGTGGCCACCCCTGGTGTCAGAGTTTTTAGGCCACCCAAAGGGTCTCTGACATGGCTTAACGATTGTTATTAATCAACAACAACGTTTTAGCGTAAAAGAGTAAAGACGCTCACAAACTTTTGCATTCATAATATTCGTGGGATAGGTAGTTGTTGGATAAGAAGCCGCCCAAAAGTGGCAGACATCGGAAAACGCATAACGTCTTTGAAGTGAAAGTGGGCAGGACACCTGGCTAGACTGATGGTAGATGGACATAGTCCACTGTAAATTGGCGACCTCGAGAGGGGAAGACATCGGTTGGGAGACCACCAGCCAGATGGGCGGATGATATAGCCCAAGTAGCCGGAAAGCAGTGGTTGTGTCTGGAATAGGATCATGAGCAGCGGCGTGAGCATGAAGAGGCCTTTACTCAACAGTGGGTGTCAACAGGCTGATGATGATGATGATGCGGATGTTGGCAAGTAGAGTAGTGTCGGAGAAAATAATCCCGAAAGATGTTTATTACTAAGACCACTAACGTTATCTTATCTACACCGTAGGAGCGACCGCATGAATTAACTATTACATAACAACAATAACATGTTTGTAAGATAACGGGTTTTGTAACGACTGATATGAGACATTCAAATCCATTTCCCATGCTTAAGTTTTTTACGAAGAATTTCGTAAGCACTGCACTGTTGCACATAGGTATTTTATAGAAGTGACCTCCTAAACCTCCACTACGAAACGGATTTGGATGCGGTTTTCACCATAAGTTTTTTGCAACCATGTAGAGTCGATTCGCTAGTAGAAAGTGAAGGTAGGAACTTTAAAGGAATTATTTCTTCTAGGCGTCCTTTGTATGGACTGTTTCGCGACTTTCGCGAACTTTATGTGATTCTGTAACGGTCGTCTCGCCTATCTTTCTCTCTCTCTCTCTCTCTCTCTCTCCCCCCCCTCTCTGAATGTTTGGTAGTCACACAAATCTAAAAGTCGTTGAATATTTTATGTTCCGTGCACATTTGGCTTATATCCAGCACCTGCTTCGTATTTTTGCGAGAGCATGTCAAAGATGCTTAGATACCAACATTGTTTGCATTTGTTTAGGTGCTATTTTTCGATGGCCTTGCTAGACTTATACCTATTTGCTGATAGATGACATAGTCAAGCAAGACCTGTAATAAGAAAGATTGGTATCAATGGGTTAATATTCCATCCATATTACACATTACACAGAGATGATAAGGATGCAAAGGCCAAGACGTTTTTTCATCATCATCAGCCCACCTCTGCCCTCTGTCTTCCACCGCAATAAACGTCTTTGTCCTGCTGTCGAGTAGAGAGAGAAAGAGTACCTGCACAAAAAAATATGAATTAGCAAATGTAGGATCCCACTTCTGATATTTTGTTTCGGGTGATGTCAGATCTCTATGTAGAGGTGATCCAACCGAAAATAACCCCTATTCCTCTTTACAGTAGAGCACAATGTCACGCGACCACACCACACAGTCTGCCGTTTTCTGCCCCGCGGACTCAAGCCAGTTTACTTACTTTAGCATAAAATTCAAACTTTTCAGACGACTCTTCAGTTTAGATACTTAGCCAACCCTTGGCATAAAACCAATCTAAAATAACCCCTATTCCTTCCCCGCAGGCCACAATGTCGCGCGACCGCACGTCACGCCGGTTCTACCGCGCGGAATCGAGCCACGATCTGACTTCGTATCTGGACCGGGGGCAAGCGGCGCAGGAGGAAAACCGATGGACCTTCGAGTGCGCCTGGGAGGCAGCCAATAAAGGTCCGTATTGCTGTATTTCTAGAGATAGTTTTGGCTTGACGAGAGCTTCGGATTTAAAGATGGTTTTAGCTCTGGCAAGCGGCTCAGGGCGAAAACCGATGGACCTTCGGGTGTGCCTGGGAGGCAGCTAATAAAGATCTATATTACTATAGGTTCTAGAGATCGTTATGGCTTCACAGGAGCTTTGGATTTAAAGATGGTTTTAGCTCTGGCAAGCAATGGACCTTCGGGTGCGCCTGGGAGGCAGCTAATAAAGGTCTATATTACTATAGGTTCTAGAGATTGTTTTGGATTCACTGGTGCTCTGGTTTTAGCTTAGGCAAGTGTCTATGGACGATAACCGATGGACCTTCGAGTGCGCCTGGGAGGCAGCTAATAAAGGTCCGTATTGCTGTATTTCTAGAGATGGTTTTAGCTTGACGGGAGCTGTTTTAGCTCCTTCGGTCCTTTTAATGTTTTTGTAGTACCTACAGCTAAGAATATTCTGATTCTAATTCTAGAGCAGTCATACTCAAAGTGTGGTACGCGAACCCTTAGGGGTTCGTCATTTGTTGGTAGGGGGTACGCGAAAAGATTTACGTAATGGCGGCTGGATGGCTGGCTACCACACACACAGCTAGACAGGAAGAATATCCCGAACTGTCACGAAATGGGGTGAATTTTCTTTTACCCTTCGCAACGACAAACTTATGTGAGAGTGGGTTTTCACATCTAGTAATGATTAAAACCAATTACAGAAATCTACTTTATATTGAACCAGAATTAAGATTAAAATTGTCGAAAATTGTTCCTAAAATAGACTCCATTTGCGACATAATTCATCACATTAATAAAATATTAATTCAGCCCATCCATCACATTAATAAAATATTAATTTTTGTCACGTGTTGCCTTTTATTAAAATTTATTAAAATAAAAAACCTTGTTAACTAGAATTTCTTTTCATTTTGACGGGAGCTGTGTTAGGGGTTCGCAGTCACTTGGGAACTTAAACGGGGGTACGTGGGGCCATAAGTTTGAGAAACCCTGTTCTAGAGGATTAGTTCGCTGGTTGTAGGAGAAAAACGAGGAAATCGCAGATTTGTCATTCTACTGGGACGCCATCGATACGCCATTGCGTTACAGGTTAAGGCCCAGGTTCGATCAACATTCAAGAAGGCAATACACGTGGGTGGACCTCACCAAGAGGACACAGGAACCAGATAGACTACATTGCCATCAAATCCAGATCCACTCGTTACACGCGTAAAAAAAAATTGTTGACCTACATAGGTAGGTACTTAAGACGCAATAGGATAGGTCTCACAACTAGCGCAGCAAATGAAAAAAAAAAACATATAAACATTTTGGTTAGCAAAAAACGCTCCTGCGATTTCTCAACGCGAGGCTTAAAAATGTTTAGGACCTAAGGTTTTGATTCCAGATCCTAGAACCTACGAATGCAATCGATTCACGCCAAAAGTGGCCACTTATTTAATTTCGTCTTAAAACGTCTCTCCACAAGTGCAGCAACTCCATGCAGTTTGATAAAGCCTCGTGTTTCCTTAGAACAGGTCATCTGAGCAACCCAACACGGCTCTATTGTCCGAACTCGAGGTGCGTTAAGTTGTTTCTTAACGCCATCTCGAAACTAGTTTTCTGGTGCTGCCTGAATCTAGTTTTAGTAATTGCATTCTGCAATTTCTGCATTTCAGAGACCCTGGGGCTTACCCTTGACTTGTCGCTATTGCGTTCATATTGATGAAGTTTTTAAATTTTTGAATTCACATAGCCATGCTTTGATTTTATATACTTTGTAATGTTTATTCAAAGGTGAAGCTATATGCGTCTTACTTAATTACCCCCCCAATGGAATCAAAACAAATAGGGCACTTCCCGTTAATCTAGAATCATGAAATTTAGCAAGAATCCGAAAACTACAACATTTTCATTAGGCTAGAAGAAATGTGGGGTCCAAATTTTACAGTGGGGTGACCGTATTATGTGGGGTATCGTGTTAAAGGACTTTATTAGGACAAGCTAAACAAGATTTTTTTCTTATTTTTACAATGCATACCTACTTAGGTTTCGCCTACTCGCACTTAGGCGTATTTTTTTATTTTTCTTCCAAATAAATACATATAATGGTAGAACGGAACCCTCGGGACCAGAGTCCCACTCGCACTTGTCCGGTTTTATTAATATTTATTGTCTTTGTTGTTGTTTTCAGTTGGTGGCATCTACACTGTCATTAGATCGAAGGCCTACGTCTCGACTGAAGAAATGGGGGACAACTATTGCTTGCTTGGTAAGTCTGTAACATCCTGAGTTACCTACCGTTAAGTGTTTTAGTTAAGTAACTTTTTCTTGTCTGTATATGTTTCTTGGTGTACAATATAGAATATTTTATCTTATCTTTATCTTAAATATACAAGGTGGCTCAAGATAGCCCTCTCAATGATCCACCCGTTTAAACAATCACAATGTTTCTAAGAACATAATTTCCTAATTCATTCAAAAAAGTTAGGAACTATACAGTTTCGGACTACTGACCCATCTCAATGACGCCCCCTGTATAATCTATAGATATTCCCAAGAAAGGGATATTATTGTATTGTATTAGTACACACAACAGCGCGTCGAGGCTTACACGCTAGCACTCTACTCGGTTACGTTACGGGCGACTTTGCAACAAAAGTGTACACTCTGACGTGCTGTCGTGTTTACATAAGTTGTATGACCTTGTTACATTATAGTTACAAGGACGCAGGGTATCTTCCAGTTGTACGGACTTATCTCGTCTGACCTAATAATTACAATTTACAATAATTATTTGAAGCAACTCTATTCATGGCCTTGAACTTTTGATAAATAATTGTCAAATTGTCAATGTTGGCAACCGACACCGCCTCTTTTCTTTTTGGCTTTAATTTAAATTTGAAATATTGGTAAAATTCTAGTGTTCCAAACAATTGTAAATAATTCAGTCAGTAAACGAGGATCACCAGAGCTGGGTTTCATTTTTGGTCGTCTTTTTCATTGGTGTCAGAAGTGAGATTGTTGAAACTACTAATGTTCGCGATTGGAGATATGTTCCTACAGCTCTAAACATCGCCGACGACGCTACTCGGGACAACGGGGAGTTTTCATTGTGTTCACGTTGGTTTACTGGCCCAGCCTTTCTTCTGCTACCTGAAAACCAGTGGCCCAGTGAACCAAAATGCAATGTTCCTCCGGTCACGGAAGAAATAAAAAAACTTTCTGATGCGACTGGAGCTTTAGTCGGTTATACGACGCAACTGCCAACCCTGCCGCCGGTTGTCGCCAACCATCAGCGGTTTAGCAGCTGGTTGCGCCTTCTCAGGGCAACCGCTCGCGTGCATCAATCGGCTTACGTTTTTCGATCTCTGTTATTGCGAAATTCTAAAATATCTGATTCTTCGCGCGATCATTCCAACTTACCTTTGCTTAATGTTACAGATCTCAACGTTGCCGAGATCCATTTATTCAGACAGTCACAACTAGATTCATTCCCTGATGAACTCATTCGTGTTCAAGCAGCACGCCCCGTCTCGAACGATAGTAGACTTAAGAACATTTCACTTTTGTATGGAGAGGATAGGCTTATTCGGCTATCCGGACGCACCGCTGCTACGACGGCTATTGATTCTCACCCGATTGTGCTTGATGGCAAACACCCTATTACCAGACTGTTAATAAGCTCATACCACGTCAAGTTTGCGCATGGGAACCACGAGCTGGTGGTGAACGAGTTGCGCCAAAGGTACTTTATTCTTAGCCTGAGACCAGCTGTGCGAAGAATATCTCAGAGATGCCAAGTCTGCAAGAACTGTAAAACCAAGCCTGTAATTCCACCGACTGGAGATTTGCCAGAGGCTAGATTGGCGCATCACGAGCGTCCCTTCACCCACGTTGGTATAGACTACTTTGGGCCTTTAAACGTTTCCATATGCAGGCGGACTGCGAAGAGGTGGATTGCCCTTTTCACCTGCATGACGATTCGAGCAATTCACATTGAGATCGTTGATAATCTCACATCGGACTCTGCCTTGATGGCTTTACGGCGTTTCATAGCAAGAAGAGGCTGCCCATCTCACATTTACTCTGACAATGGAACGTCTTTCGTTGGCACAGTCAAGATTCTTCCAGAACTTTTCAACTTCTGCGCGAATGAAAAGATCGTGTGGCACTTCACGCCGCCGTCCGCGCCCTTTATGGGTGGATGCTGGGAGCGTATGGTACGATCCGTCAAGAACGCTCTTTCAGTAACACTCAAAGACCGAACACTAAAAGAGGAGGTCCTACACACCCTTCTTCTAGAGGCCGAGTGCGTCGTTAACTCTAGACCACTCACGCATGTTCCAGTCGACGAGGATTCGGACCACGCAATTACTCCTTTTTCCTTCCTCATTGGGAGCTCCAGCGGTGGCCCTCAGACGAAACTCTTTGATGACGCAGACTTGTATAAACGTGCACATTGGAGAAAGGCGCAGAGGCTTGCCGATCACTTCTGGCAGCGTTTTGTTAAGGAGTACCTGCCGCAGCTCGTCCCACGCAAAGAGATACCGAAATCAAGGCAGCTGAAAACTGGCGACCTGGTGTTTATAGCGGATGGAACTCTGCCTAGAAGCAGTTGGCCTCGTGGCCGAATAGCTGCGACCTATCCGGGCAAGGATGGGATTGTCAGGGTCGTAGATGTCGCTACGACGGGAGGAGGTGTGCTGCGACGTCCGTCGCGCAAGGTGGCGTTGCTGGTTGCCGGCCAATAGGTATTTGGTGCATCACACCGTCGGGGGCCATGTTGGCAACCGACACCGCCTCTTTTCTTTTTGGCTTTAATTTAAATTTGAAATATTGGTAAAATTCTAGTGTTCCAAACAATTGTAAATAATTCAGTCAGTAAACGAGGATCACCAGAGCTGGGTTTCATTTTTGGTCGTCTTTTTCAGTCAATATTTGACGAAGTCTATTGATTTGAATGCAAAGGTCCAAGATGCAACGCAATACAGGGTGTCCAATTAGGATAAGACCAAAAAAATTAACCTTGCAGAGGTGGTAGCACTGCTTACTGTTCACCTAAAATAAGAAATCCAAAATAAGAAGTTAAATAAATGTCTATCTTACCTATGATTTTTAACCCCTGACTAAAAAAGGTGTTATAAGTTTGACCGCTATGTGTGTCTGTCTGTGGCACCGTTGCTCTTAAACGAGTGAACCGATTTAAAAGCCGGTTTTCCAGCGAGTGTTCTTAGATATGTTTTATCAAAATCGGTTCAGCCGTTTATGAGATATGCTTATTTGAAGCTAAAATGTCGGGGGCATTTAAAATTCTTAATGAGCCGTTTTCAAAGAACAAATTCAAGGCTGATGATGATGATGATGATGATGATGATGACCTATTTCCAGGCCCCTACAAGGAGCACTGCGCTCGCCAAGAGGTCGAGGAGGCCGACTTCCCTCCCAACTCGCCTCTCAACCTCGCCGTTCAGGCCATGAGAAACCAGGGATACAAGGTAGGCTGATGGAATATCAACTATATTATCTGAAGCATAGGGGAAAGTTCAGAGGTTGAAGACTTCCCTCCCAACTCGCCTCTCAACATCGCCGTTCAGGCCATGAGGAACCAGGGGTACAAGGTAGGCTGATGTAATATTAACTTTATTATTAGAAGCATAGGGGAAAGTTCAGAGGTTGAAGACTTCCTTCCCAACTCGCCTCGCAACTTCGCCGTTTAGGCCATGAGAAACCAGGGTTAAAAGGTAGGCTGATGGAATATCAACTTTATTGAACGAGTGAGCGAAGCGAGAGAAGTTCTCCGAGTCTACTGGAACAATCCGGCGCTTGTATGTATGAATGTTCGTTCTTGAGAATAACTTGAGTAAATATAGTCTGATCGTCGACGCCCCATCCCCATTTGTGCATTAATATAGGGCAGGGCCTGCCGCTCCCAAATCGATTGGATTGGACCCGGCCGGTCCCCAAGCGTGACATCTGTTTGGCGGGAAATTTCCCTTTGATAGTGAGGGGCATGATCGGGTGATCCTCCTACAGATGCTAAGACGAATGATGACGACGTGTGTTTTATTTCTCCAGCTACACACAGGCACGTGGCTCGTGGACGGGAACCCTCGCATTATCCTCTTCGACATCGGCTCGGGCGCCTGGCAGCTCGACTCGTACAAGCAACAGCTGTGGGACACCTGCTCACTGGGGATCCCCCATCTTGATATCGAAGCCAACGATGCCGTTATACTGGGCTTTATGGTGGCCCAGTTTATTGCAGAAGTAAGTGACTAATTTTCCCTAGTTTCGGAATCGACTAGATTACTGACGCATGGACGCTACGAGTTTCGCTCTTCGCGGGACTCGGCCTCCGGCCTCGCGCTTGCTCTCTGCGGGATTCGGCTTTCGGCCTCCGCCTATTGCTTTCAGGGCCCATTCGTTACTAAAGTGGAAATAGGTGGAGATTTCATACATTGAAGATAATGATGCGGTTATACTGGGCTTCATGCTGACACAGTTTAATGCAGAAGTAAGTAATAGGTTGTAGAAGCTAGAAGATAATAGTTTTGGAATCTAGAGCACCAAGTTACTGATTTCGCTTCGCAAAGACACTGGTACTTTCGTATTAGCGCCGACATCCGGCTTAGCTCTCCGCGGGACTCGGGCTTCGGCCATTTTTTTTAATTTGAAATTAGGTGTTCTTAGATATGTTTTATCAAAATCGGTTCAGCCGTTTATGAGATATGCTTATTTGAAGCTAAAATGTCGGAAATATTTAATGTTTTTGATTTAGTAGTTAATTTATCTACTATTTTCAGTTCAGAAAAGCCGCGGAAGACTACAGTGATACTCCGCCGCGCATCGTCGCGCATTTCCACGAGTGGCAGACCGGAGTCGGCCTTATTATGCTGAGGTAAGGTTCATTTTCCCTTACATTAACCGCCATCTTCGTCGGAAACTTTTTTTTATTATGTAGTCGCATAATACGGGGTTATTGGAAATTCGACCTATTTCCGTTTGGAGGTTGTAAAGGAGACTATTCCCAATCAATTTCACACCTGTTTAGGGTTCCATACCCAAAGGGTAAAGGACCCTATTACTAAGACTCCGCTGTCCGTCTGTCAACAGGCTTTATCTTATGAACCGTGATAGTTAGACAGTTGAAATTTTCACAGATGATGTATTTCTGTTGCCGCTATAACAACAAATAGTAAAAAACAGAATAAAACAGATATTTAAGGGGGCTCCCATACAACAAACATGTTTTTTTTGCAGTTTTTATAGATAATGGTACGGAACCCTTCGTGCGCGAGTCCGACTTGCACTTGGCCGGTTTTTTTTTTAGTTTTTTTTTTATTTATTTTCCAGAGCTCGCCACGTCGACGTAGCTACGGTATTCACCACCCACGCTACACTTCTGGGCAGATATCTGTGTGCAGGCAACACTGACTTCTATAACAACCTGGATAAGGTACAGAATGAATTTGCACTGTTTCTACATACCACCGCGGTATATTTTTTTCTGTCAATTCGAACAATCTTTTTATGCGGATACTTCCCATCAATGGTGGCCTAGTGGTTAGAACAATGGACTCGGATGCGAGAGACCCAGGTTCGATTCCCGGTGCGGGCATATACCTATGACTTTAATTTATTTCTAAGTTACGTATTACGTATATTTGTGAATTTGTAGTAGCAATACCACTCGCTGACGGTGAAGGAAAACATCGTGAGGAAACCTGAGCGTATGAGGCATTATACTCTCAACGCAAAAATCGCCAACCCGCATTGAGCACGCGTGGTGATTAAGCTCTCTCTCTCTCTGAGAGAAGGCCTTTGCCCAGCTATTGGGACATGTACAATTGTACAGGCTACACCTTACTTTTTTTCTTACTTCCCATCTCGTAATAGCATTCTACCTCCGATTTAACTTCCATCGCTTTTAGGGGACGTCCATTAAGTTAACTGTTTAGGGGTGGGGGGGGGGGGAGCAGGTTGAGCCAAATCTCACCCATGGAAAGGGGGGTCGAGCCAAATATCACGTTTTTTTCCAACAGTTTAAATAAATTAAGTATTTTACTCAATTTAAGCTTTTTTCTTGTGCGGGATTTATAATATTTCGAATCCCAAACCAAGTATTTTCCCAGGTAAATCACCGACCTATTGCCTTCTCCCTTCAGTTCTCAGTGGACGAGGAGGCGGGAAAGAGACAGATATACCACCGGTACTGCATGGAGCGAGCCGCCTGCCATATGACGCATATCTTCACGACAGTCTCCGATATTACTGGTCAGTAACTTGAATTACTTCATTTGGTATTTTTCATCTGATAGTGTTTTTTAAAGTTTTTTGCACCCATGAAAAATTAAATTTTAATTTTGTTTATTCAGGAAACCAACCCTTATTAACTAGTCAATAGATAATTTATGAGCGAATTAAAGGTTTCCGCTTAAGATACGGTATAAATTGCTTTTTCCTGAGCAGTAACTAATAATTAATAGGGATGCTGACTGCATTAACAATAATTAAAAAAATAGGTACATCTAAACAAACATCCAAACTTTAACACAATAATTTTCTACAGATAAGTAATTTCGAATCAATCAATGACAACATAAAAGTCTGCGGAGTGCGTGTTGATACTTATATAGCAGCGAGGAGAAGAAAACATGGAGATCTCACTAGCTCTGAGAAATGACCTAATGCATATGGTTCTCGTATGGGCGGAGTCTATAGATGGTTCCTCTCACGATTTTAGTGGTTTGCTAGACGTGACAGAGAAGACGTCTGTATAATACGTCCGATAACATCTAAGGCCTTTGCATCTACGTAATGAGATGATTTATACAGCGTCCAGTGGCACCTTCACTCACACTAGATGGGTGAAGAGACCACTCGGCGCTGCAGTGCCTGGGACATTGTTTTTAGAAGGAGTAGGCTTGCCCAGCACCTATACCATCCTGACAGCTTAGTCGACCTAGCCCACAGGAAAGACAGGTCAATACGTGTGGAGCCAACTGAGCCGCGGGTTTCCTCACGATGTTTTCCTTCACGGTTAGCGAGTGGTATTGCTACTACAAATTCACAAATGTACGTAACTTTGAAATTAAACATAGTCATAGATACATGCCCGCACTGGGAATCCAACCGGGTACCGATAACATCAATAGCGCGAAAAATATCCACCAATGACAGAGTTTCTTGTTTTCGTATTGGTTTAAAATATTTTTAACAAAGCTGTCTGCGCTAGTAGATGCGTGTACCGATTTTAGAGGATGTATTAGCTTGAAGAAATGCTTCTATACGGAGATTAGTTGAAGAAATTCGCATCGACAGTTACTTGACTCGGTAGCTCAATCGTAGAGCGCCTGCACGGTATGCGAGAGGTTGCGGGCTCAAGTCCTGTCCCGAGTGAATTTTTTCAACTTATTATACAGGGTGCACTCTAAGTCGATAGCGGAACTTTAAGTAGGCTGTCTACTCATCAATACAAACAACTTGTACTAGGTGGCGACAAAAATTGAGCGAAAGAAATATCAGCTGTTTCATACATTTGGCGCAGTACTGAGTCGACCTTTTGTATGGAACAGCTGATATTTTTTTCACTCCATTTTTTTCGCCACCTAGTACAAGTTGTTTGTATGGATCAGTAGACAGCCTACTTAAAGTTTCGCTATCGACTTAGAGTGCACCCTGTAGATGTTTAAAATGCTTCCATGTTTTTTTCGTTCGCCGTTATACAGAAGAGGTGGTAGATAAGTTGTAGAAACTATTCTAAACATGACGTTATCAATTCCTCTCCCAACAGGGTTCGAGGCAGAGCACCTCCTCAAACGCAAGGCTGACATCATCACACCGAACGGACTGAACGTGAAAAAGTTCTCGGCTCTCCACGAGTTCCAGAACCTCCACGCGCTGGCCAAGGAGAAGATACACGAATTTGTACGGGGGCATTTCTATGGGTAAGTACCTCTTAAGGTTGGACGATAGCAAGGTAGCGGGAAATTCAAAATTTTCACAGATTTTTACATTTTGTAGCTAAACTGAGCTATTTTTGTTCAGCGATTTTTCGTTCGCGAGAATAAAACCGTATTCTTTTCATTATTGTAAACAACAGAACAATAATAATTCAGCCGATTATGTGTTCTGGTCTACGAAGCAGTGGTATTGCCCAAAAAACTTGTCGTAGACCAGAACACATAATCGGCTGAATTATTGTTGTTCTGTTGTTTACAATATCAATAACAATACATGTTGTTTATTGCCGCGAACGAAAAATCGCTGAACAAAAATAGCTCAGTTTAGCTACAAAATGTAAAAAACTGCAAACAAATTTGAATTTCCCGCCCTGTTGCTACCGTCTACCCTTAACATGAAAAAATCACTCACAGCGATTGAAGAGCTGTTCGGTATGAAGAGAAAGAGGCCTGTAACAGTTAGCAATCGTTTAATAGGTAATGGCTGGTAAAAATAAACTCTAGTCAAAGTACAGATCAGCGGAAATAGTACTGCTCCCAATGCGTGGTTTGATGCGTCGGTGTGAGCAACAAATGGTTAAATAAAGCAAGTATAATACGTAGTTTGAAAGGTGGATATTACCATATTAAGGGTAGACGATAGCAAGGTGGCGGGAAATTCAAAATTTTCACAGACTTTTACATTTTGTAGCTAAACTGAACTATTTTTGTTACATAATCGGCTGAATTATTGTTGTTCTGTTGTTTACAATAATGAAAAGAATACGGGTTTATTCTCGCGAACGAAAAATCGCTGAACAAAAATAGCTCAGTTTAGCTACAAAAGGAAAAAAACTGTGAAAATTTTGAATATCCCGCCACACTTCTATCTTCCAGCCTTAAAATAAAGTGATTGTGGAACGCGTATATGGTATGTCTGTCTGTGGCTTTGTAGCTTCCAAACGGATGGCCCTATTATAAAAGCACTTTTATAAAATTTAAGATAGTTCCGTCGGGATTGTATTTGATGAAATGGGTAATCATGTGATATTTTGTGAAATTTGCCTCAAATAATTTTTCTTTCTTGTACGGTCGACCACAGTCTAAGATACCCGATGGTAGCTCTTACCACGCGTGGCATAAGTGCGCCAATCGAACAAAAAGGGGTATCCTAGGGTGTGGCTGACTGTACCAACTGTATTTATTAGGACACAGTTTTAAGTGTAGCGTGTGTGGCGAGTTTAGTGTTTATGGAAAGTTTAATTAATATTTAGATATTTAACTTATCACAATTTATGCAATGATCTTGACATAGAATTAAATTTTATTTGTTTTATTTTTATTAGGTTAGGTTAGTAAGTTAATTAAATGTGTCTCTCTCGCCTAATAAGGCCTTGTATTTGGTTGAAATAAAAGATTTATTATTATTAACGTGTAGTCGTTTTTCAGTCACTTCAACTTTGACCTGGACAAGACCCTGTACTTCTTCATCGCTGGCCGCTATGAGTTTGGCAACAAGGGGGCGGACATCTTTATAGAGGCTCTAGCGAGGTTGAACCACTACTTGAAGGTGAGTGCTTTATAAGACCGACTAGCTACCCGCCCCTGTTTTGCACGGGTGCAATTTAGAAAACTTAGCTTGCGTCTTGCGTACAGGGCTTTGCGATTTGCGAATTGAGTCTTTGTCTTTCCTCCGATTTCTGAATTGAGAATTTCACTAACCAAATGCTTAAGTATCATTCTGTCTCTGCAGATGTCACTCAAAAGAATGTGACAGAACGATACTTAGGCATTTTATTAGAGAAATTCTCGATTCAGAAACCGGGCCTTTGTCTTTTTCAATTACTCGTTTTGTTTGAGTAAAGCACGATACAAGCCTTGGTCTGCAATGAGTGCGCTGCTGGCCACGCTATGATGGCCTCGAGCTTAGCTTAGCTACGCTCTCGGCCCTCAAGCTTGGTCATCATTTCAGCCCTTGCTGACCGCGCTGTGATGGCCTTGAGCTGCGCTGCGCCGCGCTCTGTCGGCCATCAACACCGCGCCAGCAACGCACCCATTACAGACCGCGGCTGTAATGTACTATTATTTTTCACTTTTATCCCCTTACAGTCGAGCGGGTCAGATATGACGGTCGTGGCCTTCCTAATATTCCCGGCAAAGACTAACAACTTCAACGTGGAGTCGCTGCGAGGGCACGCCGTCACCAAGTCTCTCAGAGACACCATCAACGAGATACAACAGAAGGTTGGCAAGAGGCTGTACGACATCTGCTTGGGGTGAGTCTGTTCGCTAAGTCAGCTTTGACTAAAGACTCAAGGCCCGTAAGATCAATCACAGTTTAAACCAAAAAGGCTAGTTTAAACCCTTAAGTATCCTTAGGTCCTAAAAATTGTTATAAGCCTCGCGTTGAGAAATCGCAGGAAAGTTTTTAGCAAAAAACGCATCCAAAAAGAAGATATGTTTTTTTTTTCATTGGCGGCGCTATTTGTGCGTCCTATTGTGCCTTAAACTTTTTTTTTTTAAAGTTTTTTATCTTCACAGGGGCCACCTGCCCGAGGCGTCGGACTTACTGCACAAAGACGACACAGTGCGGCTCAAACGCTGTATCTACGCACTGCAAAGGGACGGACTACCGCCTGTCACCACACATAATATAGTAAGGCCCGGTTTCTGAGTTGAGAATTATGCTAAGCAAATACTTTACTCTCGTTCTGTCACGCTCTTTTGTGAGAAATCTGCAGAGATAGGACGATACTTACCCATTTGCTTAGCGAATTTCTCAACTCAGAAACCGGCAGTAAGTGGACTAGGAACAAACACAGAAAACGTTATGACTTTAAAGTTTCACTGATTGTTTCAACCAGAGCCACAACGTCACGGGAAAAAATAAGGAAGTAAGGATAGATTTTTGCGCACTTTGAAATTTTAGCGTAAGAAATAAAGGAACTCATTTGGCTCAGCTGTCACTTGCAAAGAAGAGAACTCATGTCATTAACCTTTATGCCCCCCCTCCCCCTTTCGATCCTCATGTGATTAACCCATATACAAGGTGTCAAAAGACCGCCGACAGACCCGAAAGTTACGCATACTAGACACCAAAACAAAGTACTTTTTCGATAAATTATTGCCGGGAAAATATTTTGGTTTTATAGGTTATTTTGGAAAATATTTTATCACGCAATGGAAGGTTAACGCAGAGAAGTCATACTGCACAAGCGTTGACATAAAGTTGTGTTACTTACGCTCGAAGTGCCGATGTCTAGAATACATTGCGGGTTGCAATTTAAACGTCGTTTTATGCAAGAAATATTCAAAATTTTTATATGGCTTCTTGAGAAGAAATGTTAAGTACTTGATATACTGAGAAAATTTCTGCAATAAAAAAAGTTTGAAAAGTCCGACTTTGAACCTCATTATCTCGGAAACCGTTGATTTCCCAGGTATAGTTCCTTGGGAAAAAATGTTCAGTATGATCAGGACATTGCGTGATTTCCCGCTTTGTTGGCGGTCTTTTAACACCCTGTATTCTAATTGAATTTTTCAGGTGGACGACTGGAGTGACCCCGTCCTTAACTCAGTTAGGAGATGCGAACTATTCAATACCATCAACGACAAAGTTAAAGTGAGTAATCATTTTAGTCATGGCTTATTCTCGCGCCTGAAGCACCGAACTAAATCCCATAGAATCCGCATTACGTATAAAATCTCAATAAAAACTTGTCCCCACAGAAACAAATGATATCAGCAATAGAACAATACGAAACATCATTTCGACCATACGTCTAATATTTCAATGTCAACCTTATTGCATTAGTGTACAGTTTTACTTTTATTGCATAGACTACCAGCAAATAAGCTCCCAAAGGCAGTTTGGGCATCTATTTTTCCAGACACATTTCAGAGTTCTATGTTGTATCTAGTTTTATCCTTGATCGAAGGCCTGAAGTGATAATTTATTTAAATCTAGACAAAAATGTAGCAGAAAAACCAGAGTCTAAGGCTGACATCTTAAGGCGACGGTAAAGGCACACTAGCGCCGCCAATAAAGAAATAATCATTATCTTCTTTTTGGATGCATTTTTCGCCAAAAACGAACCGTCAAATGAGAAACCCTAAGCTAAACTATTTTAGGACGTAAGGTCTAGATCGCAAAACCTATGAATAAAATTTGCACAAGTCAAAAATGGCCATAGGTCTTAGGTCTTAAAAATAGTTAAGCCTAGGTTTTGTCATTTAACGGCCCAATGTGGTGAAGATCTGATGAAGAACTTCGGATATGGAGAACGGAATTCCTCAACGGACGGCAGCAAATAAATCAGAATCAGTACATTTTCAATTTCAACATACATTTGTGAATTTGTAGTAGCAATACCACTCGCTGACGGTGAAGGAAAACATCGTAAGGAAACCTGAGCGTATGAGGCATTATACCCTCAACGCAAAAATCGCCAACCCGCATTGAGCACGCGTGGTGATCTCTCTCTGAGAGAAGGCCTTTGCCCAGCTAGTGGGACATGTACAATTGTACAGGCTACATGTTACTTACTTACAGTACATTTTCACTACTGACGTCGCCTTTCTTTTTATCCTCACAGGTAATCTTCCACCCAGAGTTCCTTACGTCCACCAACCCTCTTTTCGGTCTTGACTACGAAGAGTTCGTTCGCGGCTGTCACTTGGGTGTGTTCCCCAGTTACTATGAACCTTGGGGGTACACGCCCGCCGAATGTACCGTCATGGGGATCCCTTCTATCACTACGAACTTGTCTGGTAAGTAAATAAGTACTTGTTTGTTACATTAAAGAATAACAACAAAATGTTATCTTCCAATCAACATATCTCTTAAACGGCTGAACCGATTTTGATAAAACATATCTAAAAACACCCGCTACAAAACCAGCTTTCAAATAATAAAAAAACCGCATCCAAATCGGTTCACCCATTTAAGAGCTATGGTCTTTGGTCTGGGCTACGAAGAGTTCGTTCGCGGCTGTCACTTGGGTGTGTTCCCCAGTTACTATGAACCTTGGGGGTACACGCCCGCCGAATGTACCGTCATGGGGATCCCTTCTATCACTACGAACTTATCTGGTAAGTACATAACAACTTGTTTGGTAACTTAAAGCATAAATACTAAATTTAAAATACCCCCCACATTTTGGCTTCAAAGCAACATATCTCTTAAACGGCTGAACCGATTTTGATAAAACATATCTAAGAACAATCGTTAAAAAAACAGCTCTCAAAAAAAAAAACCGCATCCAAATCGGTTCACACGTTTAAGAGCTACGGTGCCACAGACAGACAGACACACATAGCAGTCAAACATATTATGACACCCCTATTTTTATATTGGGAGTTAAAAATCTAGAATAACTGTCAATCCTTACTCAATAATGAATGAATGAATTATAAATAATTTTTAGGTTTCCCTATACTAACTAACAAAATATGGATGCAAATCTGAACTAAATTGAATTGAAGCTGAATTCATTCCCCCTCAGGTTTCGGTTGCTTCATGCAAGAGCACATAGCTGACCCGTTGTCTTACGGCATCTACGTCGTGGACCGAAGGCACATATCGCTTGAGGGGTCCGTTCAACAACTGGCGCAGTTCATGTTCGACTTTTGCAAGTAAGCTCAAACTCTTTTTGTATTTTCTAAAGCACTAACCCGTGCTAGGGAACTTTATAAAGATTTTTATAAGGTTAAAAAATTCGCTCGGGACAGGATTTGAGCCCACAACCTCGGTAGCTCAATTGGTAGAGCGCCTGCACGGAATGCAAGAGGTTGCAAGTTCAAATCTTGTCCCTAGCGATTTTTTTAATCTTATAAAAATCTTTATAAAGTTTCCTAGCACGGCACTCAAACTCAAATATTTAGCTTTTGCCCGCGACTTCGTCCGCGTAAACTACAGAAAAAAAAAATAAAAAAAAAGAAGTTTATTTCAGCCAAAGTACACTTTTACATTTTTTAGGGCTATGTGTGGTTTACATTGCCCCTAAGTGTAATAGCGTGATAACATGTAGCCTATGTGTTATTCTGATGTCTAAGCTATCTCCATTCCAAATTTTATCCAAATCCGTCAAGCCGTTTCAGCGTGAAAGAGTAACACACATCCATCCATCCATACTTACAAACTTTCGCGTTTATAATACGTAGTAGTAGGATAGTAGGAAGTAGGAATGGGCATCGTCAATGTCAGTGTCAAGTCAACAAGAAGGTTATTTTCTCAGTTATTTGACACTGTCAGTTGTTGTTGACGAATGTATTTTTTTAAACATTTGTAGGCACTGGAACTACCGCTTTAGAGGCTATGATGACGTCATCGAAAGAAAAATGAAGTAAACATTTTTGGCGATAAATATTAATAATCCGTTTTAATTTTACTTATTTAAACCCCTAATAGTAATCAGTATCCCTATTCCTCGAAATGGGTTTCAATTTACGACAATCGATGCCTCACTGATCAATGCCCATTGGGATTTAATACATACATAACGACTTGATAATTCATTTGCGGTATTTGCAATTCAACACCATTGTAGCTAAATCATTACTTCTTTACAGACTGACGCGCCGACAGCGTATCATCCAGAGGAACCGCACGGAGCGTCTCTCAGACCTCATGGACTGGAAAAATCTTGGCATTGTTAGTATACAATAGAATCAATTAGTGGCAGTACCTAGTTTCATAGAAGCCATAAAACTAGACACAACTAGCGCCGCCAATGAAAAAAAAATCACATCTTCTTTTTGGATGCGTTTTTTGCTAAAAACTCTTCATTAGGTTATCAACGCGAAGCTTAACAATTTTTAGGACACAAGGTTTAAATTTCAGATCCTAGATCCAACGAATGCAATCATTTATCGCCAAAAGTGGCCTAAACCTTCGGTCCTAAAAATAGTTAAGCCTCGCTTTGAGATTTTGCAGAAAGTATTTAGCAAAAAACGCATTTTTTTTTACAGGCGGCGCTAGTTGTCCCTACTATTGGGCCTTAATTGAAATTGAAATTGATTATCGCCAAAAGTGGCCTAAACCTTCGGTCCTAAAAATAGTTAAGCCTCGCTTTGAGATTTTGCAGAAAAGTATTTAGCAAAAAACGCATTTTTTTTTACAGGCGGCGCTAGTTGTGCCTACTATTGGGCCTTAAAGATGCTTTTGCCCCTTTTGTATTCACATTTTTGTATAGAAAATCGGCACGAGAAAACACTTTCGCGGAGAAACGCGTTTAAACGAACGTGTGCGAGTTTTTTTTCTTTCATTTCGTTTTTCTGGCATTTAGTTTAACAGCCAGTCTTATTTCTTTGTATACAACATAGGGCGTCGCGTTCAAATTTCGAAGCGTGCAAAACAACAATCTTCATTTTTGCGCCTTCGCCTTGCATTTGCGTTTAAAACAGGATTTTCTACGTCCGTATGAGCCTATAAATTATGCTCTTTCCGAGCCTGCGAGGTGAAAAATGATATAACGATAGCAGAGTACTATTGTGAGTTTTAATACTTTTTTGTTTGATACTTGACTTGATCGGGCAATGTAAAAAACGCATCGAAGAAAAATATGTTTTTTTTTTCATTGGTGGCGCCAGTGTGTCACGCACGTCCATCACCTTAATGGTCAATTAAACTCTATGGCAGTCAAGTCAGTCACGGATTTGAGGTGTAAAACGCTTCTTTCCTCCAGTACTACCGGCAGGCGCGGGCGCAGGCTCTCAAGCGAGTGTATCCGGACTACGTCGACCAACTGGACCAGAGTCTTGAGAAGAAGTTCAGCTACCCGCGACCCATCTCCGAGCCACCAAGCCCCACAGCCTCCAGTTAGTATACTTAACTTAAAAAAAAAGCTGACTTTGGACTTTATTCCGAAGCAGTAGAGTTAAATTTGGCCCAGTCCCACAGCCTCCAGTGACTCAGTTGGGTTTAAAAAGTCCTTAAAAGCGACCCCTATCGGGCGCACTGGACACTTCTACATATTCTAGGTGATGAATTTGAACCGCGCCATGAAAAACGTTCCTTATATTTGTCAAGGCATCACTCAAAAACTATTGAGTGTATTCTGATGCTGCTTTACTATTATATAGCCCTCAGCCTATCTTAAATTCTAATCCAAGTTTCATCTAAATCCGATCAGTGGAACCGGAGATATTTGGCAAAATGTGAAGAAAAGACTTACTCCTGATCTTCAACATTAGATGGCGGTCAATTTTTTTTGTAGGTGGACCGATTTTCATAATTCTTTTTTAGTTTGAAAGGGCATGCTTACCGTGTGGTCCCATAAAACCCATAAAATCACATAAAATAAGTGAAGATCTGATGAAGAATTTCGGAAATGGAGAACGGAACTCCTCAACGGACCGCAGTACTCGGAATCAGTGCAGTAGCTTAATAACAGTGTACCCTTTCACCAGTGTAGTCGGTTTTTTTTTAATTTTGGTTAGTTATGGTTATTTGTCAAAAATGAGTATTTTCCTAGTAATTTAGTTTTGAAATGATTCCTAGGAATCATACTAAATTATCCAACAAACCCACAACCTTCCACAGTTTATCACCAACTTTAGATCAACCGCTAAACCAACAAAGCTAATAATCAACTCACTTTATCCTACCAAAAAATACAGTGAAACGCTCCACGCAAGCGAGCCAGACCGAAAACCCCACAAGCAAGAAAGAGACGCCACTAGCCCCGGAGAAAGAGACGAAAAACCCAGACACGGAAATCGAAAACTTAGACGCCATAGAAAGGAACAAAATAAACGTCAGAAAGTCACTGGAAATTCTAGAAATCACAGATTTAGGTGACTGCAGTGCTGAAGTCAACTTTGAAAGAGGTCTCAACGAAAGTTTTAAGAATGATGAGTTTCAAAATGACTCGTATAAGACCCCTAATGACAGTTTCCTGGAGCAGCTAAACGAAGACGAAGTAAAAGAGATAGATATGTTGATATCTAAGGATGGCGAATGTGAATTTTTTGATGGCGACGGGTGTTAAAGAAGGTTGTGTTGGATTTATTTATTTATTCAACAAACAAAATAAAACACACTAAAAACTAAAACACAGTTGTGTTGGATGAAAAAGTGTTTTAGCACATGGATTTTCTGGATTTTCATGCAAGAAATTGGGTTTTACTGTAGGGTAGATTTCTTTCTTTAATGATTCCCTCATTACTGTAGGATATCACGTTTGGTTTGCTAGCACGATATCATTCTTTTTGTTTGTGATAGTGTTGCTGGTTTAGCGGTACTGTAAGGTTGAGGGTTTGTACTCGTAGAAGTGTCTGAAAGGTCTTTAGCTATGCACTTTAGTTTTTAACCGACTGACTTAAAAAAAGGAGGAGGTACACACGACAGCACGTCAACCCTTACACGCTATCACTCTACTCGGTTACGTTACGGGTGACTTTACAAGTTTACAACAAAAATGCACAGTCTGACGTGCTGTCGTGTGTACTCAATTCGACACGACGTTTTTTTATGTGTGGTAAAACGGAACTTTTTTCTAGGTGAACCGATTTTGATGATTATTTTTTTGTTTGAAAGGGTATACTTTCCATGTGATTCCAAAAAAAGAATTGTGAAGATCTGATGAAGAACTTCGTAGATGGAGAACGGAACTCCTCAATAATAAGTAGCAAATAACTCGAAATCAGTGCAATGGCTTAAGACGACGTACGTCTCACAACTACAGCGCCGCCAATGGAAAAAAAAATCATATCTTTTTTTGGATGCGTTTTTAACAAAAAACGCTCCTGCGATTTCTCAACGCGAGGCTTAACTATTTTTAGGACCTAAGGTTTGGATTCCAGGATTGGATTTCCTACGAATGCAATCGATACTCGCCAAAAGTGGCCACTTTTGGCGAGAATCGATTGCAGTCTTAAGTTCTAGGATCTGGAATCCAAACCTTAGGTCCTAAAAATAGTTAAGCCTCGCGTTGAGAAATCGCAGGAGCGTTTTTTGCTAAAAACGCATCCAAAAAAAGATATGATTTTTTTTCCATTGGCGGCGCTAGTTGTGAGACGTATTAACAGTGTACCGTATTTGTATTGTATTTATTTTTAGCAAAAAACGCATCCAAAAAGAAGATTCCATTGTGTTTTTTTTTCTTTCATTGGCGGCGCTAGTGGACCGTGTACCCTCCTCTTTTAAGTTTTTTTTTTTTATTTACCTAATTTTGTTTCTCCTGCAGGAGCCACCACCCCCGCGGCGTCAGTGCACGGCTCTGATGATGAAGACGAGGTCGATGAGGAGAAAGAGCTGGCCGAGCTGAGGATCAGCGACCACTGAGTGGAGGAGGTGACCTGCGGCCTAAGTCTGTAACGCAATGGCGTGTCGATGGCGTCCCAGACTCCCAGTAGAAGGACAAAACCGGTTTCCTCCTTTTTCTCCAACAACCAGTGAACTAATCCTTTAGAGTTGGAAGCAGAATATCCTTTGCTGTTATTGAAGCCGTCAACTGGGAGCCCATTTTGGCATCGTTGTGTTACAGACTCAGGCCCCTGTAGCGTCGTTGTAGGTACAGCCAGCGTAATACTACAGGGTGCACTCTAAGTCGATAGCGGAACTTTAAGTAGGCTGTCTACTGATCAATACAAACAACTTGTACTAGGTGGCGACAAAAATGGAGCGAAACAAATATCTGCTGTTTCATACATTTGGCACAGTACTGAGTCGACCTTTTGTATTGAACAGCTGATATTTTTTTCACTCCATTTTTTTATCGACTCAGAGTGCACCCTGTAGAGGTAGGATACCCTATGGTTGGTAGCTACAACGCCAAAGAGGTGTACGGTCGGCCACAATCTCAGATACCCCATGGCAGCTCTTACCGCGCGGCATAGGGCGCCAATCGAACAAAAAGGGGTATCTGAGACTGTGGCCGACTGTACAATACGTGCTACGAAATAAGAGACTAGACCGCGCCTCCCGCACCTCCTTCCGCCGCGCCGATGACGCCCGGTCTCTTCCCGCGCTCAGACCTCATACCGCTAAAGAGACCTATAAATCGTCACAGCGCTTGTCAAACCACGTATCGTCTCAAGTCTCTCCTTTCGTGGCACGCATTGTACTCTTACCTCTGGGGCCTAATTGTCTAACTTTTGAATCTATCGCGATCTCTTTCAATGTTTCCGGGATCATGATTTTGATTGCGACTTTAAAATATAATTGTCTAAGTTTGAAAACCACCGAACTAAATCCCATAGAATCCGCATTACGTATAAAATCACAATAAAAACTTGTCCCAACAGAAACAAAAGATATCAGTAATAGAACAATACGAAACATCATTTCGACCATACGTTTAATATTCGAATGTCAACCTTATTGCATTAGTGTACAGTTTTACTTTAATTGCGTAGACTACGAGCAAATAAGCTCCCAAAGGCAATTTGGGCATCTATTTTTCCAGACACATTTCTATGTTGTATCTAGTTTTATCCTTGATCGAAGTTGAAAACACAATCGCCAACAGAACGAATGAGTCAAAACGCCATACAAATTGAATGATATAGAGTGAACGATTTCGCCATCTTCTTCACTTAATATCCTTCAAAATCGAGTCGCAATCCCTATTCCTATTTCAATCGCTTTCAGTGACAGTTTGTGTCAAATAAATGCAGTGGAACTACACACTGCATTTATTTCACACCAACTGTCCATGTCAGCACCCTTCAAACGTCAAATGGAAAGGGATCCCGAAAGATTCAAAAGTTAGACAATCACCCTCCTGGTTTTTAGCTCTTACCGCCCGCAGCGTAAGAGCGTCAATCAAACAAAGGGGGGTGTCCTAGCCAGCCTTACGCCGCGCCTTCATAAGATCTATTATAGCCTAGCGTGTCGTTGACTGTAGAATGCCGGTTTCTGAGTTGAGAAATTCACTTGTAAATACTGTTTGGATACTGCATTGGGTTGAAAGAATCTTTTAAAAAAAAAACTGAAGATGCAGGACGGTACCAAATCGAAATATTTGAAACATATTAAAAAAATATTTTCTCAATTTGGAATTTGACGTTGAATCTTTTTGTAAAGCAGGCGGTAAATGGCAAATAGCACAATACATTTGTGTCGAAAATCGATCGGTAAAAGTTATTCCGATTGCCCTAGAAACAAACTTAGCAGTTTGACTGCGTTCAACACGACGCTTCTACTTATGTGTGATGCTTCTGATTTTGGTTGTAGGGCAGTGCTATATTAATATGTGGGGCATCGAAAATGAATTTAATATCTACAATGGTTTGTAGCGTAATTTGATGTATTCTTAGAAATTATAAAACGTGGTTTGGTAGATATCTGGCTCAGAAGTTGTGGTGTAAAAGTAGTTAGACCATTTCGCTTATGTTGTAGCGATGCCTCTCAAAACAGTCTTGTATCGGCAAAATTAATTGTATGAAAACTTGCGGTGAATGCATTAGATTTCAAACTTGGGCGAAAATTAATTTAAATTGTGTTCATTAATTTCGCCAAGAATATAAACAAAAATCCTAACCTATTTTTTGATAGATTAAAAATCGTTTTATTACTAAAGATAACTTTTATGGATTAGAAAAGACATCTTGTATTTTTCTAGTATTCCTTGCCTTATTATTATTTTATGTAAGTATTTATATGCATATTTTTATATGATTTTTATCGTTCATACATAATACATAAATATTTTGTGTAGGTACAGGGATTTTATGCCACGACATAATTATAAATATCATAATATATTTAGTGGTAACGTATTTTTTTATTATTAAAAAGTCATTTTAAGAGTTCCTCGTTAGTTGGTAAGCTTGAATAATGTTGCCATAATAACACGAGGCACGCGTATATAATGCGTGCGGGATCAGAATGAGATAATACCTTTTGGAAGTGAACCGAAAATGACAGTTCTCGGGTAGCGTCAGTAAAAAATTGTTAGTTTTATGTTCTATCATAGGGTTATGAAATTGAGAATACACAAAAATGTTAAATGGTTGTAATCTAAAAGGATTAAATAATGTTATTGCATTAATTGAATAAAACGTGATAAAACTCGATCAGACACACACGCGCACAGGAAACACAAGCAAGTTTCGACGTGAGTTTGCCATAGACAACTAGAGTTTTCCGAAATACTGACGCTACAGCTGACAGGCGGACCGCGAGCGTCTCAGTTCCAAAATGTATTATCCCATTCTAATCCCGCACGGATTATACAATGTATTTGGTTTTCATAAAAAAGTGATTAATTTTAATGAATCATGAAACTAACATGTAACTAATCGTATTTACAACCTGTTAAATAAATATAAAAAAAATATTTATCTAAAATCATCACAAAAACAAAATATATTTTTATATTTACATTTAGTTGAGTTTAAGTATCGAAAAAAGTGCAATATTTTCGAAAACCCTGCCATATTTTAGACTGAAATTATTATCCTAGTCTTCTTTTTGAAAGTCCCGAATATCATAAAATAAAATTATTGATGCTTAAAATATTGTAGTTAATACCTTTGCAATTTTTTTTATATTCATATCATCCTATTATGTATATTTTAGCAATAAAAAAAATACTTTAGGTATAAAGATAGATAGGGTTCTAAATAAACATAATATTGAGGTTGTTTTTATTATGCAACTTCATTTGTGTTGATTGGCATAGCCACAAAAATATGCAATTTAGGTATAAAGATTAACAAAAAAAAAATATTTTTCATTAAAATAAACTGCCATGTTTTAGTCCTAAGTGTTAAAAAATCATAAATTGATTTGGTTGTTTGCCATCTTAAATACTGTTCAAATTGTGCCATACATTACGTTTTTTGGCTGTTGTTAAGTGTTTAGATCTAATCGGTTATTCTAAATGAAATATATTGATTAAAATTTTAAATACGCCTTGGTTTTATTTTAAACGTCCGTCGTACATTTATTTCAATTAAACATATTTTTATATATTAATTAAACAATATTTTTTTATCAGCCATCTTCCTAATGTATTTTGTCACATAGACACAATATCACATTCTAGTAAAATTAAAAAATTAAACAGTATTCCTTGTTTCGAAGCACCATACGAATACGAAGCACCAAATAATCAGCCATATTATTTAAGAATATAAAGAAACGGCCTAGAATGTAGTCTAGCGATAAGCTGTTAGTGTTTCTCCCAGAGCAGAAGCTCTTATTTACTTCCTCGTTTCAGCCTTTTTACTTTTATTAATATCTGTTACGTTTATGGTATGTTACGTTTTATTTATGTCCTCTTCTAGTCTTCTGAACTTGGTGGCACCTCGGAATTCGATTCTGCCTTCTCTTCTGCGTTTGTAATTTCTGACGATAAAGTGCTAGCTTCGCTCGTTACACTGTCCGATCCGCTGGACACTTCAGGGATTGATTCTTTGTTATCTATCGTAAGGGATTCTTGGGCGTTTAAAACAGGGATCCCTTCAGTTGGTTCGGCTTCAGTTAGTGTTGCTTCAGTCGTTTCGTCACCTGTGTTGCCTTCGTTAGATGGCAGTTCAGAGCTTGATTCGATCTTCTCTTCTTCTTTCGGGGATTCTTCTGTTGGTGCTACTGAACTATCTTCTGGTTTCGCTTCACTAACTTCACTATTTTCAGTCACCGTCTCAGAGTTTTTTTCAATGTTCTGTTCTCCACCTTCTGGAAAAGATTCTACTGTAGGGCTTTCTTCAGGTGCCACAGTGCTTTCTGAATTCGACTCTGAAGGAGTTACAACTTCGTCTATTGGCTCTGAAGTCTTAGGTTCTTCAGTAATTGGGAGGACTGGAGTTGAGGCTTCATCTATTGTTTCAGAGTTTTTTTCAATTTTCTGTTCTCCACCTTCTGGGATAGATTCTTCTACTGAAAGGCTTCCTTCAGGGTCCACAGTGCTCTCTGAATTTGACTCTGAAGGAGTTACAGCTTCGGCAATTGGCTCTGAAGTCTTAGGTTCTTCAGTAATTGAGAGGACCAGAGTTGAGGCTTCATCTATTGGTTCTGAAGTCTTCGGTTCTTCAGTGACTGAAAGAATTGGAGTGACTATGTCTGTATTAATTTCACTTATTATTGGTGCCTCAGTTGTAGCTTCTTCTGCGATAGGAATACTACTTTCTTCCAAATTAGGTTGTGTTGATAATTCGGTTGTGATATCAGGTTGGTTGGCATCTGAATTTTCTCTGACTTCCCTTTCAGTAGTAGGTTGATTTTCTTCTTTGCTAGTTTCAACTGTGTCTGGATTAGCAGCAGAAGTTTCTACTGGCACTTCACTATTGACAGGTTCTGAAACGGAATCCTCTTTAGTGATAGGTTCAGTGGTTGGTTCTACATCAACTGGATTGATTATTTCTGAATTAGTATTGCTGGTTTCCTCTGGTTCCTTGGTAACTTCTGGTACTATACTAGACTCTGCTGGTTCTTTTGACTGTTCTATTTTATCTGCACTAGATTCTTCAGGGTTAGTGATATCCGAGTCCTCGGTAGTAGAACTCACGTTTCCTTCTATCGGAATCTGCAATTGTTTGTTCATTACTTTTATTTATTTCTCTGCTTTTATTAGAATTATTGCTTTCGATACTTACTTCTGTATTTTCATCTGGTTTCTCTTCGTCTTTATTCTCTTTCTCCGGGAAGAATACAAAGATGTTCGTTACTTTTTCGTTACCAATCGTGTTCCCGTAAATGGCCTTTGAAATTACTTTGACCTGTTCTTTTCCGTAGCCATTGTTATTGTCATTATGTCCTCTTCTCAACATGTCTTCGTTTATAATATCACCGTCTAGTTCTCCGTCCAAATTAGAAGTTCTAGTTAAAGATATCTCTTTTCCGTTTATGAATAGGGTCTTAGTTTGATCAGCCTCTTCTATGGGACGTTGAGCCTCGTCTTTATCTGCATTCATTTCTATGACGGCCTTTTCGTCAGCAATTGGTTTGGCTGCTGGTATCCTAGAGATCTCCTCTTGTATTATTTGGGCGAATTTCTGAAAATCGCAAAAATTTGACATGAATAAATAATGAGCTATCAAGACTCCTTGACTTTTGTAACTTTTATTTTAGAGTTCCGTACCCGAAGGATGCCAAGTGAGACCATATAAGGGCTGTATGTATATTTGGAACCTTAATTAGGTAGCAAGTGGTAATTTTTCCAAATTATGCAAAAAATGTGTCAGAAGAGATGATGTGAGAAGTTTACAGAGTTCCTTAAGGTTTAAAAGAGAGTCTTGGTGCAATGAAGGTTAGTTAACTACTACTGAATGTGTCAGCTTACTTCGGTGAACAAATCCATGTAGGTGGACGTCCAGTCTGCCAGCCAGCTCCAGAACTTTTTCTGAAACAAAACAAAAATAAATATATTTAAATACGAAGAGGCGTGTTGGTAGCAGAAAAAAGTCGTGGCTCAGAAACATTAGGGAATGGTTGGAGGTAGCCAGCGTTGAAGACCTGTTTAGATCGGTAAGACATTGATAAGTTTATGAGAGCTGACGGCCTTCCTTCATAGGTGGAGAGATGAGGTGTTGGTGATCGAACCTTGTCGACAATGTTGGATAATGTTGGTGGATGTTGACAATGTTGGTGATCGAATTTTGAGTCTTAAAAGATTGAAATATATAGGGAATGTATGTAAGTCCCGTGAGGGAGGAATATGGCCGGCGGTGGTCAGGAACAGAGTGGCAGACAAGAGATGAACCACCAGCAAGACCAATACGAGTAGGAAGAGCAGCACTCCGATGGTCGGACTACATCGTTGTGTTGGCGGAAGGTCCATGAATGTAGGATGTAAGTCCGTGGGAAGTAGCGCGAGGAGAAAAACGCCTATACCCTTATGATGTTATGGGTATGGGCATCTATCTATTTTAAATCATGCCCCTTTGAAGTTAAAGCACGACTTACATTTTTCAGTAATTCGTTCAAAGCACCGTCGACATCGTCATCTGCCTCTTCTTTATGCTCGCTGATGCCGACTATAGGTTTGACCACTTCAGGTTTCACGAGGAAATGTGGCGGCTGTTTGTTCTGCGAAAGGAACTTGCAATTAAAGGATGCCGTCCACTAGAGGCGGATCGGGCCGGGGCGCATCGCAAGATCGCAACGCAATAATCCGCCTGCCTGTATTTATATGAAACAGCGTCCACTAGCGGCGGATCGGGGCGGGGCGGGCCGCAGCGCAATAGTCCGCCGCTAGTGGACGCTGTTTCATATAAATACAGGCAGCGGATTTTGACGTTGCGGCCCGCCCCGGCTCGAAACAGCCCTACCCGGCCCGATCCGCCGCTAATGGACATCTAACTTCATGATGCAAAATTTATTTAGAATCTTCGAGGCTACTTCCAAAAATGCCGATTACATTTTGAAAGACTACTTACGAACATCAAGCGGTTTTTTTTGTTACCAAATACACCTCCTGTGCATCATATAAGATGATTAATACACAGTCCAGTGGCAACTCCACTCACACTAGATGGATAAAGTGACCACTCGGACGGTGCAGTGCCTGGGTCCCTGGTTTTATATGGAGTAGGCTTCGAAGTGAAACAAGAGAGTAGACTTACCTAGTACGGTCCACCACAGTCTAGAATACCACATGGTAGCTCTTACCGCGGCATAAGGGCGCCAATCGAATAAAAAGGGGTATCCTAGCGTGTGGTTATACCATCCTCTAAGCATACTCGGCTTAACCTCTAAGCAACTTTAAGTTCAATTCTTCTTATATCATCGAAATCTTATTCACCTTTTCCTTGTCAATATCAACAAATATATCCTCAATGTCTCCGCCTGCCTCAACAGTCTGTCCACCTTCGTGGTTTGGCTCCAAACCTCCGATGTGTTCTACAGGTTTCTGCGTTTCATCTTCATTGTCTTCTGGTATGGGGTGGCCCTCGACGACGGGTGGTTCTGGTATAAGCGGCTCTTCCTTGTGGCTCTGAAAAAGCCAAACAAAAAGTTTGAATAGTAGTGAGCCTGACGAGCGTCTGATGACTATTCGCCGCCCCGATCCGCCGCTAGTGGACGCTGTTTCATATAAATACAGGCAGGCGGATTTTTGCGTTGCGATGCGGCCCGGCCCGATCCGCCTAGTGGACGCCAGGCTTGAGACGTCAAACTGAAATTGAATTCGGCTAGCCTTGTCGCCAAAGAGTCTTGAGATGCCTTGCGTAGGTGGCGGATAACGCAGACGAGGCCGGCCGAAAAAAAGATGGCGAAACGATCTCAAGGTCTATTTGCCGATGTAGTAAAAAATCTGGGCTAAGAGGGGGCAATATACAGTGAGACACTACCACAGAACACCTATACCCATACACTACAGGCTGCTTAAAAAAGCGGAGTTTAAACTTTTGGGTAGCCATCTTGGTGCCGCCATTTTGAATTCACACCCAAACAACGTATCTTCATACCTCGACAACCTCGCCATCTTCTCCGACGTTGTACGCCATTCCTGGGTTTGTGAACATGTCCTGAAAACAAATAACAATTGAAAAACTTCCTAATATCTCGTTCACAATAGTCAGTATTGAGTAAAAGAAAACAAAAAAAATCCTATAATATACATTTGGTGCAGTTGGCATCGAATTTTGGTTGTATAACAGCCTGATTTTGTATCAAGATTTCAGTGTCGTTCCCGTAATAAATCATTATTTGAATTGCAGAGTAAAAAGACAATTTGAAGTTTTTGTAACACTCCGTAGAAAATACTTACGTTCCAAACGATTCCATGGTCTCCATTCAGGCTCATGCCGTAAGTCCTCACTTGTTTACTGTCTAGATTAACCACCCCGTCAGTTTTCTCCAATTCTTCTTCGACTTCCTCCTTCGGAAGTCCTGTTTCTACTTGCACCATCCCGATTGTGTCAGCCATACCGGTTTCCTTGTGTTCTTCTGTCTGTGATTCTTTTTCTACTTTCACTTCTTCGTCGTCGCTCTGCAAGTAGAATATGTAGCATTTTTTGTTATTTTCATTAATCATATTAATAGGGTTTACATGTCCCAGGCACGAAGTGCCCTGTTGGTCACTTCGCCCATCTAGTGAGAGTGGAAGTGCTACTAGGTAGTCGCTGTAAAAATAATCGAGGCCTGCAAGTATTTGTGTGTATGGCATGGGTGTGTACTCCGATCGTTCATTGGGTGTTTAATTCAGTGATTTTGGTCTAACTTTTAATCATACGGATATTTACCGGCTTTTCAGTTGAAATTATAGCCCTAATGTAGTCTGGTAAGATATCGTAGTTCAAAGGAGGCAGGACTGGTGCCTCAGGAATGTACTCGAAATCCTCCTGGAGAAGACAAATGAATATACTTACTTACTGGACGAATTTGGTCCTGAAAGTACTTTAGTAATTCTTGCTAATGCGATAAACTTGTTCTGTTGTTTTTGGTTGTGTCCATGAACGTGATAACATGGTCATAATTAGAAAGCGATTTAATTTCATTAGAGAGTATAGATTCAACATCGCTTTTTCTACTGCATTGATGCATTGATACTGAATCATCATCAACAAAAGTAACACTGCTTGCACCATTTAAATTGGATTATGTAGGTTAGGTAGGTGGTAGTGTAGAGTGGAAGACTATTGTAGTTACCTCAGGTTGCATTGCCGAGCGTCGTTTTCTTGTGTGTTCCTGTAACAACATATTTGTTTGAGAAAAAGTTCGATTCTTAAGAACAGTTCAGAACTTAGAAAATAAAAATAGAATAATTTAGCAATTTTACCATTTCAGCATTCTCTTCTGGAGGTTCGGGTAAATTCACCTGCAATAAAAAAAGAAGGCCGGTTCAAATGAATGTTTCCCGAATCCGTACCTGTCACATTTTTTCTAAAACATCTGAGTTCTCACGTTTGGCAAATATCTTCTCAACTTCTCATATCTGTCCTGTAATACTGCGGGCGACTGATAAAGTTGGAAATACTGGTCGGATATCGTCTGCAATAAGATTTTTTTAAATACTTTACATCGGTTGATCAAAAAGTAAAATTCAATCGAAGAATTCGGCTTTCTCACAATGATGTCTAAGTTGGTCCCTTTTGGTTGTAACTTTAATTTGTTTGTAAGAGTTTGTTCTGTGTGTTTATTTGTTTAGCGCGATGGAACATATCTATTTTATAGGTCGATACAGTCTTTTCTCTTTCACTCTATTGATCTTTTCAAAGAAGGACAGATATCGGTGTAACTACCTTAGCTCCCAATAATGCTAGACTTACAGGGTTGTAAAAATATCTAGCGAGGCCTAAAGCCAATCTCACCTGCTGAACGTCTCCATCTGCCGACATAGCTTCCTCTACAACTTCTTCGTCGCCTGCTCTTTGCTCTTCAGCGTTATCTCCTTCAGAATCTATAATAGCAGCGGTCAAAATCGGATCCTCGATTACTTCTACCTCTCCTTCGATTTCGGCAGGTTCTGATTCTACTTCTGGATTTTCAACAACTGCTGTTTCGGTTTCACTTGTTTCTTCTTCGCTTTTTTCAGGGTTAATTAAATCAGTTGGTACATGCTCAGAAACCTCTTCTTGGACTATTCCTTCTGCATTTAGAGGATTGGGTTCAGCTGCTATTTGTCCAGGGATCATAATATGACTTTCAGGTAAATCAGTGATTTCTAATGCAGGAATCTCTTCTTGCACTATACCTTCTATATTTGCTGGATTAGATTCTGCGGCAATTTCCTCTGGATTTTCGATTGCAACAGAAGGGTTTTCGGGCACTACCTCTGCTTCTACTACTTCTGATATGGCTGGATCTACTGCAACGTCCTCATTTTCTATCTCTGGATTTTCTCCTAAGGGAGAAACTGTGACTTCACCTGCACTTATACTTTCTTCTTCAGCTTTTTGAATGATTTCTGCCTCAGTAGAGGTAGAAAGAAGTGTTGGATGCCAAATCAAAGAAGGCCTGCCATTACCCATAGGTAGTGAAGGTGGTATAGGTTCTTGTTCTTCTTTTACGACAGGACTGGCCCAATCTTGTTGCTGAACCACTGAGGGTATAACTTGGTCAGGATTCGGACTTGGTTGGTCATTAATAATAAAAGAGCTATAGAACCAATCATCTGGATCAATCGCTGACGGTTGGATTTGATCAAACTGTTGGTCCAATACTTGGGCTGGTTTCTCGCTAGGATGTAAGTACCAGTGGTGTTCTTGGTGGGGCTGCTCAGTGATTTGGTCGCTCAAGTGGTCGAGTTGGCAAGGGGTTTGGTCGTGGCTATGGTCGTCGATTTCGAATTCGTGGCCGTGGGCGTTTGTCGTTGGTCGCTCGGTGGACAGATCGCGGTCGTCGATCGAGTCCACGATTTTGTCGGTCTGTAACGAAAACAAAATTGTGAACGGGAGAGCTCGTCTTTTGAATATGTTTAGTTGGATTTACATGTTTCATTGATGGTCTACAACTAAGTGAGTAAAAGTTTTATTCACAAAACTAGTGCTGTCAATACTATAAATCATGCATCTTACTACTACCTATTTTCCTTATTGTGTTATGTAGTCTGTTACACATTTCACAGGCAGAGGTTGTAAAACAGCAAGTACGCTGAACTTCTGACCTTTTCATCACAAATAACTCTAAAAGTGTAAGTACCTTGGTATTATACTTTATAAGAACTGGGCCCTTAGCCTGTAACACAATGGTGCCAAAATGGGCTGTCAGGTGACGACTTCAATTACGATTTGCTAACGCTGTCTGTCCTTTTAATGTTTTTGTAGTACAGCAAAGAATATTTTGATTCTAATTCTACAGGATTAGTTCTCTGGTTGTAGGAGAAAAACGAGGAGAGCCCGGTTTTGTCCTTCGGCCGGGACGCCATTGACCCGCCATTGCGTTACAGGCTAAGGGCCCTGTTACCTACAAGACTGTTTTGTTTTGTTTTGTTTTAAATGTGATGAATAAAATCCAATTTATTTTATTTATTTATTTAAATAGTGTGGTGTGAAGGTGCCACTGAACATTGTATAAAATTAAACCATCAGTCTCATTATGTCGATGCAAAGACCTTAGTTTATAAGGTTAAACATTTCGCTCGGGACTAGACTTGAAACCGCAACCTCTTGCATACAGTGCCGGCGCCCTACCAATTTTGAGCCACCGAGCCAAGTAACTTTACTGTCGATGCGAATATCTCAACCTATTCATCTCGTCTTATGGACGGAGGGAGCTACCTGGCACTAGAGACTCTGAGACCGTCTATAAAACAAAATGTTGTATGCTTTTTTATCTTGAAAACCTACGCTCACATTGGATTGGGTTCAAACACCCCAAACCAAAATCCTGGATCCGCCACTGACCTGCCCCCCTGTTTACTGTCACTTCAGTACTGTTAATAAGTAGCTAAGGTGACAGTTGAGAGTAGGCAAAATGGCCCGCGTGCTAAGGGGGCTGGTATGAGAAGTTGGTATGTTTTGTCCTCACCTGAACAGACCGATCGTAGGGCCGTTCGATCAGGTGGTAGTAGGTGATCTCCCTCAACACGGGCTCTGCAGGCCTCGGGTGCACGAACTTGACCGAGTTCGAGCCCTTGTCCTCCTGGATCTCGTAGACATCTCTGTTGGCCAGCTGTTGGGGGAAAGTGGGTTAGGTTGAAAATTTCAAAAAGTTAATTTTTAGCAAAAAAGCTATAAGTACAGATTGAGGAAAATGAAAAATTAAACAAGTTTATTTTTAGCAAAAAAACAATAGGTAAAGATTGAGGACATAATTTAAAAGTTATGAGGATTTTAAGCAACTTATGGATACCCCCGACTCCTAAACTAGGGTTAAGGGTGGACGATAGCAACGTGGCGGGAAATTCAAAATTTTCACAGTTTTTTACATGTTATAGCTAAACTGAGCTATTTTTGTTCAGCGATTTTTCGTTCGCGGCAATAACATAGTATTCTTTTCATTATTGTAAACAACAGAACAACAATAATTCAGCCGATTATGTGTTATGGTCTACGAAGCAGTGGTATTGCCCAAAAAACTTGTCGTAGACCAGAACACATAATCGGCTGAATTATTGTTGTTCTGTTGTTTACAATAATGAAAATAATACTTTGTTATTGCCGCGAACGAAAAATCGCTGAACAAAAATAACTCAGTGTAGCTACAAAATGTAAAATCCTGTAAAATTTTTGAATTTCCCGCCACGTTGCTATCGTCGACCCTTAACCTGTATCTTAGAAGCCGGAGCTCTTTCTAGAGATGTCAAGTTTATGATGACATATTAGATAGAGGTTCGCCCCTGTCTTTGTACGGAAAATTATTATCGTTAGCTATACAGTTTGTTACAGAAAAGTCCTGTAAAATTGAAGGGGGTCGCTTTCTCATCAATCGAAGCGATCGCTTTTAGCGATAAGACCGCCGTCTGTACTTTGAGGTTAAGAAAATTCTTGTAAAAAAATAATGTCTAATAGTAAAAATAATGGTGTACAATAAATTGTTCTCTCTCTCTCTCTCTCCTTCAATACAAGCAATATTTACTATGGGACCAAGTGCGAAATCTCGAAAAAAATATCAGCTGTTCTATCTACCTGTAGAAACCTGTGCTGATAATTCTGTGCACCCTGGTGCACTCTAATTCGATAACGTAACTTTAAGTAGGCTGTCTACTGATCAATACAAACAACTTGTACTAGGTGTAAAAAAAATTGAAAAAAAAACATATGCTGTTCCATACAAAAGGTAGACTCAGTACTGCGCCAAATGTATGAAACAGCTGATATTTCTTTCGCTCCAATTTTTTCGCCACCTAGTAGATACTAAAATTCGATACTACATGGACACCAAAATGAATGGAGTAGCTAGCTGATAGTTATATTATATTTCGAGATTTCGCACTTGGCCCCAAAGTAAAAGTTGCTGGTATTGATGAGTTAAACGACCCCTTTCAGTGTTACAGGATTTTTCTGCAACACCCTGTTGTATAGCTGTCGCAGGAAAGTTGTAATATCCGTAAACTTGTTAGTATCCTAGTAAATAAGTAAAAAATTATGAAAATGCATTATTTATGTTTAAGAAATTTACATAACTAGTGGTTCGCCCCGAACTATGAACTCGCGACCCCATATAAACTTAATAATAACGTCGTCTTTGTACAAGAGTGGATTGGAATCCAAGAGGACCGGGTCCCTCACCTCTGGCTTGCCTTTACCGGCCGTCCAGAGTGGAGCGCAAGAGCTATATGCTCGCAGGATGGAAGTGAAAGATGCATAAGACGCGAGTTGGCACTGTGACTGTGGCTATCACTACAGTCACTGGGTAGAAAGCGGCGCACACCTCTCGACACCCTGAGCTGTTCACAACGATGTTGCCACCTTGCTGTCCAGGGTTAGACCCATAAGCGGCGGCTTATTTAGGGGGCCCATTTAGTGAACAGCAAGTCACCGTCTGCCACATTTTAGTGGCAGACGACCGTTGTCTCAAAGCCCATAGCCCAGTTACCCAGTCCATCCATATGCATCCCCATAACCCAATTCTTTGCTCCCAAGCAACTCTACAATAGCCTGTGTTCATTGCGGGAAAGCCACCAGAGTGCATTTTGTGTTGTGGTGTGCTCAGGTGGTAGACCCAATTTGTGAACCCACATTGCATCAGGTCGGCGTGACCTGTCCACTTGACGGGAAAGTACTGCGAGTGTATTTTGGTGTATGGTGCCCTCGCAGAATGGACCTTGAGGATGCGCATGGTCACGTCGCACCAGGTCAATGTAGGTGATGCACCTGATGGGGATTCTCAGGTGTATTTTTGTGTGTTTGGTTGCACTCTGGGGTACCCAACAGGTGCACCACCTTACATCAGATCAAAGTTGTCAAACGGGCCTCTACGTGTTGGATACGTCCCCACGCGAGCCGTAGTACTACAATCCAATTAATGTGATATAAAAAAAAGTAAGATGTAGCCTGTACAATAAATTGTGCATGTCCCACTAGCTGGGCAAAGGCCTTCTCTCAGAGAGAGAGTTCGAGCTTAATCACCACACTTGCTGAATGCGGGTTGGCGATTTTTGCGTTGAGGGTATAATGCCTCATACGCTCAGGTTTCCTTACGATGTTTTCCTTCACCGTCAGCGAGTGGTATTGCTACTACAAATTCACAAATGTACGTAACATTGAAATTAAACAAAGTCATAGATACATGCCCGCACCGGGAATCGAACCCAGGACCTTTCGTTTCAGAGTCCACTGTTCTACCCACTAGACCACCACCGCTAATGTGATATTAAATTATTTTTTTCATTATATTTCATTTCACATGCAGAATGTTCAATCATTACAAATAAAAATACTCAAACTACGATTTTTCACGTTTCTCGACGGCAAAGAAAACCAAATTTTTCTGTCTTGCATTTTTTTCTAGATAGCTCTTTGCTCTTGATTTTCCACTCGTTTTTCAAGATTTTCAGATTTTTCTTCTAGCATTTTTAGTTTTTCGCCAAACATTCTTTGAATGTTTTCTGTAACTTGTTCGCCGCTTTTTCTTATTTCAAGTTTTTGTGCCTCTAGATCATTTTGGATTTTTTGTAGTTTAGATAGATAGATAGATAGATAACTCTTTTTTTAGTTTATCTAGTATTTCTTCCATTTTAAGTTTTGTATAGGACTCTCTTGTAGTTTTGAAGTAAAGCAACCTCTATTGTTGAGCATAAGGACTTTTTGGTTTATAATTTTGAACACTAGATGGCTCTGATAAAAAAAATTGTCACGCCCTCTGTTAGGAAGTAGAATAACATTTTTTTTTAAAATAGATGGCGCTGTTTTGTATTTTGTAATCTGGTGTACTTTAGCAATTAGCAAAATTTTTGGTTATTTTTGGATTTATTGGATTAAAATAGAGTTCTTGCTACGGATTATTTCGCGACTCGTAAAAGTTTATTTTTATTGTTTCCACTGAGTTTGAGTTTGTGAGTTTTACGTCCGATATCCACAATATTGTTTCCAAACAGAATTTGTATTTATAGTTCACTTTTGTTAGTTTTTATCACTGGTTTAACTGTTTACTGAATAGATTTACGTTTTTATCACTTTTAAAATCACTTTTTAGCACTATTTTAATGTTACTGAGAGGCAGCAGTGGCGCCCTCTCTCATCCCATATAAACTTAACAACCGCATATCTCGGCAACCCCTCGATCGATTTGGCTCATGTTCGAACTTAAAAATTCTTTTAATTTAATTTACCTGCCTACCAAATTTCATGACGATCCGATAAAAATTACTCAAGTTATCGTCGAACGAACATTCATACATACAAACATACAAACAAACATACAAACATACAAATATACAAACATACATACATACATACATACATACATACATACATACAAACGCCGGATTGTTCCAGTAGACTCGGAGAACTTCGCTTTCTCGTTCAACAAGGTCGTTGCAAATAAAAATACAACATGGTACTTACGTCGTATTGCGGTAGACAAAACGTTGATTCAAATAATATCACCGTTGCTAGCTGCAATAAAAAGTTATCATCAGGACCACACACAGTATACCAACATACAGGGTATAAAAAAAGTATTATCATCATCATCATCATTGTCAGCCTGTATTAATTCAACTTTTATAGCAACCCCAGGGAGGTTACCCTTGACTCTATTGCGTTCATATTGACAAAGTTATTGAATTATTGTCTCTTGTAATTTGCATAACCAATTAACCATGCTTTGATTTTATAAACCTTGTTATGTTTATTCAAAGGTAAGGCTATTATGTTCAATGAAAATATAAAATGCGTCTTAAATTCTTATTACGTGAAGTATTGAATTTTGTAAATTGCACACTATTGAAAAAATTGCGGTGCAGTTTTAGGAAAGTCGCTACGAAATCTAAATCAAACTCTTACCGCAAAATACCACATTTTCCCGTCACTTCTCCGATACTTTTCACTTGGTTTCCTAAACTGACAGGTTAGGTGAAATGCCCACTACCAACTATAGGATTTTCCACTCATCCTCGGTGTTAAATAGTGAAATAACTTAATTGATATTTTATCTCAGCCCAAAACGTACATTTGAGACTAGAGCTCGCGCATAACTGATTGGCCGCGCTTCAGGGGGAAAATTCTGGGAATGTCGAAGAAAAGTAAATAACTTTGCAAGCAACCAACTTCAGGGTAAATAAGTAATTCATTTTACCAGCAAATTACAAGTGAATATGGAGTGAGTTTTTATTTGCTTTTGTTATTTTTAGCATGTATGTTTGTCATGTAGTACAAAATAAATGAAAGAATCTGAATCTGAATATCGCGAATCAATAATTAAAACCTCTCTGACAATATTTCATTATTATGGGCATGGTAACAGTTACCTGGGTTTTTTTGTAGGGCACGTGCCAACAAAGAAGCAAAATTAAATCTATTGCATAAAGAACCAAAATTCTTTACGCAGTGGGACTTCTTTCTTGGCTCGAGCTCTTGAAAATGTTCTGTAACATTGGACGTCGCATATTGTAGAATGATTTGATGTGGCTGGGCGTTGGTGCCGTGGCCAGGATTTATTGCAAATATTGTTTTTTTCTTCGTATTTGGTTCCATCCAAAAGTTGCGGCCCACTAGCACCGCGCACGCTGTAGTGGGTGCGTATCATCAAGGGATGGACCTTGTGGTCGTCAACAAATTCTAATTAATTGCAGGTAGGTATGTTATGTCATAGATATTGACTCAAATTCACAAATGTAGCAGCAATACCACTCGCTAACCGTAAAGGAAAACATCGTGAGGAAACCCGCGGCTTAGTTGGCTCCACACGTATTGACCTGTCTTTCCTGTGGGCTAGATGCAAAGGCCTTAGTTTAGGCCTTAGCTTAGATATTGACTCACATTTTGACCGCAAAGATACATTCTCACTGCATTACTCTCTCGGGGAGGTGAACGGGTGATAAAGTACAGATTTTCTGTCTAATATCAACCTGCGACCAAACATAGGTGTGTTATGTATGTATCTGTTCATGACTATGTATCAGTGTTTTTATCGTAGCTTTAAACCCATAAACCGATTTAGTATTTTTTTAATACTAAATCGAGAGAGTTTCAAGAAAATCTGATTAGCCCTTTGAAGATCTTTAGTTATTCATATTTAGGTTGTGGTTACACAAGTGGTTGTGGTTGTGTAAATTGCCAACGGTTACGGGTCCAAGTCCCTGCATGTAGAGTCAGCCACACGCAAAGATACCCCTTTGTTCGATTGGCGCCCTTATGCCGCGTGCGGTATGAGCTAACATGGGGTATCCTAGACTAGGGGCGACCTTACCTTGATCGTCTTATGTACCCTACGGGCAGGTACCGAGAACTATTACTGTTTAATACTTGTTGAAAACTTTCTAACACCGTGTACCTATACGAGGACATCTATAAGTTTTCCAACATGTCCTCCTCCTCTTTGCGTCGGTATCCTCATCACTGAGGGTCGTGGTCATTCAAACGGAGCAATCCGTGTCGTACGATGCGTCGCCAGTTGTTCCTATCTGCGGCAAAGTGTATGGCATTGTACAAGGTGTTACAAAAGTACCTAACTCTTTTTACAGGGTGTAACCTACTGGTCAACAGAATGACAAATATGTAAAAAAAAGTTGGAAAAAACAATTTTTATTTTATAACCTCAAAATTAAAAAAAAATCATAACTTTTTTGTGTTTGTTATTAGCTCAAATTAAAAAATATGTTTGTGCCTGTAGGTGCATTTACATAGCTTTGAGTTATTAAAATATTGTGAAAGTCAATGAAAACAATATTTAAAAAATACTTTTCTCCCGCCACAGCGTTCACATTTTATTAAGTTAAAAATCTACGAAACGTCATAGAGCAAAAACAATATTTGGTTGTGATCCCTGTCACCGGGTGCTATTACCCTGTAAAAAGAGTTAGGTACTTTTGTAACACCTTGTATACTGAGGTGTTGAGTGTGGAGCGGATTTGGTCGGTCCAATGTGTCGGGCATCTTCCACTTGGTCGCTTTCCGTCGATCTTGCCAGTGAAAATCTGTTTTTCCAGATTGTCACTGTCTTTCCTGGCAATGTGACCAAAGTATTCGAGGATCCTACGTGTGCAGATGGTGGAGAGTTGAGTTTTTATTTTAAGCTCATCCAATATCGACACGTTGGTACGGTGTTCTGTCCAATCTGTCTACGACGATTCGTTCACCGTATTTTATTGTAGGATTTTCTTTATTAACTTTCGATGCGCTATTTTTATTATATACATTTTATACAAGTTTTAATATTCTAGTGTCTTTTAAATGGATTTTATGTACAACAGTCTAAGTAAGTAAATTATTTATATTTTGAATGCATCTGATTCTGTCAAACTAATGTCAATTTATCTGTCACTTCTTTCCTATCTCTTTTCTAACCACATACTGGCGCTCTGATTTATTTCTCTTTTTAATTGATGATACAAAATTCCTTATTTTCAAACTCTCCTTTTTATTTATCTTTGTTCCGTGACGAACACAATGTATGTCCAGCATCCTCCTCCAGCACCACATCTCAAAAGCGTTAATGCGATCGTGGTCAGCCTTGTTTAGTGTCCATGTCTCTGCTCCAAACAGGAATATGGAGATTTCCTACATGTACCTCTAGGAAAACTAACCAAAATTCTTTTCCGATTAGGTAACTAGCTAACTAATTTATTACTTAGTAGATTCGTCAATCCATGACAGGTTTTTTTTAAACTCAGATACTTACTTAATAGTATGATAGGGTTTAATTGCTATTTAACGATTCATTCATTGGAAAATAATACTAGTAAACATGTTACACGTCAGTCAATGATTAATATAGGTACAGTCGGCCACACGCTAGGATACCCCTTTTTGTTCGATTGGCGCCCTTATGCCGCGCGCGGTAATCTAAGAGCTGCCATGGGGTATCTGAGACTGTGGCCGACCGTAGGTACCTACTTGTTGGAATAGAGTGAAACATCTTATGATTCTTAAGATTCTTTATTTCAACTGAAAATTATTAAAAAATCACACTGATATAATATGTTAAATATGTATTAGTGAATATAACGGGTAATTTTTATTTAGCATTGTTCCTGAAAACCGTCAACTTCTAAATGTGATTTCCAACTACTTTTTCTCTACGACTTTGTGGAAAGCAAAATTTTATTTTTCTATATACCTAAACAAAAATATAAAAAAAGAGACACGTAGCATAGTGGGCTGGAGCTTTTCCTGCTCTTATTGAGGTGAGAAAGAGCGGAGAGGCACGAAAGCGCGCCGCGCAGGCAGCGCTGGGGGGTTACCCTTGACGCTATTGCGATCAAATTGAAAAAGTTTTAAAATTAAATTTCTCTTTGAAGTTGCATAGTAATGCTTTGATTTTCAATACTTTGTAATGTTTATTCAAAGGTAAGGCTTTTATTCAATAATTTTTATTTTATTCAATAAAAACTCAAAATGCGTCTTAATTTGTAAAATATTAGTAAATTGCGCCACATTGCGGCCGTATTGCAAAAATACGTCAAGGGTAGATGGGCAGAAGTGGTAAGTACATACAAATGCTATCTTTTAAAGAATAAGAAACGTCTTATAAATAAAAAGTATCGAGTTATTCGGAAAGCCGTAGAAAAAAAGTTTATGGAAATCACATTTAGAAATTGATGTTTTTAGAAAATACAGCTATTTAAAAATTACGCTGTATAAATAAGGACAAAAGATTACACTTTGTACCCCTATCCATTTAATAAATCTGGCAAATAACGAAATAAAACTTATTTTTTTAAAAACATTTGGCGATTTAAAAACAAATCTGCCCCTCTACCCTTGACGCATGTTTCCAATACAGCCGCAATATGGCGCAATTTACAAAATTTAATATTTTACAAATTAAGACGCATTTTGTATTTTTATTGAATAAAACAGCCTTACCTTTGAATAAACATAACAAAGTATTTAAAATCAAAGCATTACTATGCGAATTCAAAGAGAAATTTATTTTTAAACTTTTTCCATTTGATCGCAATAGCGTCAAGGGTAACCCCCCTGAAATGAACTAATTAAAAAAAAACAATTTAATTACAGAAATAAACTAAAAAATTAATGATTCGTTCAAAATCAATCAACAACAAATTGTGGAAAGATACAAAACAATTTGGCCCCGGTGAGAGCGTTCTTGCCGCACTGGAAAATAGTTCTAATGTGGTGAATACTGGTGATATTAATGATCTCTTTTGTCTGGCATACGATTCTGGTTCACATCTGTAGAATTCTGCAATGTTTATTTTTCTGTAGCTCTCACGTTTTGTTCAGCTGTTGTCTTGTTCAGAATGTTATACGCTGCCGTAGTTACAGCAGGGTTTTTAGTTTCTTCTTTATTTTGTAAGTAACTCTCTTTTGCGATTGGTTTTGTTATTGGTGCTCCGTTTGATTTAATTTCTAGAGGCAACATTTGTACTCTTAAAGGCTCTGTGTTTTTTATATCTTTATTTTTAATAATGTTCACGACATTACCACCAGTTTTCATCACTTCATCGCTGCCCATGCTAGCCCATTTTAATGATGATATTCGTTTGTCACTTGAGAGTTTTTGCAAGAACTGGTCCAGCTTATCAGTGTTACGGTCGATTTTTTTCATAATCTCGTGCGTCAGATCCACGTTTTCCTTTACAATGTTTTGTAAAAGTAGATCGCCTTTTGGATCTTCCTGTTTTTGGTTGTGTAGTGTTTTCCTATCATCTAAGATTCTGAGGGAGTCGCCAAGTATTTTACCTATTTGTTCTTTGCTTAGACGAAGCACTTTGGGTGGCTGAAAAGGTAAAGTTATGTCCAGCAATTCATCTGATTTACCAACTTTCTTTGCAAGACCTACTAAATCAGCAGCGCTGTTAAATACTTTCAAATTGATTTCTTTCTCTTGCTGTCGTCCTAATTTAACATTGGAACTCAGCATATTATCAATCTTTACTTTTTCTTTCTCTAAACTTACCAAATGTTTGTTAATCATATTTTTATGCTCTGTGAGAATATTTTTCATGTGATCCTGCGGTTGCTGGTTTGCTACAATATGGCTAACAACTGATGAGGTCTTGCTTACACTTGGTTTAGCTGAACAATTCGAAGTAGAGTTATGTAAATCTTCTACGTGACTTATTTCGGATATATTCAGCATACTCGATATCCTCTTCCCATCTCGGTTAAAACTTTTGTTAATGCTTGTGTGGACTTCTTTAAATCCAGCCATAGTTTCAGATGCATTTGTGTTTCCGTCTTTGTTTCGAATTTGTTTCGGCAATATTTTTACTCTAATATTGTAATTCTTGTCACTATAACCCCCCACTATATCTTTAAAATTTGGCAATTCACTGTTTTCAGCCTCAATCGGGTCTTTATTATCATCGAATTGCTTTATATTTAAAACATCAATATTATAATTTGGGTTTAATGGAAAATATTCAGGTTCTTTCTCTTGTTCAAGACGAATATTACTGTCTTCAAAAACATTCGGATACGTGGAAGCTTTATCCGTCATTGGTACAATAACTGTTCTACGGTAATTGTTAAAGGTCGGATTTTGTTGATAAAGAATTGGCGGCAGTAAAGGATTGCGTTTATTAAAGGCATTATTTTCTCGGGTATACGGCGCCATTGTCACTTCATCTTTGTCAGCGAACATAGATCTTCTGTATTGCTCATAAGGGTCTTTAAAGATATCGTCCATATAGTCTAGATGTTCAGAATGATGCACTATAGGAACTTGCCGTTTAATCTTAATTTCTCTCCCTTTTGCGTGTTTTATTCGATGTCTCAATATAATCCCTTTTAGCGTTAAGTTCTTCACATCTAGAGATCTTTTCTTCCTCCCAAATGCCTCGGCTAAGTTTAAAATCTCTGCCAGTTTCAGTTGTTTATCTGATAGGACATCAGTGATGATTTGGTGTGCCTTTTTGAGACTTGCTTCTTGACTTTCATTGCTTAAGTTTTCACTTGAATTGAGATTAAATTTTGTCCAATTTGTTTCGTTTGTTAACCCAAGGTTATTGGACTCTGTTTCATCATTAAATTTATCGACGTAATTATCCAGTGAAAATATTTCGTTCCCAAAAATACCATCTACATTAGTGTAATCTGTGTTTACTTTTCTGAAATCAACAAGGCTAGGTGTAAACCTTTTGAACTTTGAAAACACGACGTTCCGTTTTGCCATTAGATGATTTTGGTCGTAATAATTTTCATAGTACCCATTGTCTTCATCTATTTGATCATACTGTTGATGGTATGTTCTTATCAGGTGATCCAAACCGGTGAATAGTTTAATGCTCTCTGGATCAGGGGGTTCATCAGAGTATTGGTTGAATCCTATGGAAAAACCAGACCCATCTATGTTTTTAATCAAGAACTTCAACTTGTGCAAGTCATTCATGGTTTCGTTGCTTACATCTTTGTTTACATTTAAAGGCACCTGCATTCTCTGGGCAATATTTTTGTATTTGTCATCTTCATAGTATTTTGGCTCATAGTTGCCATTTACTTGGTATGGTCCATCGTCAAATTTGACTCTATAATAATCATTATTATAGGGTTCTCGAATCTCTACAGCTTCTTGCGAACGTGGTTTTTGTTCCATTTTGCCTATGGCTATAATTTGTCTGGACGTTATGTGTAGAGGGACGTTTTGAGTTCTAAATCTATGTTGTTTCAACGGATTCTGTGATCTCTTTTTAATGTTCCAATGTTTGGACGTGACTTTTTTTCTCTGTTTGTGATCGTTGACTGGCAAATCAGAATGGACGGCGTTTTCAATTTTTTCTATCAGGGTTTCGATAAGTTTCCTCTTCTTATCGCCTTTCACGGTATTGTTGTTAAAGAATGTTTTGATTTCAACGAACAACTCGTCGTCAGCGCTTCCGCTTCTTTTGACTATTGTATTGTCATATTTATCGTATTCACCCTTGTCAGAATCATTCTGATCTGTAAACCTGAGTTTTATATGCCTTTTCAGTCTTTTGTTTTCCATTTTACTTATTTCAGAGTAGTTTGGCCTAATATCATGATAAAACATTTTGAAATACTCCCTTAGGAAATTGTGAGCGAATGTCTTATTGCCATCGTTTTCTTTATTGCTCTGTGTTTCAGTCGTTTTGTAAGATGCCATGTCATTATTAATGCTCACTGGTTTTCCATTGTGTGTAATGTGTACGATGGAGGTAAAATCGTTTTTAGAGGATCTGAAAGAAAATAATATTTTCATAAATTAATATTTGTCATACACACGGTTAGACTACATTTAGAATAGCAATACTTACGTTTTATTTTTGTCATCGCTGGTTTCAATATTGATTTTCGTAGTTATGATGAATTTTGGTCCTGTAAATAAATAAGCCCATTATAAAGTGGATCAGCCTGCTTTATCTATTTATTTTATTGTTTCTTACCCGTTTTTGATTCATCAGCATCCGTAGCCTTAGGCATCTTGAACTTAACATTATCCGTGATATTTTCGCTTCGTTCTTTGATCGCAGTCCTCAACTCAGCGCATTTCAAAAGCTCTTCATAGAGTATTTTGTTTTCATCGTCAGCTTCGTCGAAGGATTCCTTTTTAAAGAGAGCTACGTTTGGGCCTGGAGTAGAAGTAATGACGTTCGGAATAGTTGCTGATTTGATACTGGGCGCTGTAACAATAGATTAATAACATGGGGCTAAGAACATTACCTTATAGGGTACCCATCTAGTGCAAAGTGTAACCTTATGATTTACAAGGACACAATTTTAATCAGTCTAGATAGATAGATAGATAGATAGAATACACTTTATTGTACATCAAGAAAATCAGGTATTTACATAGAATTTTCTTACAACTACTTAATGGATATACAATGGGCGGCCTTATTGCTAAAAGCAATTTCTTCCAGACAACCTTTGGATGGAGATCGGGATATAATAAAATAGACGGAAGGTAAGTGTAAGTACATGGAACATAGGAACATACATAATTAAATATAGTAGCAAAATAAATAGATGTGATAATCATTACATAGTTAAACATTACCCATTTAATAATACTATAAACCTACATACTATATGAGTACATAAACTAATAGACGTAAATAACCATATGTAAAGATATATTAATACATGTAGTTATCATAAGCATACACATACACACATACAAAATAATATATACAAAATATATACAATGCAACAACAGTAGAAATGTACCTATGTATTACAATTTACTGGCAAGGTAGTGACTCTTTACCAATCCCTTGAAAATAGGTAAGGATTTAGCTTTTCTAACCTCCACAGGCAGAGCATTCCACAGTCGTACTGCCTGCACTGTGAAGGAAGCACCGTAAAGTTGAGTAGTATAGGATGGGGTACTGAGGACAAGGGTGTGTGATGAACGGAGATTAAGGCTGTGGGTGGAATGGAGAAACTGAAAGCGTTCTTTTAGGTAGGATGGGGTAGCTGGATTGAACAGAATGCTATAGAGGAGAGAAATAATATGAGCATTCCGGCGGAGTCGAATAGGGAGCCACTTGAGTTTATTGCGATATTCGGAAATATGGTCATATTTGCGAAGGCCAAATATGAACCGAATGCTGAAGTTTTGGAGACGCTCAAGCTTCGTTAGTTGCTCTTCAGTAAGGTCGAGATAGCAGGTGTCAGCATAGTCGAGAATTGGTAAGAGGAGTGATTGTGCTAGTGCAACCTTAGTAGCAGTGGGAAGAAAGTTGCGAAGTCGCCTTAAGGAGCCAGCTGATGCAAACATCTTTCGGCTTACCATATCCAATTGTGGTTTCCATGATAAGGTGCTGTCAATCAGAATGCCCAGATTTTTGACAACCGAGCTGTATGGTATGGGTATACCGTTGAAAATCACCGGAGGGAGAGAACATAAATCAAGTCTGGACACAAAATACTGGCTGCCAACGACAATTACCTGTGTCTTGTTGGGATTCACCTTCAGGCCATAAGACTCACTCCAGTCAAGAATACGCGCTAAGTCCATGTTGGTTGTATCAATGGCTGTATTGAGGTTGTCGAGAGATGCCTGTGTATATATTTGTAGATCGTCTGCATAAAGGTGGTAGGAAGAAGAGAGCTGATAAGAGATACTATTAATGAAAATGGCAAAAAGAAGCGGAGAGAGCACACCACCTTGCGGGACACCGGCAGTTAATCCATCCCAACTAGAAAAGTTATCCTCAATACGAATACGTTGCCGGCGCCCGTGTAGATAACTACGAAACCAGTCAATCACCGTTGGAGATATGTTAAGAGAACGAAGTAAAGCTAGCAAAATATCGAAGTCAACTGCGTTAAAAGCGTTGCTGAAGTCGAGTAGAGACAGAACTGTTAGTTGACCGTTCTCCATACCTAAACGCATGTCGTCGGTGATTTTAACTAGGGCCGTAACAGTGCTATGGGCAGGACGGAAACCGGACTGGAAAGGATTAAGAAGATTGTTTTTGGTGAGAAAAATGCTTTATTGGGCGTGGACTAAACGTTCAAGTACTTTGGAGAGGAATGGCAGGATAGATATTGGACGATATTCAGAGAATGATTTGGGATTGGGTTTTTTCGGAAGAGGAGTGACCTGGGCTTCCTTCCATACCGTCGGGAATGACCCAGAGGATATGGATTTGTTAAGGATTTTGGTGATGACGGGGGTGATGATATCAAGGATAGGTAATAACATGTTACGGCTGATAGTATCACTACCGACTGCATTTGAGGTAATGGAGATGATATTCTTCTTAACATCACAATCAATGAATTGACTAAGACTAAAAGCAGAGAAGTCAGGAGTTGGAAGTGAGGAAAGATAATTGAGAGTCGCAGCTTTCTTAGTACCGTCGAAGGTAGACGCAGAGGAAAAATGTTGATTCAGTAGATCAAGGTTTAAATCTTTTGGAATGGATTCTTGTCGAGATTTTCCAACTCCTAGTGATCGAAGAAATTTCCAGACCTTGGCTGGATCCCCGTTCTCAACGGATTCATGAATGTGGCGTCTTTGTGCATCCCTACACACCTTGTTGCAGCGATTTCGAACGGTTGTATATTTTTCTTTGTTGGCATCGGTCGGGGAAGATTTGTATTTCGACTTGGCTAGGGATTTTTTTGACAGTAGGGTTTTAATGTCGTCGGTGAGCCATGGTGTCGGAAGATGCCTCATTTTAACTGCTCGGATTGGAGCATGGACATCATACAGTCGAGTGAGGAGACTGTTGAAAATATCAACCTGTTCATCGACTGTCTCCGCAGCCGTAGCTGAGGACCAGTCGATGCACGAGGCATCATCTCGGAGTTTGCTGTGATCCAGTCTAACACATAAGTATAAATTTAGTTTTTTTATATACCTTAGCAGCCCGTGGAAAAATATAAGGAAATCTTCATGTTACGAGATAGACCATTAGTAACTGCTTTCTTTTCCAATTAGATAGATCAATGGAGTGAGACAGACAATTATCATCCTTATAGATAGAGGAACAGTGTTAGGGTAATCATACTTACCCTTACGTGCTGACAATTCCTTTGTCGGGTACATCTTTTTAATAGCCTTCTGAAATGCCTGCACCTCCTTATAGATCTCACTGAAGTCGATGTGATTCGCCACACCATCTAGCAGTAAGTTATGTACTGCCAGCCTTAGCAGGCTAGTTTCATCCTTTTCATCCCCTTCGCCGTGAACGTGTCTTTCGTTTGTGGTTGTCTCTTTCTCTCTCTCAGTAGTTATGGCTTGGTAAGTGGGAGTTGTGGTGACGTCTTCTGTGTCAATTTCTTCGAGCAGGGACGCGAGGCGGTGGGTCAGGAGTTTCGTCATTTTCGGGTTTTTTGGATGGTGCTGATGGACTTGAGATTCTGGAAATTCAGATATGATTAAATTTCTTTCTAGAGAAGTTTTCAAGGTCGCGAACAGAATTATTGATAAATTATTTAAATTATTCCCTAGCACGGGTTAGTGCTTTAGAAAAAACAAAAAAGAATTATTGATACTGAAATCACGACCTGCTGAACATAGATACGCAAACCTTGGATGTCATAGGCTGAGTATTTTTTGTAGCATGTTGACTTTGTTGACTTGCCATTACATAGTTTAGAATACAAGAAAAAAAGGTTATTTGTGTATTGATTGCTTATGATGATACAAACTTGAGTTTTAGACTTTTAGCAATCCAATTGAGGATTCGATTGGACTAATGGGGAACAGGTTAGGTAGCTTACGGATTGCTACGGAAGTTAACAGTTAGGTACAGTAATTTTGTTGGTACAATGCACAAATTGCTTGAGGAGTTGGAGCACAGGTAGTCAGTGCAGTCAGAACATATTTCTTCTACCTTCTTCCTGCCCTTTCAACTCACCCAAAGATCGCTTAGTCCTGAACGCGTCGTCATTCTCATCGAAATTATCTTCATCATCGTTGTAGAAGACCTCCGGCGGTTTCGGATCTGGTGTCACGTCTTCTAGCAGTACAGGTGGTTCAGTCTTCACGGGCGCTTTATGGCGTTTATGGACTGGAAAATAATAGCCATTAAACATCTTCTTTTTCTTCTCTCATTCTCTGCAATACTGTGGTGTTACGGTCCTGAAGGTTATTAACTGCCTTCAAACTATGCTAAGTTTCCGTTTTCTTTCATCGAACGAGCGAGAGAAGCAAGAGAAGTTCTCCGAGTCTATTTGAACAATCCGGCGTTTGTATGTATGTTTGTATGTATGTATGAATGTTCGTTCGACGATAACTTGTGTAAATTTAGTCGGATCTTCATGAAATTTGGTAGGCGGGTAAATAAGGAAAAGATATTTTTTAAGTTCGACCATGAGCCAAATCGGTCGAAGGCTTGCTGAGATATCGGGTCGCGAGTTCACAATTCGGGGCGAAGCACTAGTTTAAAAGTTACTAAACGCTGCATTGACTTACGTATCTGATGAAGTGTTTTTCCACTGACCTGACATCCCACTTCTGACCAGCCCATCAATGTCCACGAACACGTTGGTCAGGATGACCGTGAACGTGACAGCTATGGCTAGCAGTGTGACGAAGAGTACTCTGTGGGACACGCCGCCCTCTCTGTCACATCGTGACATGTCATATGACTGGGGCAAGGCTGTTGCAGTGAAGGGTGGGCTGAAAGATATAGATTGAAATATCATGGCCATGGAGTAGTATAATCAGACCAGAATGCTTTCAACACGAGAAAAAGAAGACCAAAAGTTCATGCATGACTCATAAACTCATGCATGCCTGGAGGCGCTCCGCTTAAATCTGACTGTCTGTCTGGCTGGCTGGCTGTATGTCTGTCTGTGTGTCTGTCCGTGTGTCTGTCTGTGGCACCGTAGTCCGTATAGCTCTTATACGGGTAAACCGATTTGGGCGCGTTTTTTTAATTTGTAAGCAGATTTTCTTGCGACTGTTCCTAGATATATGCTTATTTGAAGCTAAAGCTAAAATTTCAGGGGTATTTTAATTTTTTTATTGAGTAGTTATTGTTTACTGATTCAAAATGTAACATGACTTTTATTTGGTAGCCTGTCAGGACCTACCTTCTGTACAGTTATATTTTTCACTGCCACCCAAAGTATTTCACCATGTTAAACTGCTTATCCGTTTACAGTTGCACAATGCCTACGGTTTCTGGCACTCACTGCACTGAGCACTAACGAAAAACGATGTTTATGAAAAACTTTTTGCGATAACGGCGAAATATTTTTGTTGTTCTATTTTTTTGGGTCTTCTTTTTTTTTTCTTTTACTTTAATGCAGGTGAATTTATATGGCTCCGCATGGGTGCAAGATGGGGGCACACGAGTACTCTACAGGGTGCACTCTAAGTCGATAGCGGAACTTTAAGTATGCTGTCTACTGATCACTACAAACAACTTGTACAAGGTAGCGAAAAAAAATGAAGCGAAAAAAAAATCTGCTGATTCATACATTTGGCGCAGTACTGAGTCGACCTTTTGTATGGAACAGCAGATTTTTTTTTCGTTCCATTTTTTTCTCCACCTGGTACAAGTTGTTTGTAGTGAACAGTAGACAGCCTACTTAAAGTTCCGCTATCGACTTGGAGCGCACCCTGTAGTTCTGCTAGGGGAGCAGAATGTCACTATAAACGTTTTATCCCATTATCGGCTATCGCCATCTTGCTTTATTTCACCGCTTGAAGCGAGATGCCGATACGCTACCCGATAGGGGGATAAAACTTTTATCTTGAAGTTGTGCTTCCCTACAAGCGGGGGTAGCATGACTTTTATCGAGGCGGATTTATCCAACAAAATGGCGGTTTATCAGCATTTTTGACGTTTATAGTGGGTTATATATCGCTATCGACGATTTATAACCCACTTTAGACGTCAAAAATGCTGATAAACCGCCATTTTGTTGGATAAATCCGCCTCGATAAAAGTCATGCTACGGGGACTGGACTCTACACCGGTTTAAGGTAAATGTTGAATGATGTCTGTATACAAGATGTTACAAAAGGTCCTAAATTTTTTTTGTCTCTTTGACTTTCAATTGATATTTATTTGGGTCCAAATGGGTTAAATTAATAAATGTAAGCACGTGGCGGGAGAAAAGTTTTTTTTTTAAATACAGTTTCCAATGATTTTCACAAAGTTTATGCAAAATGCACCCACTACAAAACCATTTGTCTGTATCTGTAACGCAATGGCGTGTCGATGGCGTCCCAGTAGAAGGACAAAACCGGGCTTTCCTCGTTTTTCTCCTACAACCAGAGAACTAATCCTCTAGAATTTAGAAACAGAATATTTTTTGCTGTGCTACAAAAACATTAAAAGGACCGACACAGCATTAATAAATCGTAATTCGGTAGGCAAAGTTTTTTGTTCGAAAGTCCGTTATTGGCTTAATCTTATCTTTAGACAATATTGAGAAACTAATTTCAATATTTTTTATTTTGGTTAAGTAGGTACCTAGTTTGGATTTTACAACGTTTCAAAGATACGGTTTTTGACGTCACGCGACGGTCTGCATACTGTTGGCGGTCATAGGAACAAAACATTTTAGCGCATAAAAACAAAACTACTGGACCAAAATAAAAAACATTTAAATTAGTTTCTCAATATTGTCTAAAGATAAGTTTAAGCCAATAACGGACTTTCGAACAAAAAACTTTGCGTACCGAATTGAAGCCGTCTACTGGTTAGCCAATTTTATAACCATAGCGTTACAGACTCAGGCCCCTGGTTACTTACCTCATACGATTACCTACCTACTTTCATTTTGTGGTCTGTACAATCAGAGTTTTTCCAAAAAATACATGGCTGGCAAATTATGGTGGTGGAACAATCGTTGCGTGAAAATAAATAAATTCCCATCATGCTTATTTTTTTATTTAGGTACAAAAGAAAACAACTAATAATTTACAAAAACAAATTAATACATTGTTTTGTTCACAATATAATACTTACAAAATAACGTAAAAAGTTACAAAAAATCATTATGTTAAATAGACAGATAGGTGTTATTTAGATAGAAAACTCATTATTGTATTGTATAAAATAAAAATACTTAAAATTAATTAGTTTACAATTGGCGGTCTTATCGCTAAGAGCGACCTCTTCCAGTCAACCTTACCTACTATGTATAGTAGCACATATCACTGATCTACCTCTTATTTAAACGACTCAATAAGCCAGATAAGTCTTAAATTAAATAACTTCACCTCAAATTGATATTCTCATTACATAAAGTCAGTCATTACGATTAGGTAGGTACTACTCAGAAAAAGTTTGCTATAGTTTTTGTCAGTAAGTTGGCTTTGCATTTTGTGCGTCGTAATGCGCTTGGTATTCTTGGAATTGGTGCATTTTGGCTAGTGGAATAGCAAGACCCGTACCTATATGGGGTACTGAACAGTGAATCCTTCGGAAAAACGCGTTGGCTACCTACATTATTCCAATTATTCCTACAATACAGGCATTAATAAGTCGTCAGATCAAACTCGAGCTCATGTAGGTGATCTCAGAAAACAAAAACGCCAATGTCAAGCCTTGGCTAATGTCAAGCTTGAGTAGCTGTCAGCATACTAATAGACACTAGCTTGAGCTTGACATTGACATTAGCCAAGGTCTCAAGTAGGTGATTTTGTTTTCTGAGTTCACCTAAGTGAGTTCGAGCTTGAGATGTAAGAGACTCATCTACATCTTCTTAACTTTACAAAAAGTCAAATTATAATTTTTGACTTGCACTATCCATTCACTCTACATCTGTGTTAGCGGCTTCTCCCATTTTTCAGAATCTGTGCGTTGAAACTGAAAAAAAAAACCGTCACGTTTTGAATTGTTTGTCTACAGATCAGGTAGGGGCCTTAGTCGTAAAAAGTCATAGATACATGCCCGCACCGGGAATCGAACCTGGGACCTCTTGCTTCAGAGCCCACTGTTCTACCCACGAGACCACCACCGCGCTGTAACACCACTGTGAACCACCACCACCAAGCACCAAGCTTGGTGAAAACCGTTATCTATTTATGGGACCCCTAATTTGCGTTTAAAAGTCTTTTAAAACTAGTGGTTCGCCCCGAACTTTGAACTCGCGGCCCCATATCTCAGCAACCCCTCGACCGATTTGGTTCATGTTCGAACTTAAAAATTCTCTTTGCCTCATTTACCCGCCTACCAAATTTCATGAAGATCCGACTAAATTTACTCAAGTTATCGTCGAACGAACATTCATACGTACAAACATACATACATACAAACGCCGGATTGTTCAGTTAGACTCGGAGAACTTCGCTCGCTCGTTCAATTAGGGGACCTCAAGTGGGATGAGCTGGACGCTTTCGTGGCTGGCGACCGACATGTTCGCGCGAGCGGACCGGTCGCAGCTGCAGCACCTGCGCGTCCCCCGAAGCCTGGTTGACTCCACGACCACCAACGACGACCCTTGACCTCGGTTGCCCCCGTTGAAGACCACCGCCCGGAAGGCCACCCAATGACCTGTACGTAGCTACGGACACCGGAAGATCCCTCGGGAAGAGGGCCACGCCCTGACCCCGACCCTTCACTTCCCGAAGACCACCATATCAGTGAAAACGGGCATTACTTTCGCACATACGCCCTCCTCTGGGCCTGTATCTCGAGCGCGTGCGGGTCGATGTCCACGTGTGAGTTGCTGTCCATGCCCGGCATCACATCCGAGAGAGCTTCGTCTTCGGTAACTGGGAATAAAATAAAGACGAGGTTACGGCGGGTAAAGTCCCCAAAATCTGGCAAGAAACATAAAAAACCAGGTTTTTCTGCTTGTTCTTATACCTACGGCCTAGCCTTTTCGGCCGTTTCTACGGAGATAAGCCCTTAAATCAACCCTTAAATATTTGCGGTGGTAGGTACTGCTTACCCATTTTACTGGAATGTAAGCTTCCGTCGAAAAAAACCGTCCCCTCAGTGTCTGGGACTATTTCTGAAATACAAAGAAAAACATCATCAATTCCTGTCACCCCTAATCAGGGACATAGGTACTTATCTAGGGCTCTTAAAACAGTTTTCCATTCTGGCCAATTTTGGGCCTTCATCTCAAGCTCGGATATGCTCATCCCGAGACTGTTCGCTTCCTGTTGCACTGATCGATGCCACCGGGACCTAGTGGTGGAGAGTGTTGAGGAGTTTGTAGTCAGTCTGTCGCGCAATGTTCCATTGCGCTGACAACGGGCCGCACCGGCACCTACACCACATCGCCCCCAACTACGACCGGCCAGAAAAAGCACGTCCGTACCCGCGGGTGCTCCTCAAGCTGCAAGACTCCAACAGCTCGGAGCCCAACTGGCCACATCTACAGCACACCCAAGACCCGGGGGCTGATGTCTCCGGAGAAGACGCACGGTACAAGAGTGCCAACTCTAAACCCGCATCTACTTCTGCGCAGCCAAGCGGCAGTAGAAGACGACCAATGATCAATGCCAGATAGTTTTAGGGTGCTTCCGGGTTCCAGCTGGAAACCATTTCAGTGCAATTTTGAAACATTAGAAAAATTTAAAAGGCGTTTCTTACCGTATTGCTTTAGATTTGACTCTAGCTGGTCGTTATCTGAAAAAAATATATGGTAGAGTTAAGTTAAGTAGCACTTTAATGGTTGCGGTCAAACCAAAGAATTTTCCTAAGATAAGCTGTGATGAATGATGATTCGATTAACTCCATCTTCATTTTAATGATTTCCATAGATGCCGCTAACACTGGAAACTTCTGGAAGAGGCCAATGCAAGAAATGGACCAATAGAGGCTGCTGCTGATGATGATGCATGATGATCATACTACCTGGAAAGAACATCGCAACTATCGTATCTTGGGATCCTGGGCTTGAGGTGGTCTCCCCAGTTTTTGCGGTTCCTGTTTCGGCCGACGAGCGAAGGGTCGGTGTTGACTCTGAAATAGAGAAATCACTGGAGTAATTAACTAGTACCTACAACTTTAATAACAGTTATTTAAGAGGCTAGGTGGCTCTCGACTGGAAACCCGCTGGAGGTCACGACGACCCGGAAGACCGTCCCAGACGTGGAAAAGATTCGTTCTCTCTGAGACGTAAGAGAAGGGAGCAACTTGACCAGAGCTACCCTCCCTAGCCATGAACAGAGATTAAAACTTATATAGGGGTAAATCTACAGGGTGCACTCTAAGTCGATAGCGAAACTTTAAGTAGGATGTCTACTGATCAATACAAACAACTTGTACAAGGTGCCGACAAAAATGGAACGAAAAAAATATCAGCTGTTTCATACATTCGGCGCAGTACTGAGGCGACCTTTTGTATGGAACAACTGATATTTTTTTCACTCGGTTTTTTTCACCACCTAGTACAAGTTGTTCGTATTGATCAGTAGATTGCTTACTTAAAGTTCCGCTATTGACTGAAGCTGCCAACTTGGAGCCCATTTTGGCACCATTGCACCATTGCGTTACAGCCCCAGTACTAAATGAAATGCTGCGTCGGAACAAAGAATGGCTTACTAGGATTGATTTTCCTGAACGTGTGTATTGTCTTCGCCAGTGGTTCAACATTGTCGATCGTCTTCGCCGGCTTGTCTTTCTTTTCCAACGGCAGCAGAGACATCTTCACATCTGTGAACACGATATCGTCTAGGAATAAATTAGGTGCAGGCAATACGTTTTGCACGTTATGTTAGATAGCGTGACTTGGTAGAGGACTATTATAAACACATAAACACCCTGAAATACACACCCTTCCTCTCAGATACCTACTCATCCTTACAGCCTCATACACACGTTCACCCACACACTCATTACTTCTCACCCTTACTCATTATCTCACTCATTTTCGCACTCACATTCTCATTCACAGCCTCTTATATACATGCCCTGACACTCACACTGACACACCATTTAAAACTTTATAATGGTATCTTACCTATAGCCTTCAGTTTCCTGAGGGCCTTTTCAATGCACCAATTCAGAATTTGACTGTTCGTATTCTGCTTTATTTGATTGCAAAAGTTCGTTGCCATCAACCTGTAGGGGTTGCTTAGGTCATCTATATTCGGATTATCCATTCCCAGCGTTGCAATATTTTGGTATTTTTCTAGTTTTATTTGGGTGTCTTCTAGAGCCTTGTTTTCAGTTGTGGTTTCGATATTATGTTGGTTATGAGGTGTTCTGTGAGTTTTCGTTTTGTGTTGAGTTTCGCTGTCGTCATATACCTTGAATCTGTTAGCGACTGGCAGCTTTTTTTGCTTGATTTTACGTTCGGAACGACTGATCCATCGCCTTTGTCTTTTAAAAGGAGCCTCAGTGTTGCTAGACGAGGTTGTGATGGGTAGCAGGATGGTTTTCTCGAGCAATTTATCGATTTCGTCCCTTGAACGTTTCTTCACTTCTTTAGGACCTGACGGAACCGGTTCATTGACAAAGCTTGCCAGTACACCGGTCTTGAGAAGGTTATCAATGAAAGTGTTGTTGAAATAGAATTTGTAAACGATATCGTCTATGCTTTGCTCGTCTTTCTCACTCAGAAGACTCTGGTCCTGGTTCTTTAGTTTTTCTTTGACGGGAATTGAAAACAGGTTGATTTTCACTGGCTCTTTGGTTTCAGTCACATTGTATTTCAAAGGTTTCCTAGAAGTAGATACATCTTTGGCCTTTTGTTCACTTTTGACCTTCAAATTTGGACTAAGTTTCGAACTTATACGCGAATTGTACAGCTTCTTCACTTTTTGAATGATTCTGGCGAATTCGTTTTGTCGGTGTGAGACAGTGTTCTGAGACCTTGCTATCAAAGATTGTCTCTGACTAATGTCTTGGTTTTGAGCTAGAACGGCTTTCTGTGTTTCGTAGAACTGCGTCTGCAGCAGCATAAACTTTTTTTGGTGCTCAAGAAACTTTGCCAAATTCCCCGATAATTCCTTCCGTTCTTTTTCAATCTGTCCATGCTTTTCTTGAATTTTCGCCTCTGTCGTAGCAATTTTCTTACCTAACTCGACCATAACGTTATATTTCTCTTGAAAATCGTGTAACCTTTTGGTCATATCATCGATTGTTTTCGTGAAATCATTAGTGGCTACGTGAAAGTTACCTTGAATCCTTTTTATGTCCTCGTGTTGTTTCATCACCCTTTTAAATGTCTTTGTCAGCATCGAAAGTACTTTAATAAGTCCTTCTCCATTTATCGTCTTGCTTACAATGGTGTTTTTTGCTTTTGGTACGATAATGTTATTATTTCTCACTTCAATTTTCGGTGGTTTCTGAGGCCACGCCTGATGTTCTTTGTTAAAAATACCCATAATTATATTTCGGTTAGGTTTCCCAGTATCATCAGTTCCATTCACACTGTCCGTGAATATCATATTTTTTATGATTTCTGTCTCGTAATCGTTAGGTCTTCTTGTTGCATTTATAGTATTGATAGTATGATTGGCGGCTTCTTTTAACTTCTCGTATATTTCGTTGATATCTAAAATTCTGTCTGTGGGCGTAACGTATATGTCTACGTAGTCTTTTCCGTCAGCTAGAGGTACAACCTTCAGTTCAACGTCATTGTTTTTGCTCAGGTCATTATTGTTAGCTTGCTTTACGATTTCATTGAGATCGTCATTCAATAAGAGAGCTATTTCGTAGGGATAGTCGTTGAAGACTGAAGCGGGTTTTATTTTAGAGATAAACTCGGGTTTCACTTGATTAGCTGGAATAGTGTCTGCTGCAGTTTCGATGCAATTTACATTATCTCCTTTACAGGGGGTCGCGTATCTATTTTCGTTATCTGAAACGATGTTATGATAATAATACGATTGGTTAATCATGTTTAACCAACTCTTTTTTTTTCTTGGTTTCTCATTTCATACGAATTATAAAAAACGTTTAACTTTTAAGACCTTACCTTTAGCATCATACTCATTCCTGGCGCCTCGCTTGAATCTCGAGAAGTAATTAGCCACTGAGGCGTCTACGTCATTGTTCGTGTTGTCTTCAGCGCCACCTTCCTCGTGGTTCTCGCCGAGGCTTTCGACGGGGGAGGCACCAGCGAAGAAGTAGTTGCCGTGGTAGATCTTGGCGTCCGATTTGCCGCCCCTCCGCCATACTCTGGTGTTTACCTTGGGTTGGACGTGAAAATTATATAAAAAGCCCACCATAGAAATATGCCTCCGGCCCCTGTTTTCTCTAAAATATCCAGCGTAAAAAAAAAAGTTTTTAAAGCAAAAAAAAAAACAATAATTTTCGAGTGTTTTGATGCTAAACGGTTGAGTGGATTTTTAGAGAATAGAAGCGCTGTTAAAAATGAAAAAACGGACTTACCGGTAAAGAGGTGCTACTGGACATAGTTTGTTAGCTTCGTTGAGGAAAATACTAGAGATACGTACCCAAAGTTTGGCTAATGTTTCATCTTTGGACCTCTATTTTTTCTCGAGCCCAATGGGCTGCGTTCACAGTTGGACTCTCGCAAAAAAAAAACTCTACCTTGTTATTCCTCTCCATATTCATTTTGTGGAAATTATTCTCCTCCCGCAAATACGTCGACGATGCTGCGTCACCATTGTTTAAAACAAATAATATCGATATTGCGAATAAAAAGTGTAACATCACTAGTTTTTTGCCGTCTCCTATTGGACTTTGACGAAGTTATTTTTTTGTTTTCCCTAAAAATTTTACTACACAGTTTACCAAATTAATCAATGAACTATGGGGCTTAAGTGTGTAACGCTATGGATAAAACCCGGTTTTCCTCGTTTTTCTCCTACAACCAGCGAAGTAATCCTCTAGAATTAAAATCTGACTATTCTTTGCTGTAGGTAGGTACCTACTACAAAAACATTAAAAGGACAGACAGCATTAATAAATCGTAATTGCAGCCGTCAACTGCGAGCCCATTTTGGCACCATTGCGTTACAGACTTAGGCCCCTGGTACTAATTGAATTCAGATAAAAATAATACGTTTTCAAGCAACACCTCCAGAAGCAATCTCGCGTTAAACGAATGTTTAAAAGTGGTTTACTCAGGATGTTATGTAGATGGTTTACGAATTGTTTCATGTTGTTTATTTGTAAATACGCGCGTGGATCGTAGTGTGGGGACGAATGCGGTCCGTTTGTTGATACTCGATGGATGTCGATGACTTTAGGCTGCAGTAGCTTTTTGAAACAAAGAAATACAAATAAGAATAAAGAATAAGAATATACAAAGAGTGGTCTTTGTATATTTCTAAAGCACTAATCCGTGCTAGGGAACAAGTACGGTATGCCCCCTTTGATTACAGAACCCGAACCGGATCAAAACAGGGGATAGTCTGTAACGGAACGGTGCCAAAAGAAGCTCCCAGTTGACGGCTTCAAATTACGATTTATTTATGCTGTCGGTCCTTTTAATGTTTTTGCAGTAGAGCAAAGAATATTCTGATTCTAATTCTACAGGATTAGTTCGCTAGTTGTAGGAGAAAAACGAGGAAATCCCGGTTTTGTGTTTCGACTGGGACGCCATCGACACGCCATTGCGTTAGAGCCCTCGTGCTAGGTGGGATTATCCATCGATATCTTTATCCGCCCTACAGAGAATGTTTACGTTCCCAACTACAATAATGTTATCCTTTCTCGAGGTGAGGCTTTGTAAACTATTTTTATTAGGTACTTTTAATAATTGACCCGCATTTTCCCTGTTATTTGTAAACAGATGTTTTCTTGAACTCCAATTGGACATTAACTGCGTATTGACATTAATGAGGTTTTTTCGAAATAAAATAGGACATTTTAAATACTAGGAACTATAATACTGTTTAGAGATATTTGGTAAGTATTTGTAGTTATATTAGTAGTAACAAAATATAAATAGTCTAAGCTTAGTGTTAAATTGATTTAAAAAAACTCTACAAACTCTACAATTTACATTATTATCACATTGACGAAAAATTTTCTTCACTGATTTCGTATTATTTTTATATTTTGGTCACTGCGTTAGCTTCTTTTTCGTCGGCGAGCCTTTTCCTGCAAATAAAAGGTAAATGATATGAAAAAATTCCATCAAGAACCAGTTGAAATAAAGCTACTTTTTGTTGTTTGTACAAATTATTGAACTCTGTCTCTTTATCTGTATCTGTCTTTGTCTCTACCTCTGCCCCTGCCCCTGCCTCTGCCTCTACTTCTGCCTGCCTCTGTCTCTGTCCATCTCTCTCTCTCTCTCTCTCTCTCTCTCTCTCTCTCTCTCTCTCTCTCTCTCTCTCTCTCCGATTATGTCAGTATCGTTGCATCTGTATATCTGTGTGTCTGTGTCTCCGTGTGTCTGGGTCCACACTTACTCTTTCTCTCTCTCCACACTTACTTCATAGCCCGCGGCATTTCCCAGAACTTCGGTCCCCGCCCGTAGTTCTCCCCATCCTGAATGGTTTGGGGCATGACCTGCCCCGTGGACTCTGGCAGGAACAGGCAAAGAACCCCGCCGATGATGCCCAGGGTTCCCAGGATTAGGAGGGGAATGGCTGTCGCTATTGTCGCCTGGAATTTGAAAGAGGGGAAGTTTGATTGCGATATTTCAGTTTCTATAACCAAGAGACGCGTCGGCCGAAGGAGAAAATCCTGGAGAAACCTACGGGAGTGGACTGGGATCGCGAGTGCTGCCCAACTATTTCGCCTCGCGAGAAACAAAGAAAGATACGTAGAGCTGACCGCCGACCTTCGCTGAGTCGGAGAGGCACCCTAAGAAGAAGAAAAAGAAGAAGTCTCTATAACAGTGTGTGATTGTGTTGTTGTTGTATTCCTCTCAAACGATAAAAGTAATGTATCTACTCTGTTAGCACAAACACTGTGTGCTATGTGGATATTTTAGTTTTTTCCTACAGCTTTGATCGTATCGAAAAACAACTGACTCAGAAATTTGAAGCCACGATTGAAGCTCCTAGTTTGAAAGTATGAATCCTGGGCAAAAGTACCATGGCGTTCAGTCCATCAGGAAGCAAATAAGTTCGAGATGAACACTAAGTATCGCGTGATGTTATTAATTATTTCAGGTGATCTGATGACGAAGAAAAAAAGATCTGAAGGCGCCAGATTAGTTGGAATAGAACAATGCCTGATTAGGGATGACAGGAACTGGTTATTATGTTAATGAAACTGGACCTTACCATATATACAATGTAAGGAACCAGAATAGTCGCCACAAATCCCATGATTTATACAACTGTTTTGAGAGCCCTAAGTTCCTGAATGTCAGGAAGGTAATGATGATGAAACTTGGACTCACCATGTCAACGATTTAAGGCACCATAATAGTCGCCACAAATCCCATGATATGTAAAACTGTTTTGAGAGCCCTAAGTTCCTGAATGTCAGGAAGGTAATGATGATGAAACTGGGACTCACCATATAGACAATGTAAGGCACCAGAATAGTCGCCACATAACCCATGATGTGTATGGCGGCAAGGCCCTGTCCTCTGACGACTGTTGGCAACAGTTCGGCGGCGTATTGCATTCCGATGTTGTAGCTGATGTTCACGGCGAAACGGCCTATGATGGCCAGGGAAGCTGACGGGATGCCTGAAATTTAAAATTCATATTACCTATACAAGGTGTCCTGTCCAGTCCCTCAAAGTACTTATACTAGGTCAGGGGGGACGGCTTTAAATAGAGGACGGCTTGAGCTCCTTTACCCCAAGGTTTTTTCGCAAGTCGTTGATATGCAGTTTAGGAGTTGACAATTTTTGAGAATTTTTCGGAAATGTTCACCTGCTTTTTGCTTTTTTTTAACCGGCTTCAAAAAAGGAGGAGGTACTCAACACGACCCGTTTTTTTAATGGTAGAATCGTTTTTATTGGGTCTGATATTATTACCTATGGGCACAGCAGTGGCTAGAAGACTGAAGATCCCACTCATGACCATTGATCCAAACGCCAGCCAACGACGGCCCGAACTGAAATGATAAAATAATGTCTCTATAACTTTCTCATAGGCCTGAAAGAAAGTTTCTAGTACACTAACAGCTCCAATATGACAGTCAGCAGATATGGCGTGCCGTGGCTACGCACATCCAAATGATGAAGATAAGGAGGCTGATGGTGATTGATGCATGCATGGATAGATGATATATTGATTTATTTATTGATAGGTTAATTAATTTATTGATTGATTGATTGATGGGTTTCTTTTTGACTCATTGATTAATTGATAGATTGATTGATTAATTAATTGATTTATTGTTTGATTGATTCATTGGATTGATTATTTGGTTGATTCATTAATTGAGTTGTCTTATTTTTATTTTTAATTTTATTTTGTTTACGTCTTTCCTGTGAGCTAGGCCGACTAAGGACAGGATGGTATAAGTGCTGGGCAAGCCTACTCCATCCAAAAACAATGTACCTACCCAGGCACTTCAGCGCCGAGTGGTATCTACAAAATCTACATCCATCTAGTGTGAACGAAGGTGCGCTTTATAAACAATCTCATTACGTAGATGCAAAAGCCTGAGTTTTTAATTGAGTCATTGATTGAGTTATTGATTGATTGATTGATCCAATAGTGGTTGGAGGAAGTACTCACAGGTCCAAAATGACAGTCAGCAGTATGTCGGCAGGGAACTCCGTCGCGGTCGCCACAGTGAACGTCACGAACATGTCCAGACCAAGACTGCCCACATTCCTGACGTGGCCGTCGAAGACCATAGCTATACACATCCAGATGACGAAGAGAAGGATGCTATTTCTCCGTAAACGGGGGGTCCTAAAGAGGTCCAGTACGGAGAAGTTTTTTGTCATTTCGGACTCCTTCGCTATGGCTGTTGCGGTTTCCTGCAATGTCAGAGAAAGGAAAGATGATGAACAAATAGTTTACAAATTTTATGTGACGAACCAAGGTATACCTACTTGTTTTAAGGGTTCATTACCCAAATAATATTACTATTACTACTAGTGGTTCGCCCCGAACTATGAACTCGCGACCCCATAACTCGGCAACCCCTCGACCGATTTGGCTCATGTTCGAACTTAAAAATTCTCTTTGCCTCATTTACCTGCCTACATTTCATGACGATCCGACGAAATTTACTCAAGTTATCGTCAAACGAACATTCATACATACAAACATACAAACGCCGGATTGTTCCAGTGGACTCGGAGAACTTCGCTCGCTCGTTCAATTACTCTGCTGTCCATCCGTCTGTCTGCCGGTCTGTCCGTCTGTCACCAAGCTGTATCTCATGAATGATCTCACAATTATTTTTTTAGTAAGTATAGGTAGGTAATTAGTCGCTGGATGGGTGAAGTGAACACTCAAATCAGAAATTTCATTAGGTTTAGTAAGAAAGAAGTACATTTATACAATTTTGATAAAATCTATATAAATTTCATCAAGATACTCACTCTGAATTCCTTCATGACATGGTCAGGTATGTGGGTGCCGTTGATTCTTTCGCATTTCTTCAATATCTTGATGGATTCGTCTATCCTGCCTTGTGATATGAGCCACCTGAAGAAAAAAAAGACACTATTTGCAAAGGTGGTTCAGCAAAACCTCGCTACTAATGATGATAAATTATAATCGTTTTGCAAATCTCGATCCTGCTGGTGGTAGAGGTCTTAGACCTAGATATAACGAAAGAAGGAAGGATCCTCGCCGTTTTTTTTTTCATTGCTTAATTTTTTTGGGTTGGGCAACTAAATTATTATAGGATCACTCGTGTGTCGGTATGCATGTTATTGATTGATGGATTGATTCATTGATTGATTGATTGATTGATTCATTTAGTGGTTGTTTGAGTGACTGACTCACCTCGCACTCTCCGGCACCACCCAGGGCGTCACAACCGATAGGCTCAGGGGGACACTGATCACCAGACAGTAGATCTGCCAGTCCCTCACTCCTAACGCTATCCAGGGTAGAAGACACGCTCCGAGGGTGAAGTAGACTGCTATGGAGACGTTCGCCACGAAGGTACGCCACTTGGGCCCGACGTACTCGATTACTGTGGGTGTAAGAAGGGGATTTAGGGGTGGTATCTACAGGGTGCACTCTTAGTCGATAGCGGAACTTTAACTAGGTTGTCTACTGATCAATACAAACAACTTGTACTAGTTGGCTAAAAAAATGGAGCGAAAAAAATATCAGCTGTTCCATACAAAAGTTCGACTCAGTACTGTGCCAAATGAATGAAACAGCTGAAAATTTTTTCGTTCCATTTTATTTGCCACCTAGTACAAGTTGTTTGTATTGACCAGTAGACAACCTACTTAAAGTTCCGCTATTGAATTAGAGTGCACCCTGTAGAAGGTTTGTGTAGGCACAAACCTTCTTTAGGAAGAGCGATAAATTGCACTTTTAAGAGACTTGTAATTTTCACGTTCGACTTTTGTTTCGGTAACTTGGATGGATGTTGTGTACCTACCTACCTAGTTGATTATTTTACGATGTAAGATTGAGACATTCAAGATGATCATGTCACAAATGAAAAATGTGAAAATAAAAACTGCGAAAAAGTTATGACTTTACGGAAGGAAATTCGTAAAAACATATTTAAACACTTCTAAACAATATCTAAACCACGAAAAATCGCTGAACATACATGGGGTATTTTTGGATACCCATACGGGCGAGGAATATAAACAAGTTTTTGGACGTCCTTATTTGGACCACCCTGTATGATTTTTCTTTGCGCGCGGGCTCTATGCACGGCGCTGCTTTTGCAGTTTTGCTAACTAGGTGAGAGAGATAATTTGTGATGAAAACAAACAAACTTACCAACAATGTACATGACCATGAAGCAGTTATCATAGGCCAGTCCGACCAAGAAGCGGCACAGGCAGAACGACCAGAAACTGGTCGCAAAGGCTGTGCCGACCCCGGCCAGAAACCCGCACATGTTTGTACCTGTGGACCGGAGGCAGATTGTTATACAGGGTGTTACAAAAAAATTAAATATGAAAAAAGACATTTATGGATGATGCGATTATCTTTTTCTAATGCCCGTTTTCACCAACCACCCCTAATTTTAAAAGACCTTTTAACGAAAATTATTTGCACCTCTGCAAGTCTATAGGGCATGGATGAAGGATCATACACACTCAACTCATAACGCTTGTGAGTAGAATTCGTATGGTCCTTCATCCATGACCCCTAGACTTGCAGAGGTGCAGATAATTTTCGTTAAAAGGTCTTTTAAAATTAGGGGTGGTTGGTGAAAACGGGCATAAAGGTTCTTTTTCAACCGATTTAAAAAAAAGGATAGAATAGATTATATTCTATTCTTTTCTTTAAAAAAGGAGAAGGTACTCAATTCAACCCGTATATTTTTTTATGTTTGTTACCTCAGAACTTTTTTATATGTCTAAGGTTACCCTGCTCCCTAAAAAGGTAAAAACCTGATAAGCAGTGCTCTCCATATGATTTTTACAGTAACAAGGTCATTAGGTAACTTTGGATCTTGGGTTGCATGCTCGCTGGCCTGCTCGCTTGCTTGCTTACTAGCTTGAAGACACTCACCGACCAAAGCAGGTATCCTGCCATACTTGTCAGCTATCCAGCCGAAGATCAGCCCGCCCAGTATGGCGCCGCAGAAGAAGACAGCCTGTGCCGTGGCGGGATAGTTGTCCTTGTCGCACACCCAGCCTAGCTGTGAAGAAAGATGGGGGAAGGTCACTTAAGGTAAGCTATCTTCATAATCTCAGTATTCCAGTAACATTAAATTTCAAACGTAGCGTTAAATTCGGTACCTAGTTCTGATTTTCTGCTGACTGACTTGTTGATGTTCATGTTCATCATCATCAGCCCACCTCTGCCCACTGGATATCTGTAGGCCCTTTTTCCCTCGCACCACCTCTCACGGTCTCACGGCACGACACAAGTACACAACGCTTGCGTACGACCATCGGGCTACTGGTCTGCCCACCAACCGTCGTCCAGTTCTTGGACGCCACTCTGTTGCTGCCTTTGTCCAACGGCCATCTTACCGCCTCGCCAGGTGTCCTGCACTTTTCCACTTAAGAATCGAGATCCTATCACCTATATCGTCTACTTACGTCCGACATCGGATGCTGACATTAGCTACCCGATCCATGAGTCTGAGGTCTAGCATGATCGGAAACCTTAATCGTGGAAAAAAGAAACTCACTTGTGTAGCAATCGTTTCATAGGGCACGTCGGTGAAGTTATACTCCCATCCATTTTGACATTTGACAGTGGGCCACGCGGGGTCTGGCCCCGTGACATTACTGTCAAGAACCGACCGCCAGTCCACGACGTAGGCGTGACACCTGTCATATCTGCCGTCGCTCGTACGCGGGATGGCAAGGTGGCGTCTGATAATACAAAATTAACAAAATTTAAAAAAATCTCGACTTTACTGATGAAATGGTAGACTGTTATTATCTAAGCTATTGCCCTGATTCCGAATGATTTGCTGCTGTCTGTTGAAGAGTTCCGTTCTCCATCACCGAAGGTTTTCATCAGATCTGCACCACTTTTTTATGGGACCACATGGAAATTATACCCTTTTAAACCAAAACAGTTATGATCAAAATTGGTTCACGTAGAAAAAAGCTCTGAGGTAACAAACATTAAAAAAACGCGACGAATTCAGTACCTCCTCCTTTTTTGAAGTCGGTAAAGAAATGGAAAGGAATGCCAAATCTGAATATCTACGCAGAACCCAAGAACCTTCTTAGGTACTTAGTTGTTTTACGATGAGATCAAAATATTAGAGTCTTTGTAAAATCACAGAATATCTAAGTTTGTTAAGTAAATCCCAAAGATAGCGCCAGAAATAGAGATACCCAAGTAGGAATCTCTATTCCTGGTGGCGCTATCTTAGCTATAAGTAAGTACTTAACATCTCATTATTTGCCTTAGATGACTGTGAGATTGAGATAAAGTGGCTGCATGTTTTATGTCTTAGTAAGCACTTTAGTCAATAAAGATAAGGCCCGAAATCAAGAAGTTACCTTAGTATCTATCTACGCTACGTATACAGGGTGTTGTTTTGGTTAGTGACAACCGACTCAGGGAAGATAGTTTTAGTAACACTTGGAACTAAAATAAAATTAGATTTTTTCAATTTTTTTTAGGGTTTCAAATTACCTTGTTTAATTTGTTTTTATAACCACGACATGCGGACACCCGCGGCCTTCTCAAAGCGCGCGCGCGATGTGTGAAAACTCGGCACCCGATATTGAGAGTGCGGCTTTCAATTGATTGTACAATCAATTGAATTATTTTTGGATAGATTGGTTGGTTAGTTGATTGATTGATTAATTGATTCATTGATAAACCTGAGCTCAACGCTCATCCCTTGATTGATTGATAGATTGGTTGGTTAGTTGATTCATTGATTGATTGACAAACCTGAGCTCAATAGTCATCCCCTCCAGGGCCCTTAGCCTGTAACACAATGGTGCCAAAATGGGCTGTCAGGTGACGACTTCAATTACGATTTGCTAACGCTGTCTGTCCTTTTAATGTTTTTGTAGTACAGCAAAGAATATTTTGATTCTAATTCTAGAGGATTAGTTCTCTGGTTGTAGGAGAAAAACGAGGAGAGCCCGGTTTTGTCCTTCTGCCGGGACGCCATTGACCCGCCATTGCGTTACAGGCTAAGGGCCCTGCTCAGGAACCAGACACCAGTTCTGCTCGGGCACCACAGTCATAAATATCTGTCCGAAGTAGACGAAAGCGAAGAAGAAGGCGTAGGGTATCATCATGAGGAACAGCAGCCTCTGGTACAGTCGGCCACACGCTAGGATACCCCTTTTTGATCGATTAGCGCCCTTATGCCGTGCGCGGTACGAGCTGCCATGGGGTATCTGTGACTGTGGCCAACTGTACCATCCGAATTCGCCCACAAAGGGGAGGAGGTCGTCAAAGGCCTTGATGAGCTCGCTTTTTTATGATAGATAGATAGATTGATTGACTGAGAAACCTGAGGGTATCATTATGGTACTGAATCCGCCCACGGATTGATTGAGTAAGTGGGTGAGCGATTGGTGGATCGATTAATTGATTGATTGATCGATAAATAAATAAATAAATAAATTGATTGATTGATAGATTAATTGATAGATTGGTTGATTGATTGATTGATTGATTCATTGATGACAAACCTGAGCTCAACACTCATCTCCTCCAGCTCAGGAACCGCACACCAGTGCTGCTCGGGCACCACAGTCATAAAGATCTGACCGAAGTAGACGAAAGCGAAGAAGAACGCGTAGGGTATCATCATGAGGAACAGCAGCCTCTGGTACCATCCGAATTCGCCCACGAACGGGAGTAGGTCGTCGAAGTCCTTTATGAGCTCGCTTCGTGAGAGCGCGCGCGGGCGGGCGCCGATTTCTTGGCCTGGATTGGAGGGAGACTGGAGGTTTAGGGTTATACTTATGTCTTTGTCTTCGCCCCGAACTGTGAACTCGCGATGTGTAACTTTTTGCTAACACCATTCGCGCAGGCGCACGCGCGTTGCATATAAACTTTACATACATACAACCCCATATCTCGGCAACCATTTGGTTCATATTCAAACAAATTTCATAAACATTTTTTTAATTTCTTTTACCTACCCGCCGAATTGACGATCCAATCAAATCTACTCAAGTTATCGTCGACCGTATATTCATACATACATAATACACCCTTACATCCTAAATACATAGGTACAGTCGGCCACACGCTAGGATACCCCTTTTTGTTCGATTGGCGCCCTTATGCCGCGCGCAATAAGAGCTGCCATGGGGTATCTGAGATTGTGGCCGACCGTACAAGCGCCGCGGATTGTTCCAGTACTTAGACTCGGAGAACTTCTCACGCTTCACTCGCTCGTTCAATTATTACCACACCGGTCCCTGTATTCTTTGGAATATTCACCGTTAAAATAAGCGTATATAAGTGTCAAAAAAAAAATGTTAATATAATTTCATAAGGGCTATTTTCGAGCGTTTTGAAGCCGAAAGGTTGAGTGGATTTCTTAGAGAATAGAGGCGCTGTAAGAACCATCTATGAACTGCTTTGAATTTGTTATTTGAAAACGGCTCATTCAGAAACCAGCACTCAGGCTCGGTTTCTGAATTTTATTTTTAGTTTATTTACTAAATAAATAATTAAGTATCGTTCCGTCACGTTCTTTTGTGAGAAATCTGCAGAGACAGAACGATACTTAATTGCCTGCTTGCCAGTATCATCTTACCTCCATCATCATTCCGTTGGTTCTCTTCACCAAGACCGTTCTCAAGGCTGGCCTGATCCTTCTTCTCATGTGATTCCATCCTCGAAGAGCACCTGTGGGTTGGAGAAAAGGTTTCGAGAATCACTTATCCTACCAAAAACAGTTTCATGTAAAAAATGAAGCCAAGACGAGACCATTCACCTCGCATTGTCACAAAGTTATCAGGGGCCTTAGCCTGTAACACAATGGCGTATCAATGGCGTCCTAGGTAGAAGGACAAAACCGGGATTTTTTCGTTGTTCTCCAGCGAACTAATACTCTAGGATTAGACTCCTAATATTCATTGCTGTACTACAATAACATTAAAAGGACCGACACTGGACCGACAGCATAAATAAATCGTAATTAAAACCGGCAACCGGAAGCCCATTTTGGCACCTTGTGTTACAGGCTAAGGGCCCAGATCTCATGTAGAGCCAAGCTTCTAACTCTAGACGCTCTAACTCTAAAAAGCACTAACTTCACAAACTCTAAGTACCTACATCTTAGTCAAAATATGTGACTTGGCCGTTTGGTTACTAAAAGAACTTGTAATTACAGAAAAGCAATGAACAGTGATAAATTTTTCACCTTTCGCCCGTAGGACGGTAGGTTTGGGCTTATGTTTAGCTATTATAATTCCTTGAAGATATAATTGTTACCTTTGCCTTAGCAGACACTTTACTCGACGTCGTACTGGTTACGGGAACCGGAAGGGTCAGCTGCTGCCTCCTGAAAATAACAAACTTTTTTATAATGAATTTGTGCCGTTTCCAGCACAAATTCACAAAGCATTTCATAGCTGCCGCCTATTGCCACGCCTGTAAACGCCATCTATGAACTGCTTTGAATTTGTTCTTTGAAAACAGCTCATTCCCACACCGCCATGACACTTGGTTAAAACAAAATAAAATTACCCCGTTTCCTATCCTTTCACCATATATATATTTGTTTGCGATTTTAATTATTGCCATAAGTAATTTGTAGAAAAAAATATGCCGGCTTAATGGTTCGAGATATTCGAGATCACAAACTTACCTTGCTATTACCAACTCCTCAATACACGCACTCCACAACCAACTTAGAACCCACCAACTTAGCAATGACTTGACATCTAATAACGACAGATTAAAGTGTCTTCTTCGGATGATAGATAGCGTATACCTACCACTGACATTGACTCTTTATAAATTAGGTGCCAATAGCTTTGTACAGAAGAACCGTGAGGAAATTGTATACGGAATCAAAATCTAGGTAGGGTAACTTACTAGTCATTGGACAGTTAAGCGGATTTTTTAAGCAAATATTTTTTTATACATAAAATATCCACATGTATGACATGTCGCAGATATTTATGAATAGTTGAATAACGTATCTTACCATTGTATGTTCATTTAGCACGATAATCTAAGTATAAAGTTGAAAAAATATTGATTTCTAAAAAAGTTGAAAAAAACATAGTTATTGGACAGCATTCATAGTAACGGGATACCTATTTTGACAGTTCGATGGCTCCTACGTAAACTACCGTATGTTCAAAAAGCTAACTTTCCAGGAGAGCCATTTAAAGATGTTTTCTTTAACCGTTCTTTTGATTTTAAAGCTTTTGGTTTGAAATTTTTACCATAATTAGGTTATTTTGGGCTCGATTTTTATGTGCTAAAGTAAAAGCTGTATTTTGAATACTTTTGGAGATAATGTTGTTACGATTCTTTACGACGGGGTAACGAAGTAAGAAAATATCGTATGTTAATCTTACCATTTTTTACGGCGTGGATGAGGTGACTGAAAATATCGTATGTTTCACATACCATGTTTCACATGGATAAATCGCAGGTAAAATGACATGTATGTGGCACTTACAGTTTTTTACTTTGTAAATGACATGAAAAATAGTATGGTATGTAACATTAATTTAGTAAATACATAGGGAAATATTAAAATTTTAAATGGGACCAGAGGTTTATCTAAGTGATAATTAATATTTACTTCATTCATTACATTAAGAAGAACCTAATCCTAAATTATAAATAAAAATTTATATGAAATAACTTTTTATACTTCCTTATGTTTCCATTCCACTAATCAATTTGTATATTTCCTATTTTCCCAACTGTCCCCTTTGAAACTGCCACCGGGGTGGGGACTTGGGTAAAATTAGTGGCGTTTACCACCCTGGTAAATAGTAATTTTATTTTCAACAGTTTTCTTGAAGCTCACGATCGAATCAACTATTTATTCTTTCCGACTTCAAGATATTTAATGAAACAGTACTAGACTTAAATAAAGTAGGAGTAGCCCATTGTAGACTCTCTGCCTCAGTGCTTTTCTCATTACTTGTTTTTTTTTTAAAGGCTTGCATAAACTCTAAAGAGGCCTACTTTAGGCTAACCAACCCCGATATTATCCATTGAGCTCGAAAAGGACGGTTGGGAAATAAAATTCATATTTGCCACTGAGGTGGTACACGCAGCAATTTTTTTCTCATACACCATCCGGTTACAGTTTTGAAGAGAACAGTTGGAAATAAAGACTGTAAATTAGTAAGATATGAACAATATTAAGAATTCCTGTAAATTTTAACGGATCTGTATTGGAAATTCGTATTTGGAAATTTAGGATGATGTTTTCACATAGTTATTCTTTAGTGCCGGGTTTCGGGATAACTTGTATCAGCCATTTTCCTATTCTTACTCAGGACATGCAAAACAAGAGCATTTCAGGAGCTAAACTTTACCTAAACTTGCAAGCTTAGGAGCCCATGATAGTTATCCCAAGAAGACTGCAGCAGTCACTCAGACTCAGACGTGTATTTTCTCGGGCGTAAATTGACAGATAGAATACTCTTTGGTTGTGGTGGTTGTTGGTTACTTTGTGATCCAAAGATGAGTCAGACATTTCACCTATTAGTATACAGACTTAGTCAAAGAAGCCAAGCCAAACAACACAGTGTACCTTAGGCACCAATGAAAGTTTTGGAATATACAATACATCACGCAGATCGGAGTTTCAGTTTGGCTTACTATTGTGTTCATACTTAGAAGCATTCATATACTGTCTATATAGAGGCCACTGATCCATTAACATCTTCTCGTTACCATGCACATGAACACCGCGTGTCTAGGAACTAGACCAAATGAAATTAATGGTGACGGCTGAGCTTGTCTAGCATACAGACACAGTTCTCAACAAGTCTTGAGTCCATCCAACTGGCCAAAAGAATTAATTTAGAATAAATACAGATTTATCTATGATTTTAATAATTAAATTTATTAACTTATTGGCTATGAACAGATTTGCAGTCTAAAAGTCTGCTGGAAACTACCCCAAGATTGGGCCTTTTTAAATCCTTAGGATCTAAGTTTGTGAGTATTTGATGAACCAAATGAGGATCTCTTAATCTTTGTTTTGAAGCTCCTTTGTGGAGTGTTTGTATCTTCAGTAAAAATATATTTTATAAATGAATTTCTTGTTACCTTCATGTGTTTGGTGTTCAGCTTCTATTGGTATTGATTTGCCTACGCCAAGTCGAGTCTCGGAAATTTATAACCCGGGTAACTGAAATTTGATCGTCAACCAAAGCGTATCTCAAGCATGCATACAAAAACGGTTGGTCAGTCTATAAGAAACCACATCCGTGTTTCATTTCAAATCCTTGTTAAAAATAACTCTAGTGAAAGTGAAGGTCCCAAACAGTAGTGTGTAATTTACCATCATGAAGTAAGTATATTTGTTTTCCACCATACGATACACAAAGCGGAAACTTTTATGTTATGGTTTTGTTTTGATTTTTAGTTTTTTCCATCCGTTTAATAAGTAGTCGATTTCAGTGATGGTTTTGTATTAAAAATATTTTTCTACGATAAAAAAGATGTTATTGTTAATCAAATCTGCTTTAAGTGGTATAAACGATTTGAATTATTTGAATGTTTGAATAAAAAATCTATTTTTTTTTGTTCAACCTCCATACAAACTATCGTATCTGTAAGATATTGTCATAAGCTCAGCCTAATATTGCAACGTAAATAAGTCTAAGTGACACATACAATAGTTAACAGGTTTATATAAACCAAGTAAATAATCGTACGTGTTACATACGATACAACATCACTTTTTATCGACGTCGTACAAAAGGGTATGTGTAACATACCGTAGCATACCCCCTCGAAAAATCAACGTACGTAATCGTATGTGTTACATACTATAGTTTTGAACAAGATTGATAGAAAACGCAGTAAAACTAACAAAACTGAATACTTAACATTTTTAGTAAGAACATGCTTCATCACAAAACCCAAGCTCAGATCTATATACTTCCCACGTAGAGAATGGTAAGATATACTTACGATAGGCGTAGCATGCAATGTGTCCCACGTAAACTACCGCAAGAGGTCGATACGATAGTTTACGGCGCGCCCGTGATCAACATACGATAGTTTACGTCTGAAAAAATCTTCATTTTTTAATATTATTGAGTTTTTGTTTTTGGGATACATGCGAAATAATCATCTAATGACAAAAAACGAAAAACATGAAAATCGCCATTTTGTGGGATACGGTAGTTTACGTAGGAGCCATCGAGTTATTGGACAGTATCTGATGCTGCTAATTATATCCAGATAAACTAATTTTGCCTAAATTGGTGGGTTTTTCTTCTTTAGAACAAAAGTCTATTTAGTTTTCGAATTGAGGACCTTGGGAATAAAAACAATAGAGAATACCTAGTATTTTTATAATTATTTAAAATATCGTAAACTTACATGACACTGTTTACCTTTAACTAAACAGTCCACTGGAGGATAATAATGTTAACGCCGAAGAAAATAACGAAGAGGAATATGATAAAGAGAAGATTTTCTAGGAACTAAATTATCCTGCCAAAAAAAACATGTATGCATAAACTTAAAAGTTTTTTTTGGCGGCAATACATTAATTAAACAAGAAATTTACAGTTTTTTCAGTCATTCTCTTCATAATCGTCGTCATAATTTTCCATCCGTTCCTTATCTCCTCCAAAGCCTTTTCTACTACGAGTATCAAGGTATGGGGTCGTCTTCTTCGGCATTTTATCTGCAGAAATACAAACATTGGACATTATTTGACAGTCATTGACCGACAGTGTCCGACAGTGTCCAATAACTAAATTTGTATGCAAGTTATAGTCATTGGACAGCGTCCAAAGACTGTAACAAAAACGAATAAAATTCTGGGGAAAAAAGGTTGTAATAATCACCCTTTTAGCCACTATAAAAAAGCGCAAAATCGATCATTTTGACATATTTAAGAAACTAGTGATTGGACATCGTTTCCCATGACTACATCTCGAACATAAATAATTACAATTATTGGACATGCTTTAAAATAACCTCAGATGATTAAATACTAACAATACTCGTTGAAATCATGCGTAAAAAACAATGTGACTTACCATAAAACAGGCGCGATTCCTTTTAGAAACTTAACAACAAACTTATTCCCGAATTGGTCCGCTGAATCCTTAAGAAAATTTTTAATATTTGTCGAAAATTCACAAAATTGTCGCGCACAACGAAAAAAAATTTTTTTTTGTGCCCACGCCACCTATTGGGTGATTTTAAACATAAAAAAGGTATCGGAACAAACACCGGATGCCTAATGTTTAGACAAACGATTCAAATACTTCACACAATGCTTAAAAACATGGTTTACGAGCGGAGTGTCCAATAACTGGTACTGTCCAATGACTAGTACGTTACCCTAGAGTCATTCGGGGTAACTGAGCGCAGTGGGTAAGTGTACGAATCGCGAATATCTCCGGAACTAAGGGAGGGGGAGGGGGGGTTACTTTGGGTAAAACGAGGACCCCAGAGTGGTGAACTAGTTTTTATATGGCACTGCACCGCGTGACGTTTTGTTAACGTTTTATTCGCAATAAATACAATTTAGTAGTTTCATTGGTAATTTTTGGCATTTCGGCAAATCCTGTCTTACAAAATTACGTCTAAGTTTCGGATCCGATACTGGTAAGTCATGTATTATTTGATAATGACTATATTCTTGTAGATGTGTGAGAAATTATATTATGGTTATGTTTTTTTGTTTAAACCAGTATCAACAATAATTTGTATTTTGGCTCCCTAGGAAAAATGTGCGCGGGTAAGGGTGGTATTCTAGAACGCTACTTAAACTCAGTTCAAACTAGAACGCTACTTAAACTGTGTTTAAACTCAGTTCAAACTAGAACGCGACTTGAACTCTGTTTAAACTCAGTTTAAGTAGAGTTTAGTAGTGTCGACTGTCGATAAAACAGTGCATGTTTTGATTTAATATCCCTCTCTTCATATCAAAACATGCACTGTTTTATCTACAGTCTGAACTCTGTTTAAACTCAGTTTAAGTATCGTTCCAGAATACCACCCTAAGTGTGCGCAAGGGTAACACTAGCAACAAGTATGATAAAAAAAAATTACGACTTACCTACTTTATTTTCTGGTACACCTCTCATATGCATGTTTTTAGGCTACAGTGTCGTCATTCCGCGAAAATATTATTATCTTATACGAAAAAAAAACCGATCTAACCGGAGCGATAGAACAACAAATTGCTAATTGGCATACCAATAATTGGAATGTCATATTATCCAACTCTAGTATTTAGATATGAACAGTGGACCTCTACAGGGTGTAGGCTATCTACTGATTACTACAAACAATATACGAATCCCTGTTTAAACTCTGTATCTACAGGGTGCAATCGAATTCAATAGCGGAACTTTAAGTAGGCTGTCTACTGATCACTATACATACAGGCCCAAACATAGACGTCACGTGAGAAAATCTAGGGCAACGAGGGCTACCCTAATCACCCGCATGTATGTTCAGCCATTTTTTGGTCGTTAAGAAGTTATGAGGTTTTTAAGGTTTAAAATAAAAAATACCTAGCATTGGATTTTATTTTGTAACTTTTTTAATTTTGACTTTTCAGAGATATTTTTATTCTTTAGGGTCTCAGATAATTTGTCTATAATAAGTAGGTAAACGTTCGCGTAACGGTAATAAGTAGTCACCCTGTAATAAGTAGGTAGGTAAACGTTCGCGCATTTTTGTCATCACAGAGAGATTCTTCTATCCTTTTAATTCTACCGATCTAAACATATCTGCCGACGGGTTGTATTTTAATTATAATTACAAAATAAACACTGAATTGCGTCAACCAGTAATAACAGGATTTTGCTCGAATTTGTTAGGTATGTATTTGTTAAAGATGTTACTAGGCAATAGGTATTATAATACGGGGTGGATTTTTGGGACGATAAAAGTCACAAGTAAAGTATTTCGATTACCTATTCTGGAATTCTGGTAGTTTCCTATTTGTGATGTAAGTACGGTCGGTCACACAGTCACAGATACCCCATGGCAGCTCTTACCGCGCGCGGCATAAGGGCGCCAATCGAACAAAAAGGGGTGTCCTAGCGTGTGACCGACTGTACCTACCTACGATTGTGTCGTGATCTCGGTAGTGTTCGATTATCAGCGGCTACTTTGACCTTAGATAATATCAGATAAAATAAAATAAACTAATAATGAAGTAAATTGATAAAAAAAGAACTATGGCAAATAAAAAAATTATATAACAATTAATATTTTAAACTTACAGGGCTGGCTGGAAGATTTTTTTTTAAAATAAGTCCGCTGTGTACCTACACGTTTTCTTACTATCGTGTATTTTAAGTCTTTTTATTTTTGTGTGCAATAAAGTGTAACAAACATAGGTATGTACGTACCTACCTTTTTATTTTTTATCTTTATATTTTTATCTTTAAATAAACGCTTTTTTATCTACCTTGCTACAAACAAATTATCGCCAAAAGACACACCACACTCCCTGTTTGTTCTTCCACTAATAACTTCACTGTTCCTTCAGCCGCCGACCTCGTCCGGTTCAGGAGTCGAAGTGCCCCTGTTTATAACGTAGTAATGAAACAATTAGACCCGTTATAGATGGTGTGCACGGGCGAAATATACATGGGTCTGGAGGATGTCAACGTCACACTGAAAAAGAGGATATTTTGGATACAAAAAGAACGGACAAAATTAGACGTAAACGTTGACGTAGGTAGGTAAATAGGCCTTGGTTTTTCACTCACTGCCGGTTTCTGAATTGAGGAATTCGCTAAGCAAATGGTATGGTATCGTCCTGTCTCTGCAGATTTCCCACAAAAGAGCGTGACAGAACGATAGTAAAATATTTGCTTAGCAAAATTCTTAATTCAATTGGGCCTCAGGCCCGGTTTCTGAATTGAGAATTTTACTAAGTAAATACTTAACTATCGTTCTGTCACGTTCTTTTGTGAGAAATCCGCAGAGGCAGAACGATATTTAAGTACTTGCTTAGCGAATTTCTCAAATCAGAAACCGGCAGTTAGTCAACTAAAATAAACTCATATCTCTTTTTAGAACAATGGCCGCGCTAATTTCATTGACCTACAAAAAATAAAATTATTACCTACAAGTCAGAAATGGGTCGAGTTCAGTTCGTTCCAAACTTCCAACATGATGATCAAGGTTATATTTTTAGTCATCGTTTGAAATAAGTCATACCATGAACGGCGAATCAAAATTGTATTGATTTCTTTATCTTTCTTTGGTGTAACTTACATTACCTAATACCAGCTGTCCCATACATAAGGTAGACTCAGTGCTGCACCAAATGTATGGAACAGCTGACATTTTTTAGCTCCATTTTTTGGCCACCGTTTTTTTTGCCTACTGAACACTACAAACAAGTTGTTTATAGCGATAGGTAGACAGCCTACTTAAAGTTCTGCTATCGAATTCGACTGCTATAGTCCAGCATTCGACCTAGGTATCAGAAAGTGAACTACAAATAAATCAATTATAGGTACCTACAGAATGTGACAAAATTTCCTTGTCTCTGTACCTAGATACCTAATGCCATTTAGCTCTCTTGCTAGAGCCAATGAGAATCAATACACATGTCAATTCAGCAGTAACGACTCAATTTAAAGTCTACATTGAAAGATGCACGCAAATGCGTTATTTCCACACACCAATCGACACGACCACGAGCAATCCTTCGTCGTGTTTGGAATGGTATAGAAGCGTTATAAAATGATAAGTTTCTGACACTTTTCATTTCTACAGGGTGGAACTTTAAGTAGGCCGTCTACTGATCAATACAAACAACTTGTACTAGGTGGCGACAAAAATGGAGCGAAAAAAATATCAGCTGTTTCATACATTTGGCGCAGTACTGAGTCGACCTTTTGTATGGAACAGTTTTTTTCACCTCCATTTTTTTCACCACCTAGTACAAGTTGTTTGTATTGATCAGTAGATAGCCTACATATATTTTTTTAAGCACGAGATCCTTGGAGTTTCTTTACCATGCTTCTTCTCCAAGAACGATCATAGCTAGTGAAGCTGGAGAAAAAAAAGTAGCTAGATACTTAGTATTAGATAGTAATAAGTATCTGATTTATATACATTTTTTACTTTAGATAATATTTTGACGTTCAATGTAAATAATTTATTTATGGCATATTGAATAAAAAATTTGAATCTGAATCTGAATCTGAATCTTAAAGTTCCGCTATCGACTTAGAGTGCACCCTGTAGTTTTAAAAAGAGATTACTGAACCTACTACTTTTAACCAAAGTATAGTCATATTTTTTTTATTACAAGGAATATGAAATCAAAAGTGTGTCCACATGTCGATAGCTTTATTATCTATGTCTGCAAATTATTTTATTGTCCAAAATTGAATTATTATCTTAGAATCAATTAAAATGTTGAAAAGTGCGAGCGAGAGGGTTGCAGAGTTCCAGTATGCTTAGCATGGTCGTTTTGACACTCTCTCGAACTCGAGTGACAGACGTGCCATGCATGTCTATTGTGCGAGCATGGCAGGCGGGACTCGAGATGGCAATAGATTAGGGTCATGTCGAGTAAAAAGTAGTTACCTAATTCCATTTTAATAAAAATGTTGTATTTTTGTCTCCATCGCCATGTTGGCGTAGAGCCAACTCGAGCCCGACCGACAAGTTGACAGTTTTGCATAGAGAAGGGCCTATCTCGGGCTTACCATGCTGCCCGTACTGGGGATTTTTAAGCCATGTCAGAGGCCCTTTGGGCACCTAAATCTGACACCAGGGGTGGCCACAACCTCATACGATTACCTACCTAATTTACTATGGAATGTAAAAAAATCTATACTGTTATATAACCCGTGCCATTAAAGAAACGATATATAAATGGCGGACACTCTCGCGCCCTCTCGCTTTAATCATATCTCCGTCTATACTCACACGTGACGTTAGCAAAGTCATTTTAGGCAGTCCTGATTAGTCACCTACACCTTGGCTAATAAAACACGCCAAAATACGTTCGCCTCTTATTTTTTAAATGTTTCTCGAGTTTTGTTATTTGTTGAGGTTTGTATTATTTACTACGTTTTAATATTTTTGATCTTATTTTCATAAAGATTGTTGTTTAATCACAAACCCAACGTAGAACAATTACCTAAACAACAAAGAAAGCATCGTAAAACAATATTTCCTAACCAAAAATGTAAGAAAGTTTTAGGTATGAACCGAAATCGTATTTTCGTAACCTCTTTTTCAGACCTTACCATAGGTACCCGCCGCCATTTTCATATCGTTTCTCTATTGGCACGGCTTATACCTACATACATTGCTATATCGATCCCCAAAATACAAGTCACATATTTTCACGTGCCACTTCCTATAGATGTCGAACTCTTCACGTCGGTGATCGTCATAACTTCAAACGATTAAATGAACCATGAAAACCTTCCACGGACCTATTTTTACCCGACTACGCGAAGCAAAAAGGAGGGTTATGATTTTAGTAGCGTAAGTATGTATGTATGTATGTATGTATGTATGTATGTATGTATGTATGTGGGTATGTATCTATGTTTGTGTGTTCATCTGTTACCTCGCAGAGCCTAAACTACTCGACCGATTTCAACAAATGAGGTGTCGTTGGATTCTTCTTAATCACCCAGGTAACATAGGATAGTTTTATTTTGAAAAAAATCAATATGGCGGCTTTGCTGCGCCCTAAAGTGGTGGATCTAAAAATAAAAATTATCGGATACCATCGTCATGGGTATCAAATAAAAGGACTTTAAAAGACCTTTTCAAAAATGTATAACACATGTAGCGTCAACATAACAAATAGAACAAAAAATTCCAAATTGTGTTTTTTTTTCCCCTTCTTGGTTCTATTTTAGGGGATCATCCAAAATGATTAACTAAAAAGCTCAAAAAAAAAAATAGAAGTTAAAAACTAAAACCCGACTACTAAAATTATTGTAGTTTATAAGTTCTTTTTACTAACAACCTGTTTTGATTTTATTGTGTATTACTAACAAATTATGGATCTCAACTTATCTGAAATAAATTATTATTATTAAAAGGCTTAAAACCAGACCTGCTTATCCTTAAAATATACTCATAGTTAATCGTAGTCGGAGGACACCACATTCGCATTTGATAAACCGATGGCCTCCGACTTGTTTTAAGCCTTTTAGTAGTCGGGTTTTAGTTTTTAATTTCTATTTTTTTTAGAGTACGCGAAATCACGGAAAAAATATTTTAGGACACTTTGTCCGAAATGTCGTTTTATTATTTTAACATTTTTGATGCGACATCTCGGACACTTACAAATAAAGCTGTTTTTTACAGTCGGATAAAAGACTCCCATCGATCTTATTTAATGAGGAGACTAATAAAAATGTTACAAACTCACATGAAAATAATATCTTGTGTACTTATGCAGTCTTCAATATTTGCTCTCCCACGCAAGTGTGTCGCTCGCAACACACATTTTATTTCATTAATTTTATGTATTTATGCGTATGCTTTTAATTTTATGCTTATCTTAACTATATTATGTTGAAAATATTTGAATGTTTTGCTTCGTGTCCCAACGTTTGGCAATCTGACCCCGCGTCTCGTGTCACTGCCCAGGTAACAAAGGCTCAGCACTAAGTCCCACTAATTATAGTGTTTTATCAAGACCTAGTACTTTTTATCAAAAATGAGCCGAGCGCGATCTGAGTGCTTAAATTCAGGCTTTAACTGTCAAGGAAAACGGCTTATTTAAGCGGCTTAAATAAGCCGTTTTCGCTATCTTAAAATAGGCAGCTGTGGTAATGTTCTTTCTCTGTGTATTATATCTGAATACTTTAGTATCTGACTGTACGATACAGGTTCAATATTTTGAGAGTGTCCGAGATGACGCCTCAAAAATTTTAAAAATAAAAAGCGACATTTCGGACAAAGTGTCCGAAAATATTTTGTCCGAGATGTCGCCTACAACAGGAAGAAACCAGTCCATTTGTACTTTTGATTGGAGAATTTCTCTAAATCCTGGGTTTTATTGTAGGTAGGAAGATTAGAAAGAAAATTAAGAGAATATCAATCTTTAATATCCAATTTGTTCATTTAACATTTACTTATCACAGCATTTCAAATTCGAGTAAGTATCACACAAATATGTATCGTAAAATTAATGCCATAATATTTTGTACATTTCAAAAAAATACTGCATTAAAGGCGCAGTCTACCTCTAATTTTAATTAATTGGGTCATTATAGGTACGTCTTAAATTACGCAATCAATGTTAATTTGTTACAATTTATAAATACCATTTTGAACTTAACAGTTACTTAAGTTAAACTTAAATTAGGTAATAATTTACTAGTTACTTAGGAAAATAGGTACCTAGGTAGGTACACTTTTTGAGCGCATGAATAAATGAAAAAAGAAAAGTCTCAAAGATGCCTGCTCTACGTGTACACACATTTTTTTTACTTTAACTTTCATAATGCACACATTGATATCAGAATAGCCGACATGTTTTGGTTCTTATTCACAGACTTTAACTTTACGTCTGTGCAGGATTAGGACTGAAAAACGGGGTTTTTCGGGAAAGATGGTGTTATAATATCGAGACTTAGAGGCGAACTGACATACAAATTAAAAACACATAAACAATAACAATAATTTTGAATATAAAAATAATTCCAAAAAGGGTTAATATCATACTCCACATTTTTATTTAAAAACGACCTAAACTGGCTAAAAACGACCTAAAAACTGACTAAGATGCTATAAGATACCTATTCTCGTCTAGAGTAGTACTAGCTTCTTGAGCGGTCTCTTAAGTGGGCCGGCACGCGTTTGGACGTCGGCTACTCTTATGATTCCATCTCGGCCACCGTACAACTTGGTCACTCTGCCCCTTGGCCAGGCTCCTCGCGGAAGCTGATCGTCTGCCACTAGAACCAGGTCGCCGACTTTTACAGTAGGTGGCGTGCCTCCACCGCGTCGTGGCACTAGAGTTGGTAGATATTCCTTCATCCAACGGGACCAAAAATGGTCAGAAAGCCGGACAGCCTTTCGCCATCCATCTCGGGAAATTATGTCTCTGTCCGTTAAGGCAGCCGGAATGGGACGTCCCGACGAAGAACCCAGGATGAAGTGCATGGGGGTCAAAGCTTCTTCACATTCAGGGTCAGCTGACACGTGTGTCAGTGGACGAGAGTTTACTAGGTTCTCCGCCTCCAATAAAAATGTTAGTAGGACTTCTTCCGACGGGAAACGATCTCTTATGGTAGTTTTAATTGCGGTCTTAACGGACTTTACGAGTCGCTCCCATGCTCCACCCATAAAGGGAGCTGCAGGTGGGATGAACTTCCATCTTATCCTCTCATTCGCCGCAAAGTCTGTAACAGCGGCCCCGTATAGTTCTTTGAGTAGCTTTTCGGCTCCAACAAAGGCCCTCCCATTATCACTCCAGATCTCACTTGGAGTTCCACGGCGAGCGATGAAGCGACGCAAGCTCATTAGGGCCGCATCGGTCGAAAGGTTGTTTACAACCTCCAGGTGCACTGCGCGCACGACCAAACAAGTGTATAAAGCTACGTAGCGTTTTTCTCTTCTTTTTCCAATCGTGACTTGGATTGGGCCGAAGTAGTCTAAACCTACGAAACTGAACGGCCTCTGGTGATGGGCCAGGCGGGTCGCTGGAAGATCTCCTGTAGGTGGTTCTTGGCAGCGAGAGCGTCTCAGACGACAAAGTTGGCAGTTGTGAGCCACGGAGCGGACAGCACTCCGAAGGTTGATCACCCAGTAAGTCTGCCGCATTTCATTTACCACAGTCTCGGTGTTCGCGTGGGCTGATCTTCTGTGATATTCAATAATCAGGAGCTGAACGGCAGCATTCTTAGGATCCAAAATGATGGGGCTTTTCATGTTATCGCTGACATCTTGAGCGCGATTGATCCTCCCACCCAATCTTAGTAAATGTTCTTCATCCATAACAGGGGATAGGTTGAACAGGCGGCTTTTTCGTGGCAGGGGTTCTTTTCTAGAGAGGCAGAGTATCTCTTCGGGAAAAGAGTCTAGTTGACTTTTGCGTAAAACGTGTCGCTCGGCTAGGTGTAGATCTTCCGCTTCGATATCCTTTGAACTACCTTTCTCTTTTAACAATTTTAAGAACTTATGGACCCTAGCTGTTGCTCTAATTAACCTAACCCAGGAACTTAGGCGTTCTGGGTTCACAGCCAGAGGGGTGGGTGACACTTGTGATAAGATGAGGTGGCAATGCTTTCGTGCGGATGGCTTTCTTTCTAGGTCGCTACGAGCTCTACTGGCCTTATCTAAAGATGGTAATGACGGCCACTTCTCCTCTGTTTTAAGCAAAAACTTAGGGCCAGCGATCCAGCGAGATTCTTGATTTAGCACGATACGCTTGGTACGCGTAGCGTCGTCTGCTACATTTTCCGCGGTCGGAATCCACCTCCACTCTTTAACATCCGATATTTCTAGAATCTCGCCGATTCGATGTGCTACGAATGGTTTAAACGAACGTGCATCGCTACATAACCAACCCAGGACGTTCAGTGAATCGCACCAAAAGATACGTCTGTTAGGTTTGTGTTGATGTGACTCACAAATGAATGAGGCGAAACGAGCGGCTATCAATGCTGCCTGCAGTTCGAGGCGCGGGATGGAAGCGGGTTTCAGTGGAGCTACTCTACTTCTGCTACCAATAAGGGCGAGCTTCACCGTACCGTCTGCATAGATATGTCGCCAATATGCCACTGTAGCATACGCTAATTCACTAGCGTCGCAAAACAAATGAAGCTCACGGTGTACGATTTCCGACCCACTCAAGTCATAACATCGAGGCAAACGTAATTCAGATATAAATTTTACGTCATTGGACCATTCATTCCATAGTTTTAGATCAGTTTGAGTGAGTTGGTCATCCCACGACAAACCTTGCCGCCAAATGGACTGAAACATAATGCGTCCTCGCGATACGATCGGACCTAAAATGCCCAAAGGGTCATAGATACTCATTAAATGAGATAACGCATCACGCTTGCTAAGTCGATCGGGCGGGGTTTCGTTCTTTAGTCCGTGGTTGAAACCAATGACGTCACGTAAAGGCTGCCAGACTAGGCCGAGTACCCTAGAAACTTTATCGTTGTCTCCCAAGTTGACATCGCTCAACTTTTGTGATATCAAGTTGGGTTGTAGTAAAGAAAGAGCTGTTGGTTCATTCGAGATCCAATCACGCATTTCGAATCCTCCCTTACGGTTGACTTCTACGATATCGCGGGCCAGTTGAGCGGCCTTTTCTACATTGTTCATTGACCCGATAAAATCGTCCATATATACGTTGAAGACTGTCGCATGTGCGGCGTCAGGGAATTCATGTTGATAATCAGTCGCGTTTAAATTTTTTACGTATAAGGCGGTGCAAGGACTCGAACATGCCCCAAACATCATCGAAGACATGCGGTACAGCTTCAGTTCTTCAGTAGGGTCGTCGCGCCAGAGGAAACGCTGTGCATCGCGATCTTGTACCCTTATGCGGACCTGTGGGAACATTTCCCGAATGTCAGCCGTAAGGGCTATAGCTTCTTCCCTCTCTCATTCGCCGCAAAGTCTGTAACAGCGGCCCCGTATAGTTCTTTGAGTAGCTTTTCGGCTCCAACAAAGGCCCTCCCATTATCGTCCACACGATAAGAACCAGGGGCTTAGCCTGTAACGCAATGGTGCCAAAATGGGTCCCCAGTAGACGGCTGTTGGTCCTTTTAATGTTTTTGTAGTACAGCAAAGAATATTCTGATTGGAATTCTGGAGGATTAGTTCGCTGGTTGTAGGAGAAAAACGAGGAAACCCCGGTTTTGTCCTTCTGCTGGGACGCCATCGAAACGCAATTGAGTTACAGACTAAGGCCCCAGGGGGCTTAGCCTGTAACACAATGGCGTATCAATGGCGTCCTAGGTAGAAGGACAAAACCGGGATTTTTTCGTTGTTCGCCTACCACCAGCGAACTAATCCTTTAGGATTAGATTAGACACATAATATTCTTTGCTGTACTACAATAACATTAAAAGGACCGACACTGGACCGACAGCATCAATAAATCGTAATTAAAACCGTCAACCGGAAGCCCATTTTGGCACCATTGTGTTACAGGCTAAGGGCCCTGGGCGTCTGCAGTTGTCGCTGCGCTCGAGATCCAACCGGCACCTTTTATATCACTGGTTGTAATGGTTCTGGTAACTATTTATCACAATCAAGACTAAAATCACATTCATCACACAGGTAAGCCAGTATGCACAAAAAGGCTTAATTTAGTATAACTTAATTATAATCAATTAGGCCCGGTTTCTGAGTTGAGAATTTTACTAAGCACATACTTTACGTATCGCTCTGTCACGCTCTTTTGTGAGAAATCTGCAGAAACAGGACGATACTTACCCATTTGCTTGGCAAAATTCTCAACTCAGAAACCGGGCCCTAATAGTCTATATACAAGGTGTTACAAAAGTACCTAACTCTTTTTACAGGCTAATAGCACCCGGTGGTAGGGATCACAACCTAAATATTTTTTTAAAGTAATGAATTTTTTTCTATTTTGAGGTTATAAAATAAAAATTATTTTTCAACTTTTTTTACAGATTTGACATCCTGTTGACCACTAGGTTACACCCTGTAAAAAGAGTTAGGATGTTTTGTAACACGTTGTATTTTCCTTTTAGGTGTCCAAGGGTTTTCATAATTTCTGGCAAGATTTCGGGTGACCTTTCATATCAATATTTTTTATGGACATGAAGCTCTCAAAACTCAAAGTTTCTAGCAATATTTTGGCTGACTCTTTAATGTTTCACTTAAATTATGGCTGCCTTTCGAGCTATAATATTTATAATAATATGTAATCATTTATCAACTGTACAATATGTATAATAATATGTAATAGTAATTTGCAACAGTAACTGTTAGTACTAAAATTAATATCTCTGGTCAAAGGTTTTATTTAGACTATCGCAGATTCTTAAAATTATTATACAGATATTTAGGATATTTTTAAGAAACTGTTAATACGTTTTTTTTTCAGTTAGGTAGTTACTATTAGACACCATTTTCACCACCGATATCCCTTCGCCTGACCGACGTCCTGACAGACGCCCTGATGGACGCCCTGTTGCCAATAGCACTGGGCACGGCTCTGATGAACCTCTCGGATCGACTCGAAGTGTTCGAGATGGAGAATCGCTTCGTGTACTTTCCAGGGTTGGGGTCCTCGTCAGAGTCTGGAGCTGGTCTCCTGCTGAAGAGATAGGTGGTTAGGAGTTGACCGTGGTGCCTACTGAAGGTGAGTTAGAATTCAATCGGATGTTCAACATGACCTACTGGGGTAGATTCTTCTGGCCCTATAGTAGTAATAATAATTATTTGTTATGCAAGGATGCAACATTATTATTTGCAGCAAGTGCTTGTATTGCATACCAAGCTAGCGAAGGTCTCTAAAAATGAAACCTGAGCTTAGCGAGGTATTCAGAAGCACGAGACGCAAACAATATTGCATCCGTGCGAAACACAAGTTTTTATCTCACCGAGCGACGTAATAATTATTTAGATGCAAGAAAAACAATAGAAAAATAAAGGTTAGTGAAATTAGTTTCCTTTTTCATTGCTTTGACATAATTATTATTATGAGTCAAAGAAGTTCCTTTGTTTCTTTTTATACACCATAGGGGGCATTGCGTTCACAAATTTTGAGTAGGCGACATCTCGGACAAAATAATTTCGGACACTTTGTCCGAAATGTCGCTTTATTATTTTAATATTTTTGAGGCGACATCTCGGACACTAACAAATAAAGCTGTTTTGTACAGTCGGATAAAAAACTCCCTAAGATCTTATTTAAGAGGAGACTAATAAAAATGTTACATACCCACATGCAAATAATATCTTGTGTACTCATGCAGTCTTCAACATTTGTTCTCCCCTTTTTGATGAAAAGTACTAGGCTTACATAAGATGTTAGGAGGATCACCACCTCAGTTCTCACATCATTACGCGGGGTTAGTTAGGAAAAAAATGATGTCAGAACTGAGGTGATTATCCTCCTAGCACCTTATGTAAGCCTAGTACTTTTTCAATAAAAATGAGCCGAACGCGATCTGAGTGCCTAAATTCAGGCTTTAACTGTCAAGGAAAACGGCTCATTTAAGCCGCTTTAGCTATCCTAAAGTAGGCAGCTGGGGTAACGCCCTTTCTCTGTGTATTATATTTGAATACTGTAGTATCTGACTGTACGATACAGGTTCAATATTTTGATAGTGTCCGAGATGTCGCCTCAAAAATATTAAAAATACAAAGCGACATTTCGGACAAAGTGTCCGAAAATATTTTGTCCGAGATGTCGCCTACTCCAAATTTTGAAGCCCGCAAAAATCGGATCAAAAATTTAAACATTCTGTGACATTAATTTTTATAACCATTTCAATCGTTAAGCCATGTCAGAGACCCTTTGGGTGGCCTAAAAACTCTGACACCAGGGGTGGCCACTACCTCATACGATTACCTACCCTACCATTTCAATTGTTTCATTTTTGATATTTTTTATTATGTAATTTTAATATTATGAACTGCCTGATTTTTTAACTGTGATTAATTGTATGTAATGTTTTAATTAATTTATCTGTTTTAATTTTTTTTTTATCTATGGAAATGTAAAATTCCGCAATAAATGTTTTAAATTGAATTGAATTGAAAATAAGCGTTTTAGGATTTTTGCCCTTGATGAGGGGAAACCAACGCAAAATTGCGATGTCGCAAGAACGCACCAACGCCCCTGTAACTTATGGACCATTTTGTTGAATTCCACCCTTACCGAGGTGAACACGGGTTATCCCAGAACCGCTGGTCCTTCCCGAAGTCCTCTCCATCCTGCAGGGTCTGCGGCATCTCAGTGTCCATGGTCTCAGGGAGGAAGAGGCACAGGATTCCGCCCAGGATGCCCAGCACGCCGAGGATCAGCAGGGGCAGGTCTTGGGAGATGTTGGCCTGAGGAAGTAGTTTTGTTAGTCTATCTTAGCCAGGTGCCGGTTGGATCTCGACCGCAGCGACAAAAAAAGAGCTGCGTAGCCCTCATAAGCGCTGATAGCTCTAAAGAGCGTTGCGTAGCCCTAAAGAGCGCGTAGCCCTCTGAATATTGCATAGCCTTATTGAGATGATGCGTAGCCTTATAAATGCTGCGTATCCTTCATGAGCTCTACGTAGGTCTTAAGAAAGCTGAATAGCTCTAAAGAGCGTTGCGTAGCCCTCAAGAGTGCTGCGTAGCCCAAAAGAGCGCTGCGTAGCTCAAAACAGCGCTGCGTAGCCCAAAAGACCACTACATAGTGCATAGATAATTAGATTAGACACTAAGTAAGTAAGTAAGCACTAACCAGGTAAACAACAAAGGGCGCCACAATGGAAGCCACGTAGCCCATGATGTGTATCAAAGCTACGCCCTGCGCCCGCACTACAGTTGGAAGCAACTCTGCCGCGTACTGTAGCCCGATGTTGTAGGAGGATATGTTCACTGCGACGCTGCGTAGCCTCTAAGAGCGCGACATAGCCCTCAACAGCGCTGCGTAGCCCTAAAGAGCGCTGCGTAGCCCAAAAGAGCGTTGCGTGCCCAAAAAAAGCGCTGCGTATCCCAAAAAAGCGTTGCGTAGCCCAAAAGAGCGCTGCGTAGCCCAAAAGAGCGCTGCGTAGCTCAAAACAGCGCTGCGTAGCCCAAAAGACCACTACATAGTGCATAGATAATTAGATTAGACACTAAGTAAGTAAGTAAGTAAGTAAGCACTAACCAGGTAAACAACAAAGGGCGCCACAATGGAAGCCACGTAGCCCATGATGTGTATCAAAGCTACGCCCTGCGCCCGCACTACAGTTGGAAGCAACTCTGCCGCGTACTGTAGCCCGATGTTGTAGGAGGATATGTTCACTGCGACGCTGCGTAGCCTCTAAGAGCGCGACATAGCCCTCAACAGCGCTGCGTAGCCCTAAAGAGCGCTGCGTAGCCCAAAAGAGCGTTGCGTGCCCAAAAAAAGCGCTGCGTATCCCAAAAAAGCGTTGCGTAGCCCAAAAGAGCGCTGCGTAGCCCAAAAGAGCGCTGCGTAGCCCAAATAGCGCTGCGTAGCCCAAAAGAGCATTACGTAGCCTAAAAGAGCGCTGTGTAGCCCAAAAGAGCGCTGCGTAGGTAGCCTATAGATAATTAGATTAGCCACTAACCAGGTAAACAACAAAGGGCGCCACAATGGAAGCCACGTAGCCCATGATGTGTATCAGAGCCACGCCCTGCGCCCGCACTACAGTTGGAAGCAACTCTGCCGCGTACTGTAGCCCGATGTTGTAGGATATGTTCACGGCGAATCGACCGAGGATCGCCAGAGAGGCTGAGGCACCACCTGGGGGAAAAAACGTAAGATCTTCTATAATAGACTATTAATACAGGGTATTAAAAGACCACCAACAGACCCGAAAGGCAAGCATACTAGACAAATTTTTTATTTTTTTTTTGTTTTTGTAAGAACATGTCTGCCAGGTCTAACCTATTATCTGTCCGCGAAGGCACTAGGAAGGTAGGTACCACCTTTACACCAGGGGAATCATGGTTTAATTCAGTTCAATCAATTTATTTCGGACGTAGCTATGTCGTCCATAGTGTTAATAACATGTATAAATATTATTATCTTAGGCTGTAACAGATGAAGATTTACACTTTTGTTTTAAAGTCGCCCGTAACGTAACCAAGTAGAGTGCTAGCGTGTAAGGGTCGACGTGCTGAAGGTATTGTATTTTTTTTCAAGGATACAAAACTATAATATAAAACTTTAATATCGCTTACCAACAGGTACAGCTGTGGCCAGTAGGCTGAAGATCCCACTAATCACCATGGATCCACACGCCAGCCATCTCCTGCCCCATCTGGTGGACAAACAGTCATGAACTCATGACTCATGAGATAGGTATGAGTTTTTTCTCATCCTGTTGAAAGCTGAATGAATTGAATTGAAAAATATATATATATATGCCTAGTCTTTCATTGAACATACTTTCATTTTATTCGTTTGACTATTCCATGCGGATTAGTGAAAATTAGCAAGTCTCATTGTAAAGCCATTGCAGTGTAGAGTAACTCGAGCTAACAAAGTGTCAATTTGTATAGTCGTAGACAGGATGTAAGAAGTGTTATATTCCAAACTATTGTGTATTGCTTGTGCAAAGCTAATAAAATATAATAATAATAATTTATTTAATCAAGCTGGAGGCTATAGTTTTTGTAGTACATTTAATTTATTAAGGTGATACCTAGGCACAATGGAAAAAAAACATATTTTCTTTTTGGATGCGTTTTTCGTTAAAAACTCTTCATTAGGTTATCAACGCGAGGCTTACCTACAAGTTCGCAATTTTATTTGATTGCCAGATGCCTGCCAGGTAGGTAATTTTATTCGGAGAAGAATCCAGAACTTACCGATCCAACACAGCTGTAAGAAAGGTGTCGGCAGGCAGCTCGGTTGCAGAAGCGATGGTGAACGTCAGGAAGATGTCCAGTCCCAGAGAGCCCACGTTCCGGACGTGGCCATCGAATACCTGACAACATAGGTGCAAGTTGAAAGGTAGGTAAATTGCCTAGAGATGTGGACATGTCCCAGTAGCTGCGCAAAGGCCTTCTCTCAGAGAGAGTTCGAGCTTAATCACCACGCGTGCTCAATGCGGGTTGGCGATTTTCGCGTTTGAGGATCTAATGCCTCATACGCTCTGGTTTCCTTAAGATGTTTTCCTTGCGAGTGGTATTGCTGCTACAAATTCGAAAACGTACGGAAAAAGCGCGTACATTTGGCGCAGTACTGAGTCGACCTTTTGTACGGAACAGCAGATATTTTTTTCGCTCCATTTTTTTCGCCACCTGGTAAATGTTGTTTGTAGTGATCAGTAGACAAAGTTCCGCTATCGACTTAGAGTGCATCCTGTATTGTGAGTGAAGGTTCCACTGGAAGCTGCATAAATCATCACATTACGTAGATGCAAAGGCCTTAATTTAAGGGTTTACCAGCGAAATGGCCATCCATATGACGATGAGCAGGATAGCGTTCCGCCGCAGCCGCGGGGTCCTGAAGAGATCCAGCACGGAGTAGGTCCGGTCTTCCGCCTGGCTCTCCTTGATGGTCTTCAGCGAGGACTCCTGGTGGAGAGGAGGGCTGGTTTAGTCGGAGGACTAGTAGCTGCGATTGGTGAGCGAGTATGCAACGACTTTAGTGTGTGTAACTTTTTAAACCCCCACCTAAAAAGAGGGGTGCTATAAGTTTGACCGCTATGTATGTGTGTATATGTCTGTCTGTCTGTTAGTTTGTCTGTCTGTGGCACCGATTAAAAGGATGAACCGATTTGGATGCAGTTTAATTTTATTTGAAAGCGGGTTTTCTAGCGAGTGTTCTTAAATATGATTTAGCAGAATCAGTGTGTTATGTATGAGATATATTGCTAATTTGAAGCTAAAATTACAAAAGTAGGTATTTTAAAATTTTAATTTAGTAGCTATTTGATAAAGTATGCACCAGATAGATAGACTAACTTCGCTAACTTTTTATTTTTTACAGACCTATAGAGAAATTCAGATGGCAGTTTCATCGCTAAGAATAATTTCTTCGGGACAACGTTTAGGGAGCAACAATCAGAGCAGCGAGTAAGTACAGTCGACAGCACGTAGACCGTTACACGCGTGCACGCTATTCAGTTACGTTACGGGCGACTTTGCAACGAAAATGTAAGCGTCTACGTGCTGTTGACTGTACAACGAGTAGACATAATAGGATAAAACATAGTCATATCAATAGATAAATTACTTACTATTTATTACACCGAACTAAATCCCATAGAATCCGCATTACGTATAAAATCACAATAAAAAATTGTCCCCACAGAAACAAATGATATCAGCAATAGAACAATACGAAACATCATTTCGACCAATATTCGAATGTCAACCTTATTGCACAGTTTGGACATCTATTTTTCCAGACACATTTCAGAGTTCTATGTTGTATTTCTTTTTTTCCTCTGTGGTTGTATCTAGTTTTATCCTTGATCGAAGATTTATTATCATAATAGCAATAATTCTCACCGTGAAGTCACTCAGAACTTTTTCAGGGATCTTTGTCTTGTTGATCCTCTCGAACTTCTTCATAATCGTCAGGGCTTTGTCGATCTTGCCTTGGGAGACCAGCCATCTAGTAATAATAGAGATAGAACAACTAATTAGTGTCGATGCAGTGCTTCAAACCGATTTTATTTAAGTATTGAAATTTTGATAGCCAACGCCATCTGTGGATGAGTATCAGAACAAAAAAAAAAACATTGCTTTTACTGCCACCTAGCGTAAATAAATGACACTACTACAATTAAATAGTTCCCTAGCGTAGTTTTGCTGAAGTTCTGCTACTTGACACTAGATGTCGCTACAGTGACAGCGCTAAATATTAGTTGCTGCTTCGAAACCTAGATGGCGCTACTCAAGAGGATATTAAATAAAATCCAAAATAAAAATATTATAGAGCTATTTCCCTATACCCTTGACGAGTTTTTCCAATACGGCCGCAATATGGCGCAATTTACAAAATTTAATATTTTACAAATTAAGACGCATTTTGTGTTTTTATTCAATAAAACAGCCTTACCTTTGAATAAACATTACAAAGTATTTAAAATCAAAGCATTACTATGCGAATTCAAAGAGAAATTAATTTTAAAACTTTTTCAATTCGATCGCAATAGCGTCAAGGGTAACCCCCGAGCACACTCCGGTATGGCTCAAGGTATGGCGAAGGCCTACAAGAAAGTCCCGTAGAGCACCACCACAGAGCGCCAGAGAGCCGGCTATACATTAGTTATAAATACAGAATCTAGATGGCGCTACTGAACAATGTTCACTATAATTTTTTTCTGTTACAACAGTTTTATTTTTCTTACCGGGCACTCTCAGGGACGACCCAGGGTGTAGCCAAGGCGAGCAAGAAGGGCGCACTAGTCATTAGGGCGAAGTGTCGCCAGTCGTCCGCCCAGAGGGCGAGCCAGGGCAGTATCGAGGCAGCGAAGGTGAAGAAAAGGGCGATCGACATGTTCGCCACGAACGTGCGCCATTTGGGGCCCACGTACTCAAGGACTGGGAATATAAAAAAAAGTATACCTATATGTAGGTATTTTCACCTCGGCCAAAAATTTTCACGACATTGTAAGACCGAAATTTTTCACGAAATTCACGAAATGACTTTAAATAATAGCATCTCACCTCAATATTCTTTTATGTGCCATAATAAAATTATTTATAAAAAATGATAAAATGCAGAGCTTTTAAATCGTTAAGTTTATTTGTAGTTTTTAATTTGCTTGTTGTTAAAATAATAATTTATGTACCCACCTCAAATATTTACGCACCTTAACGGGTAGAACATGCTGCACTTGTTATATTTTAATACCATCTTTACATTATTGTAATAGTATGTTTCTTGTAAATACATTCTTCTATTCTATTCTATAGGTAAGATGAAGAAGATGAAGAAGAAGAGCCTTAGTTTAAACTCACCCAAGATGTACATCATGGTGAAGCAGTTGTCGAAAGCGAACCCAACCAGAAATCGGCAGACGGTGAACGACCAGAAACTGTCACAGAAGGCAGTCGCCACGCCCGCTGCGAACCCCATCATGTTTGTACCTGGGCAGACGGACAGCTGTACACAGTGCCGGATTAGCCATATAGCAGGAGTAGCAATCGCTACGGGCTCCGCACCTTTGGGGGCCCCGCGCGCTTTCTGACCGTAAAAAATATCAATTATTTTTTTCGGCTATTGTCATGTTTATTTGTACAAACAACAAGAACCGCACAAATGGGTTTGTAGTGTCAGATATTCAGGCTGCGATGCTTCGGTATGGCGTTTTTTGGCACAGCGTGCAGTCGTTGATTCATGATTCGTAATACATTTCTTTATAACCTTTTTAGTCACTGTAAACTTTAGTTGACACGTTATTCGAATTTTCGAGTTTCGGCACCAAGTAGCGGACTCTTGTATTATTTCACACCATAAACCTAATAACCTAATAAAGCAAACCAAGGGCGCCTTGATAGAATTTGCTACAGGCCCCGCGCTGGCTTAATCCGGCACTGCATTTACAGGGTAATTTTAAATAGCTTTAGTACTAAAAAAATAGAAGTTAAAAACTAAAACCCGACTACTAAAAGGCTTAAAACAAGACCTGCTTATCCTTAAAATAGACTCATAGAAAAAAAATAGAAGTTAAAAACCAAAACCCGACTACTAAAAGGCTTAAAACAAGACCTGCTTATCCTTAAAATAGACTCATAGATAATTAATCGTAGTCGGAGGCCATCGGTTTATCAAATGCGAATGTGGTGTCCTCCGACTACGATTAATTATCTATGAGTCTATTTTAAGGATAAGCAGGTCTTGTTTTAAGCCTTTTAGTAGTCGGGTTTTAGTTTTTAACTTCTATTTTTTTTTGGGCTTTTTAGTAAGTCATTTGGACTATCACCCAGAATAGAACCAAGAAGGACAAAAAAAAAATACATTTTGGAATTTTTTGTTCTATTTGTTATGTTGACGCTACATGTGTTATACATTTTTGAAAAGGTCTTTTAAAGCCCTTTCATTTGATACCCATGACGATGGTATCCGATGATTTTTATTTTTAGGTCCACCACTTTAGGGCGCAGCACAGCCGCCATCTTGGTTTTTTTCAAAATTAAACTATCCTATGTTACCTGGGTAATTAAGACGAATCCAACGACACCTCATTTGTTGAAATCGGCCGAGTAGTTTAGGCACTGCGAGGGAACAGATGAACACACAAACATACATACATACATACATACATACATACATACATACATACGCTGCTAAAATCATAACCCTCCTTTTTGCTTCGCGTAGTCGGGTAAAAACATGTCAACATCTAAAATATGTGATTTCCAACCACTTTGGTTCTACGAGTTTACGGTTTCTATCAGAAAACCGCAGTGTTCAAAAGCAACCCAACACAACATAACCAAAGGAAACCCGCCCCTATATCTTACCAACGAGAGCCATTATCCACCCATACTTGTCCGCGATCCATCCGAAGACCCTTGCGACCCAAACAACCACAGGAAAACCGCCTCTAACACTTACCCACTAGAGCGGGTATCCGCCCGTACTTGTCGGCGATCCATCCGAAGACCAGGCCGCCCACGATCGCGCCGCAGAAGAAGATGGCCTGCGCTGTCGCTGGCAGGTTGTCCTTCTCGCACACCCAGTCCAGCTGGAAAGGGATGAAACATTTCATAACGTTTAAGGCTTCATGTGGTAGTTTTACAATAATTTAAAGATGTTACAATAAATATAGTCCCATGACATGAGCCCTATCGACCTTCCATTCCACTCGTCATCAGGGAGTGGTCCGGCCAGCGTCCAGGGCTGTCTTTACAGTTTGCAGTTATTTTGATTGCATTCTGTCTGTACACTAGCAACGTGGCGCGAAATTCAAAAATTTCACAGTTTTTTACATTTTGTAGCTAAACTGAGCAATTTTCGTTCAGAGATTTTTCGTTCGCGGCAATAAAACAGTATTCTTTTCATGATTGTAAACAACAGAACAACAATAATTCAGCCGATTATGTGTTCTGGTCTACGAAGCAGTGGCACTGCCCAAAAAACTTGTCGTAGACCAGAACACATAATCGGCTGAATTATTGTTGTTCTGTTGTTTACAATAATTAAAAGAATACTATGTTATTGCCGCGAACGAAAAATCGCTGAACAAAAATAGCTCAGTTTAGCTATAAAATGTAAAAAACTGTGAAAATTTTGGATTTCCCGCCACGCTGCTATCTTCCAGCCTTAAGTGGTCATTAGCCAAACCCATTACAAGTCAACGATCCATTGACCAACCACAAAAAGTCCAGCGAGCTTTATACAAGCCGCGCGAAAACATTTTGCTAGCGCGATGTAGGACTATCAATCTGAAGCGGTAATAAAGCAACGTGGGCCCTTGGGAAGGCCTACAACCAGATGATAAAGCTCACCTCAGAAGCAATAGTGCTGTACGGGATATCGCTCCTGTTATACTCCCATCCCTTCTGGCAGGGTATGATTTTCCACTCATCATCAGGGGTGGTCCGGCCAGCGTCCAGGGCTGCCCTCCAGTCAGTGTCGTATTGTGAGCAGCGGGAGTGAGAGAAAGGTCCGTCGGTCTGTGGAGGGATGGATAGCTGGCGTCTGGAAATGCAGAGGTGGATTTAAAAGTCTAATTCTTCATTCAAGATAGTACACTGACGTTTACAGTGTGACCAGTCTCTGGTGAAAATTAAATAGTGTGGTGACAAAAAGTTTGACATGAATCGAATTGCGTAATCGATATAATCGATTTATAGGCCGATTGATGAAAAGCTTATTATATGAAATTAACTAAAAACTTATTAATTAGTTATGAGAAAGTGTGTTTTGGTCCACTTTTTTTGAGAAGTGTTAAATGCGTTAAAAATGTGTTTTTTAAATGATCTACGGAAATATTGCGTTCCGAACGTTTTTTTTCCGTCCGGAATTCCTGACGCACGGGCTACCATGCGGAATTTCGTATTTCGCTTTTTTTTTGTGACTGAGCTGAATCGCACAACGAGTGGAATGCATCACTATTACAATAAATATGGCAACATTATTTTGCAAAGTGACAGTTAGCATCTGTCAGTTTACTATCCTGAATAAAGAATTAGACTTTAGACATATTCTTTCATATAATTTTATTCTCAAAACATTTTTGTCGGGCACAGGTAACAGTGAGGAGTGAAAAAAAAATTTGGTGTTTTGGTAATACGTTGTAGAGATTGTAATGTAACAGACTTCCATTGAACCCCACTAGGTCACCCGGTATCTCAGGCACTCAGTTACCGCCACCTCTAATATTTTATACGGTTCTGTTGCTAATCAAATACAAATTAACTACCTACCTACCTACATAAAAACCCACGATCCCACGAACCGTCTATTTCCGCCGGCATTCCTTTGATGCTATAAAAAAAAACAGCCAGCAGCAGTGGCGTAGCTAGGTAACCGGGGGCCCTGGGACAAAAACAAACTGGGGCCCCAACTAAACTGCTCAGGTTTTATCGAGTCAAAATTTAGATAGAAAATACATTTGAATACTTAAAGGGCCCCTAAAATTTCAGTCTAAAACGGAGAAATCTCTATAATAATAATATCAAAACACTTTATTTGTTCTAAGTAAAAAATAAATTCAACATTCACCGATTCACCGATTTATTTATTTTTTTTCTTAAAATTCACCGATTTTTTTTTCTTAGCCGAGGGAGGGGGCCCTGAGCTTGGGGGCCCCGGGACATTGCCCCTCCTTGCCCCTATGTAGCTACGCCACTGGCCAGCAGCTTGACTGACCGACATCGGAAGTTAAATATATCCGGTTTAGCTAAACGCTGGTTCAGCTAACCGCTCGACGCTCGATTAGACTCGGCCTTGGCGGGAATTTGCACGAATTTGCTGCAGCAACTTTAATCGGTGGAGCTCGAGTGCTCGATTGCTTGAAGATATGCAAAAGGGTCATAACATAATCATCGGAGAAAATATTATTATTAAGTATTGCAAAAAACATTAAATTGTGGCCTCCCTTGCTATTATACTAACGCTTGCGGCCGCACTCGCAAATATTGGGCGCCACATTGCGCGCGCGCTTTGAGAAGGCCGGCGGTGTCCGAACAAGGTAATTTAATATGTGAATCAATTTTTTTTTACAAAACTTACCTATTTTTAGTTTCAAGCATTAGGTACTAAGGCCCGGTTTATGAGTTGAGAATTTAACTAAGGTATGTGCTTAGTTACGTATCGCTCTGTCACGCTCCTTTGTGAGAAATCTGCAGAGACAGGACGATACTTACCCATTTGCTTAGCAAAATTCTCAACTCAGAAACCGGGCCTAAGGGTGGTATTAATAGTCGTCTGAGATCACCTGTCCCTCTACCCTTGACGCATTCTTTTTAATATGGCGGAATTTACAAAATTCAATATTTCACGAATTAAGACTCATTTTATATTGGTATTGTACAAAATAGTATTACCTGTGAATAAACATTACGAAGTATACGAGTATAAAATCAAAGGATGACCACGCGATGTAAAAGAGAAATACATTTTCAAACTTTGTAAATAGTATGAACGCCATCACCTGGGGGGTTACCCTTGACGCTATTGCGATCAAATTGAAAAAGTTTTAAAATTAAATTCCCTTTTAATTCGCATAGTAATGCTATTTGATTTTAAATACTTTGTAATGTTTATTCAAAGGTAAGGCTGCTTTATTCTTGTTTTATTCAATAAAAACACAAAATGCGTCTTAATTTGTAAAATATTAAATTTTGAAAATTGCGCCATATTGCGGCCGTATTGGAAAAATGCGTCAAGGGTAGAGGGGCAGTTAGAAGTCTCTATGTTAATGTCAATCAAACCTAGAGACCTAAGAAGCTTGAGTGCTTGACTGACTGTTATTAAATCATTATAATTTTTTATCTCTGTTTAACAGGAAAAAGTTCGTGGGAAGCTCATAGCTGTAGCCTACCAAGTCTGCCGAAATACTAAGAAGTTCGTACAAAAAAGTGCCTCATCATCATCATCCAAATAGACAGAGTTATGCGCGAAAATAGGCGAGAAAAAATAGAGGCACGAATTAGTACTAGCTTCTTTGGTGAGATATATTTTTTGTCTTCATTACATTGTTATTGCAAACGCATTGGGAATACCTGGAATAAAATTTGCTGGAAAATACTCTACCCTTGACGCATTTTTCCAATACGGCCGCAATATGGCGCAATTTACAAAATTTAATATTTTACAAATTAAGATGCATTTTGTGTTTTTATTGAATAAACATTACAAAGTATTTAACATCAAAGCATTACTATTCAAAGAGAAATTAATTTTAAAAGTTTTTCAATTTGATCGCAATAGTGTCAAGGGTAACCCCCCTGAGGCGACAAAATGGCAGTCTTGTCGCTAAAAGCGTTCTCTTTCAGACAACATTTGGAAATGGCGCTTCGTACAGCGCTAACAAATCAGCAATGGAGTTAAACAGAATCAATGACCTTTCGTAGTTCGGGCGAGCGACCTTTCATTCTATTCTAACTAACTAAATACTAGAGAGGTCAGAATATTTGTATTGTAGGTATTAATTATTAACTAGTTGTTTGTTATAGTAATCGGTTAGTGTATTGTTGTGTTGCTTTTTAGGAAGTAAATTACTGGTGCCTGGTGCTTAGTTTATTGTACGGTAGAAAAGGTTCTCCCTTTACTAACGACCAGGGGGGTTACTCTTGACGCCATTGCGTTCATATTTATAAAGTTTGAAAATTTATTTCTCTTTTACATCGCATAGTCATCCTTTGATTTTATATACTTCGTAGTGTTTATTCAAAGGTAATACTACTTTGTACAATACCAATATAAAATACGTCTTAATTCGTGAAATATTGATTTTTGTAAATTCCGCCATATTGAAAAGAATGCGTCAAGGGTAGAGGGGCAGCTCCGGCATCGCAATAGCAACGTGGCGGAAAATTCAAAATTTTCACAGGTTTTTACATTTTGTAGCTAAACTAAGCTATTTTGGTTCAGCGATTTTTCGTTCGCGAGAATAAAACCGTATTCTTTTCATTATTGTAAACAACAGAACAACAATCATTCAGCCGATTATGTGTTCTGGTCTACGAAGCAGTGGTACTGCCCAAAAAACTTGTCGTAGACCAGAATAACACATAATCGGCTGAATTATTGTTGTTCTGTTGTTTACAGTAATGAAAATAATACTTTGTTATTTCCGCGAACGAAAAATCGCTGAACAAAAATAGCTCAGTTTAGCTACAAAATGTAAAAAACTGTGAACATTTTGAATTTCCCGCCACACTACTATCTTCCAGCCTTAAAAAAAAGTGCGGCCCGTTTAACGGGCTTTTGCAATACCTCATATTTATACAGGGCGTCCCACGGCTATGCCACATGGAGGGAAAATACCTTAAATATTGTAGATGGAACATAAAATTAATGGTCTTCTTTTTATTTCTGACACTATCTGCCGGTTTCTGAATTGAGAAATTCACTAAGCAACTACGTAAGTATCGTCCTGTCTCAGCAGATTTCTCACAAAAGAGCGTGACAGAACGACACTTAAGTATTTGCTTAGCAAAATTCTCAATCCAGAAACCGGGCCTACGTTATTTAGCAAAAAATAATCCTTATGATGAAGCCTTGCGATAGGTATGATAAAGCTACAGGGTAATTATTTTTCTCATGTAATGTAACGGGTTCGAATCCCGGTTCAACAATGTAATTATTTAAATATCTATTAATGCAGTTTAAATTGTTTTTTTAATTCAAATAATGACTCTTTCAGTAAAATGTTCCATCTGCAATATTCAAGGAACTTTCCCTCCATGTGGCAAAGCCGTGGGACGCCCTCTATACAGGGTAATTTTTAAATTGTTTTATTCCTGAAACACGTTACCTACCTTCTAAATATGATTTTCACCAACTTTTGTTCTACGACTTTGGTAAAAACGTCGTAGGACAAACATTGTTGGAAATCATATTAAGGGTGGCATTAATAGTGGTGGACTGAAGATCGAACTCAAGTAGGTGATCTCAGAAAAGTCAAATGCTAATGTCAAGCCTTGGCTAATGTCAAACTTGAGTAGCTGTCAGAATTCGCCGCAAACCCTAGAATTAGGTGAGACCTATCTAAAACAGCCAGTTTTGTGTTGATATCCATAACAGATTGCAAGATATTTTGCTTGAAAAAAAGTGCGCCGCCTATTTTAACACGCTTTTATAAGCTTGGCCTGTATGTATGTATGTATGTAACGGAATCTTTGAGCATAATTTTTACCAATTTCTAGAAGTCTGATTAATTTGAAAATTTGCATACGTATCAAAGACCAATGACAATGCCATAATTTGATAACAGTTTCCCATTATACCCCTACAGTGCCATTATACAGGGTGGATTTTTGAGACGGGGCAGTAAGGGCAGGTACCTTAACCGTTATAGTTACGGGAAAACGTTCTTAGGAGACCTTTCATAACTTTTTGAGATATTATGAACTGCATTCACAGATTTTGGAAAAAAATGTACGGTCAGCAAAAAAATGGTAAAATACCAAAAACATTTTTTTTTATGTCAATCGATTCTCTTTCATGTAGGGATCAAAAGACTCTAAGGAGCCAACTGAGGTTTGAGTAGGTACGGTCGGCCACAATCTCAGATACCCCATGGCAGCTCTTACCGCGCGCGGCATAAGGGCGCCAATCGAAAAAAAGGGGTATCTGAGACTGTGGCCGACTGTACTAGAAATGTCAGAAATTTACAAAAAAAATATAAATCGAGCTAAAAAACAAAAAAATAAAAAACAGTTTAAAAAAACTAAAAAAACACGCTTTTATAGCTAACCGAACTAAAAAGTAGAAAATATTTTTTAATTACAAAGAGTTTAAAATTATAATAAAATTTAAGTTATTAACAGAATAATACAATATCAGAGTAAAAAAAGCGTGGGGTGCATCTCATAGATAGTTTCCAATAGAATGATGGTAACATTTAATATATCTAATATCAAGCACCCCACGCTTTTTACTCTGAATTGTATTATTCTGTTAATAATTTAAATTTTATTATAATTTTAAACTCTTTGTAATTAAAAATTATTTTCTACTTTTTAGTTCGGTTAGCTATAAAAGCGTGTTTTTTTAGTTTTTTTAAATCAAGCAAAATATCTTCAAAACTTTTATGAATGTCAACACGAAACTGGCTGTTTTAGATAGGTCTCACCTAATTCTAGGGTTTGATATGTGAACGTTTTCAATTTGTTTAGTGTGTTTGATACAGGAATCGATTTTGTGCAGTTTTCTTTGCGCGCGGGCGATTCACATTAACCCTAGGCACAACTAGCGCCGCCAATGGAAAAAAATATATATATCTTCTTTTTGGATGTGTTTTTTGCTCAAGTAGGTGATTACCCTGTATACCTAATAAATAAAATAAAATAAATGTGACCACAGTGACCTAGATACAATTAGTCAGACGTCGCTTGCAATAAATTAAATACCAGTCGGACATCCGGAAACGTCAAATAAAAACTATCGTATAACGGAAACACGGATTAAAACACTTTGTGACAGGTCAAGGCTCTTGCAAATCGGAATGAATATTTATTTATTTATGTTAAAAGATAAGTGTATTATACATATAATGGATCTAAATTAGTGAACCCTGAGGTAGGCAGCAGTATGACTAATGGACCTCAGCTAGAATGGGCCTCTGTATTAGGTACTAGCTTTTGCCCGCGACTTCGTCCGCGTGGACTACAGAAAAAGGATATATGCTTTACTTTGCTCCTAAGTGTAAAAGCATGATAATATGTAGCCTATGTATTATTCTGATGTCTAAGCTATCTCTATTCCAACTTTCATCCAAATCCGTTCAGCCGTTTCAGCGTGAACGAGTAACTAACATCCATCCATCCATCCATCCATCCATTCATCCATCCATCCATCCATCCATCCATCCATCCATCCATCCATCCATCCATCCATCCATCCATCCATCCACACTTACAAACTTTCGCAAATACAACGTGTTATAAAACATCCTAACTCTTTTTACAGGGTAACCTACTGTTCAACAGGACGTCAATTCTGTAAAAAAAATAAAAAAAAACTATTTTTATTTTAATATTATTTTTATTTTATAACCTCAAAATTGAAATTTTTTCATAACTTTTTTGTTCTTGGTATTAGCTCAAATTTAAAAATATGTTTGTGGGTGTAGGTGCATTTGCATAGGTTTGAGTTGTTAAAACATTGTGAAAGTCAATGAAAACAATATTTAAAAAATACTTTTCTCCCGCCACACCGTTCACATTTTATTAATTTAAAAATCAAAGGAACGTCATAGAGCAAAAAAAAAATTTAGGCTGTGATCCCTATCACCGGGTGCTATTACCCTGTAAAAAGAGTTAGCATCTTTTGTAACACCTTGTATAATATTAGTAGGATAGTAGGATAATCCGCGCGGGATGAGAATGGGATGCGATCATGCGACCTTTTGGAACTGAGACGCGCGCGGTAAGCAAATTCGCGTCGAAGCAACCTTGTCAAAGTAAAATAAAGTATATTTTCCATTGACTTTGACAAGGTTCCATCCCATTCTCATCGTGCGCGGATTATATTCGATATAACTCTCGCATATTTTGGTCTATGTTAGTATCCCGGTTGATATGCAAACGATCTGTGGCTTGGTAGGTGGGTGAATCTGGCCAAAAATAATAGCTGCTGCAATAATACTTAAGACGGAACGCACCCGGCTGCTCCATACAAAAAATACAAAAAGGGAGACCTGTTTCCTCCCTGGATAATTATTTTAGAAAATATGGTTATGCCATTCAATTTATATGGACCTCTGCCATGTCTCTTAAGTTTTCCTTTTTTTATCATTTTAATTATTTTAATAAAATGTATTATATAATTAAAATAATAAAAAAAGGAAAACATAGAGACATGGCAGAGGTAAATATAGATTGAATGGCATAAATACTAATTTTTTATTTCAAAAATTTTAATCTTAATTTTAATTCATAGTGTGTGATCGATCTCATATATTTATTTATTAGTGATAAGAATTTTATATGTTTCTATGGAATTTAATTTCTGAAATAAATTATACAATGCAAATACAATAAACATATTTTTTCTAAAACAATTATCCAGGGAGGAAACAGGTCTCCCCTTTTGTATGGAGTTGAGGTTACCCGCGTTCCCTCTTAAGGTCCAATGAATTCGGTCTGAGTACCGGACAGGACGTCATCGGGGCGGCGGAAAGAGGTGCGGGAGGCGCGGTCAAGTCTCTTCTTTCGTGGTGGGCTGGTGGCACGTATTGTACACAAGACAGCACGTCGACCCTTACACGCTGGCACTCTATTATTGTACACAAGACAGCACGTCGACCCTTACACGCTGGCACTCTATTATTCGTTTACGTTAAGGGCGATTTTACAACAAGAGTGTACCTACGCTCTGACGTGCTATCGTGTGTACCTACCAAGTTGGCTGCAATGTGGATCTAAAATGACAATTAAGTACCTCCACAGTTGGGTTGTAAACTTATAACAAATCGGTCATAGCTTAGTCACGCACGGCTTAGCAAAGTCGATCTGTACATACCTATGACGACCCTGGAATGGAGTCACGACGAAATGTGCGTAGTTATTTATTGGGCATGATCCGTCCATACTATTATGTGGGGAACGGTCAGGGAGGCTACGCCATGATAGCCCTTATCTTATAAAAAACCAGCCAAGTTCGATAATACATAAATCTTCTCTAGGAATGCAGTTTCCGATCTTTGCAACCTCCCATTATTGCACTTAACATTGCCAGTTGCTTACGGAGGTATACAATACAATTAAAAAAAACTGCAATCAATACTGCAGCACTTATAATTGACCAACTAAAAACCATTGATTTCATGAATAAAACAATACGAACTCGTTAGTAAATAGTCGCGCAAAAAACTAACATTCCATTGCAAAATTGGCTCCATTTTAAGTTGACACGTTTCATTACGGTTCTTGTGAACGTTTTTATGGAGAATATTGTCACAATACGGTTCAAGTTACGCTGGACAGCTGGACAGATTCTTTTGTTTCTTATTTATTGCTTTATTTCGATTCTCGGTATCTATAGGTACTTACAATCATACTTACTAATGCAAGTCTTGACTGCAGCGTGACTTTTAAGTCGTTAGCCAGCGGTCTTTATTCTTATCGAAAAAACTACTTTTACGATTAGATGGGATCAAAGGAATAGCAAACGTCTAACGAAAGGTCCTAAATACCTAGTCATACATAATACAGGGTAATATACCTAATAGAACCCATATTTTGTTTGGTAGGTCATACTTCAGCGGAGGTCGCAATTTTGGTGAAGTCAGCGGGAACGTCGGGATAAATAAGGTAATTAAATTTTCCTAAAAACCAATCGCGATTCGACCCGTTTCGAATACAATAATGAAGTCAGCGGAGGTCCCAATTTTAGTGGAGACTGGTCATATTATATAACGGAGGTACCAATTTTGGTGAACACTGGTCATACTGCAGCGGAGGTCCCAATTTTGGTAAAGACTGGTCATAGTTCAGCGGAGGTCCCAATTTTGGTGAAAACTGGTCATACTGCAGCGGAGGTCCCAATTTTGGTGAAGACTGGTCATACTTCAGCGGAGGTCCCAATTTTGGTGAAGACTGGTCATACTTCGGCGAGTTCCCAATTTTGGTGAAGACTGGTCATAGTTCAGCGGAGGTCCCAATTTTGGTAAAGACTGATCATACTTCAGCGGAGGTCGCAATTTTGGTGAAAACTTGTCATACTTCAGCGGAGGTCGCAATTTTGGTGAAGACTGGTCATACTTCAGTGGAGGTCGCAATTTTGGTGAAGACTGGTATTATTTCAGCGGAGGTCGCAATTTTGGTGAAGACTGGGCATACTTCAGCGGAGGTCGCAATTTTGGTGAAGACTGGTCATATTTCAGCGGAGGTACCTAGCAATTTTGGTGAAGACTGGTCATACTTCGGCGGAGGTCGCAATTTTGGTGAAGACTGGTCATAATTCAGCGGAGGTCCCGAGTGCGACCGAGAGGGCTGCAGAGCTCCAGAAGGCTTAGCACGCGGGCCATGTTGCCTACTCTCAACTGTCACTTTAGCCACTTAACACTACTGAAGTGACAGTGAACAGTGGCTAAGGCTAGTTTTGGCTAGGCTAAGAACGTTAGTTTGAAGTCCATCCTAAATCCTTTATTTAAGAATCCCCTGTAGGCTTAGCACGCGGGCCATTTTGCCTTCTCTCAACTGTCAAGTTGAGAGAAGGCAAAATGGCCCGCGTGCTAAGCCTAAAGGGGATTCTTAAGAGGGCGTTAGAGCACCATTTTCCCATACAAACGTAGTTCCGGTTTAATTTCTAAACTTCAGGCTGGATTTTGCTGAAACTTGGTTATTATCAGTAGATGACCAATACGAAGGTTTACAAATAGTTTTTATTATAAAAAATTAGCCTGAAAGAAATTAGAGCGATGCGTTTTTCGCGCAGAAAAAGGGGTTACTTTCAGCTGTTATTTACTTACATTATTACACTGTCTATTGGAGCCTAAACTCTAATTTTTAATTCGAGTCCACGGAATGACAGTTGCTACAAAGGCTTTATCTGACAGTTCCATACTAGCAACTTTACTGTCATTCCGTGGACTCGAATTAAAAATTAGAGTTTAACTACCTTGGGAACATCAATAATGTGTTGTACTTGTCAGAAAAAATAAGGTTTTTGAAATCTATATTGTATAAACTTATAATAAAACTCTAGCGAAGTCAATTCTATACATTGAATATTTTTAGAAAAAAACTAGCAGGCGTTTCTAAGTAAACTATACTGAATCCAAAAATGCAAAAAAAACGGTCTATGTCTGTCTGTCTTTCTGTCTGTCTGTCTGTATGAACACGATAAACGCGAACACCGCTGAATAGTTTTCAACCAAACTTAACATGGTCGTAACTCACGTTTCTGGGCATAACTTAGGCTATCCGATGTTTAGAATACATTGCGGGTTGCAATTTTAACTTCGTTTTTTGTAAGAAATATTCATAATTTGGATATGGCTTCTTGAGAAGTTATGTTAAGAACGTGATACTGAACATATATCTGAAAAAATAATTTGAAAATCCGACTTTGAACCTCATTCTCTCGGAAACCTACATTGCGGGTTGCAATTTTAACTTGATTTTTTGTAAGAATTATCCATAATTTTGATATGGCTTCTTGAGAAGGTATGTTAAGAACGTGATACTGAATACATTTCTGAAAAAAATAATTTAAAAGTCTGACCATATTATCTCGGAAACCGTTGATTTCCCAGGCATAGTTCCTTGGGCAAAAATATTTGTTATTATGAGGACTATACGTGGTTTCCCGCTTTGTTGGCGGTCTTTTAACACTCTGTATAATATTACGCTACGACTTTTGGCATTTGTTTTTATTTTATTTTGGCGGAAAATGTTAGTTCTACAAGCGTAGCATAAGGCCGGGTTCGAGCGTATCTATGGGTTTAAAACAATAGGTATCTCACTCTTTTGTTTCACGTAGAGCGGGATGGACAGAGCTATAGATACCTACGCTCTAACCCAGCCTTATGATGCTTGCTGGAGGTAATTGTGAGTGGTTTTCGGTTGAGGTCGGACAAAGTTTATCGATGTTAGAAATGTAGTAATGTTGCGTCGCGGTCTAAAGGTTCTGGGTTTGTACCCACGCGAGGTTGTCATTTTTTTTTGTGAATTTTTATATATTTACTTTATTGAGCCCTACTTGATATAAAAAAAATATATTTCATTTGCCGTAATTCGGGATAGACAGAGTTATTTGCCGTAGATACGCTCTAACCCAACCTTATGCTTTGCTTGCAGGCTTAGCATGAGAATGGGTAAGACCTTATCTATGGGCTTATAACTTTATCTATCCCACTCCACGTCGAGGGAGATACATATAAACCCCTTTACTTCCTAAGCAATTCTTATGCTAAGCTTCCTGGTATCTTACACGGGCGATACCTTAATCTAAACAAAACATATTTTATTATAAATGTATTGTTTAGATTAGGGCACACACAAACAGACACACAGGTAGGCACACCCTCATAAACACATAGACAGACACACACACAAAGCTATCAAACTTAAGACACCCCTCTTTTTTGGTCGGGTGTTAAAAAAACCTTCCTTTTGAGTTTTCCTCCACAGTCGAATTTAAATTAAATGTCAAATGTGTAAAAACGCATACGAAGTCGCGGGCACAACTAGTACCTAATAAAATGTAGAAATGGCAGCTGAACTACAAAAAATTTTGGTAAAATAGAACTATTACATAACAACTACAACTAGATACTCGCGTTTAGACTCATACACCCGCATTCCCTCTCACTTTTCCCGAGCCCCGTCTCGCTCTGGGTGAAACAGCTATAGAAAACAGTGTTTCACGCGCTTGGCCGTCACTGAGTTCCCACGGTCCTGAGGATTTAGGATGGACTTCAAAACTAGCGTTGTCTCGCTAGATAGGCCAGGTAATAGAGAAATGAAAGATACCCCTTTTTGTTCGATTGGTGCCCTTATGCCGAACGCGATAAGGGCTGCCATGGGGTATCTGAGATTGTGGCCGACCGTACAAACTTTACTCTGCGTGATAACTGATAACTGCGTAATGCCCGACTTAGCACGCAAATAGCTTGTCGCGTGAATATTCGTGATCTATTTCTGTCGCAGCAGGAAACTTTCATCAGGGTTTCAGGAAAACTTTTATGAAAACAATAATGGTTCCCAATGTCTTCCAGAACAATTATAGGCTGCGACAATGGTTGAGCCATCCAATATAGACCGTGGGAAAAGAGGAAAACACGAACTGGATCGATTTATAGAATGTTATTGTTTAAACAAATTACTGTATAAAATCAAACTAAAAGTAGAGGAAAAAGTACTACCAGAGGCCCGCCTATAAAAATCTACAAGCAACGAAAAATAGAACAAAAAGTACCCTAAAAAACGAAATCACCGAGGCAAGACTAGCGCCGCCAATGGAGAAAAAAAAACATATCATTTATCATATATTTATCACTTTTGGCGATAAAGGATCTGGAACCTAAACCTTAGGTCCCAAAAAATTGTTAAGCCTCGCGTTGATAACCTAATGAAGAGTTTTTAGCAAAAAATGCATCCAAAAAGAAGATATGATTTTTTCTATAGGCGAGTTGCGCCTAGGTTTGGGCCTTAAATCATTATTTACTTTTTGGATCATTACCACACCCTCAAGTATACTTAACCAGACGGACGGACGGGATTCCGTACGAAGTCGAAACTAGTCGGCTATCCCGAAATAAAATAATCAAAATACCTACCCCCCACATTTTAGATTGAACTGAAGCTAAAATGTCAGGGGCATTTAATTTTTTTTATTTGTTATTTTTACTTTATTAGTTATTATTATAGTCCCGCTTCCCATTTTTTTTTTTTTTGTGGTCACTACAACAGTTTACAACTACATCACAAAATGTAAGTTAAAAAATTGTAAATATCAATATTGTGGACCACCTACAATTATAATTATAATGAGCACTAATCAATCTTAATACATTAATACAAAAAAAAGTTATTAACTAATTAATTAAGTAGGTAAAGGTGCTCGTACACAAACACACATTGCAGCAAATCGATAGGCTACTCCTTAGCAGCATAAGTGTAGCCTACATCTACATAATTTGTAATTTGTAGCAGTTTGCAGTCTATGGACTCAGTATGGTCTACGAAACACTAGGTTACCCATTATAGTACAATGAGCCGTTTTCAAAGTACAAATTCAACTCATAGATGGCGCTTAAGGCCCAAACCTAGGCACAATTAGCGCCGCCAATGGAAAAAAAAACATATCTTCTTTTTGGATGCGTTTTTTGCTAAAAACTCGTCATTAGGTTATCAACGCGAGCTTTAACTATTTTTAGGATCTAAGGTTTAGATTCCAGATGCTAGAACCTACAAATAAAATATTTTATCGCCAAAAGTGGCCTCAAAAGGCGATAAAAGATTTTATCACCCTAAAGGCTGTCTTTAATTTGTTCTTTGAAAACGGCTCATTTCAAATTTACTTTGTGGAAACAGATTCAGATTCAGATTCAAATTTTTATTCAATATGCTATAAATAAATTATTTACATTGAACGTCAAAATATTATAAAGTAAAAAATGTATATAAATCAGATACTTATTACTATCTAATACTAAGTATCTAGCTACTTACTAATAAACAGTGCGCAAGTCAGCACAGCCCTTAAAAGCAAACCAAGAATAAAACTATCCGTTAATTTGTCCCATGGTGCATTTAATTACTGACAGAGTTTACAAGGTGTTTCAATAAATCTAAATAATTTAACTGGAATACGGATGTGATCCAAGATCAAGGCGAGGAGACGCCGATTGGTTCCGCGATTGTTTTTTGTCTAATTATTACGCTATTGATCGACTGTCTGCCTGTCTGTCTGTCTGATGTATTTTATAGATACACAAGCTATTGCCCGCGACTTCGGCCGCGCTGACTAAGATAAAAAGTTGCGGCTTATTGTTCCCCCGCTATCTACACGTAGGTAGGTATGTAGGTATGTCAGTCAGGTGGGGATTACCCTTGACGCTATTGCGATCAAATTGAAAAAGTTTTAAATTTAATTTCTCTTTGAATTCGCATAGTAATAATAATAATTCATTTATTTCAAATAACAAGATTCATAATGGTTAGTAATGCTTTGATTTTAAATACTTTGTAATGTTTATAAAATAAAAACACGAAATGCGTCTTAATTTGTAAAATATTAATTTTTTTTAATTGCACCTTATTGCGGCCGTATTGGAAAAATGCATCAAGGGTAGAGGGGCTGACAAACTTTGGTGGGCTGTTTACCCACTTAGGGGTGGAATTTCAAAATTTACTTTCTTAGTGGATATTAATTATCTGCTCTTTATAAAAAAGACACCCTGAAAATTTAATGTCTCTAGGACCAGCCCCTCTACCCTTGACGCTATTGCGATCCAATTGAAAAAGTTTAAAAATTAATTTCTCTTTGAATTCGCATAGTAAGGCTTTGATTTTAAATATTGTGTAAAGTTTATTCAAAGGTAAGGCGGTTTTATTCAATAAAAACACAAAATGCGTCTTAATTTGTAAAATATTAAATTTTGTAAATTGCGCCATATTGCGGCCGCATTGGAAACATGCGTCAAGGGTAGAGGGGCAGCGGTCAGTCAGTCAGTCAGGACTTTAAGCTTTATATTATGTAAAAATAAAGATATTATGTACATACGAGGGGGGTTACCCTTGACGCCATTGCATTCATATTTACAAAGTTTTAAAATTAATTTCTCTTTTACATCGCATATTCATCCATTGATTTTATATTTCGTAATGTTTATTCAAAGGAAATACTGTTTTGTATAATACCAATATAAAAATATTGAATTTTGTAAATTCCGCCATATTGAAAAATGTGCGTCAAGGGTAGAGGGGCAGCATTTAATTTTGCTTTTGCTGAATTATTTTTTCGCGTTAAAAGGTTGTTTTTCCATGAGGCTCTCATTCCTTCAGGCACTATTACTCGAGAATCAAATTTTTCTTGCACCTCGATAAAATTGGTGTGTGTGTTATTCTAAAAGCTATCTCCTTTCCAAATCAGTCCAGTTATTCAGCGCTAAAAAGACTAACAAGTAACAAAATACAAAACACACGCACACAAATTTTATAGTAATAGTGGGACTAGAAATTAATAAATTAATTGGTCCAACTATCATACGCAAAATGGAAACTAGCAAGTGATGCAATTAATTTCAATGATTTAAACACAATTTTTAATGGATTTAAGACTCGAATTATTTTACTTTTCACATTTTATCCAACGACACATTCCCAAGTTAAATAAAAAGAGTGTTAAATTCGATAAATATTGTGATTAAATTATGTATAGAGCTCGTGCAAACCTAAGAAAATATTGACGACTTTGTTTTTATTTTTATCCGCGAATTCATTCGATTCACGAATATTTTTTACATACAAATACGAAATTATAAGTATTATAGTAACCATACGATATTACATCGAACTGTGTCCACTAAAGACGCAACCAAAAGTCACAAACAAACACAAAAAAACTTGTGGATAAAAAAAACCTTTTGTTATATTATTTTAAATCGATCTCGAAGCTTTGCTTTATCTATCCAATAGATATAATAATTTATTTTGACACACAAGCGTTCAAGCATAACTTATTTGTTTTTTGCTACAAATCCTATTGTCACTTGTCGTTGTCACGCGTCATCATAATATGCGTTGTTTTTTTGGTAGAAAAACATGCTAAAGCCTATCTTAATATAGTCGGGCCTATAATCGCGCCTATACCAAAGCGACAAATATCATTTCCCCGCCATTTTTCCTTTTTATATCGATCCAGTAAAAAATTATAGTAACCCATTTTGTAGAGAATTTATGTAGATTAAATTAGTAATTGGTAATTTTTCGCTATAGGCTGCAGTTTTCGAGTTATTCACGAAAAACTAAAAAAAGGGACCTTTACACCCCTTAGCACCCCCCCTACCCATCAGTACTTTTAGTATGTTATTCAAGACACTTTTCTCAACAACTCTGCTAAAATTTGGCTATACACGAATAATTTTTTCTATTCAGCCTTTTTTGGTCTTCGTTACTCAGGCTATGTTAACCCTTAGATACGGTCTAACTCATTATTATGCAAAGCTTACTGGAGTACCTAGTTAGTGTGAAAAGCAACGAAAAACCACTCACCTCTCTTCAACCGTCAAATTCGCCAGCTCCGGCACCCAACACCAGTGCTGCTCCGGCACCAAAGTCATGAATATTTGCGAAAAGTACACGAACGCCACGAAGAACGCGAAAGGAATCATGAGCAGGAACAATATCTTCTGGTAGAGGCCGAATTCACCAACGTAGGGGAGTAAGTCGTCGAAATCAGTAGCCTTTTTCTCGTTTTGTTGAACTTTGTCATTGTGATTTTCGATGTTCTTCGGCACGGTTAGCCGGTCCGTTTTGTCGTCCACGTAGGCTTTATTTACGAATCCTTCGCCTAAGTTTATGTTTGAAAGGTTGTTGTGATTGTCTATGGTCTTCGAGTTTTGGCGGGAGTCGTCCTCCTGCTCGTACGTGGTTCTTTCTTGGGGCGCCATTTTGTTTTCTTTTGTTTATCAGGAGATTTTGAAAATGGAATAGCTATCGCATGCTATGTTTTTGCTGCCGGGATTTTCTGAAACAAAAATAAAATTCGAGTTTAAACTTGGATAATCCAAGTTGGATTCCTTGAAACCCTGATACTTTTCTATATCTCTCTCTACACTGCATACTAAGTACAAAACAACGTAACGGTTTAACCGTTACGGGGTTCTGTATTATAAATCACGCAACGGATTTTAATTAGGTTTTTATCCTATCGGTTACACAATATTTTTCACGGTAGGCCGAGTTACTACACTAGTAGCTTTTAAAAGTTTTCTTTGGATACGATGATAATTTATACTATTTACTTATACAACAACATCCATTACTGGGCTATTTTTAGAGCTATCAAATTTCTAGGTCATCTCTAAAACTGCATCTAATTTGAATACCTACTACTACCTACAGATTTATTAATAAGTAAAAGACCTTGATTTGGCAAGATTAAAAGTTATCCAGTTTATTGAGCAACGGTTAAGTTAGTTTTTTACTCGTTGAGTGCAATTTAACAGTGCTTAATATAATTAAAAACAAAAAATACAAGTCGTGTAATAAAGTTTATTGATCTTAATTAAGACTAAGTAGCTATTTATGTTTTATACTTAAAGCGTTTTGCAATGCGACCGATGATAAAGAAAAGGAAGGTATATTTATATTCATTCAGTGACACGCTAGGATACCCTTATTTGTTTATTTATTTATTATTTTTTTGGGAAAGCTCTGGCGGCGGCGGGTTTTATTCGTAGGTTCTAAGATCTGGAATCTAAACCTTAGGTCCTGAAAATAGTTAAGCCTAGGGATTATCATTTGACGCTTTGTTTTTAGCAAAAAACAAAAGAAGATATGACTTTTTTTTTCATTGGCGGCGCTAGTTGTGCCTATTAGCCGTTTTCAGAAAAAAAACGTAGTTCTTTTTTTCTCCACTGATGGCGCTTATAATACGGCACTATAACGGCAGTCAGTTGAAATTTCATCAATGTTGCCAACGGTACGACAAATTACCATATACTGTAATAATCATAACCGGAACACACAATTCATTGCTTGCAAATTTTATCGCATCACGTAGTTGATGTTAGTATCCTACCTACCTATTCTATATTTATCCAAAACCATTTATGTTTTTGCTTTTAAGAATAAAAATTGCAAATATATGACACGGCATTTTTACAGATTGAACATGGCAAGCCTGATTCTTATCTGTGGTGTTTGTGTATCTTTAGTATTAGTACTTTCTAATCTGTGAATCTGTGGGAAAAGCGTTTTTTGACTGCCGTTAAGTAGCCGTATGTTCTGTGCCATCTAGCGAGCAGTTTAAAATCAGCTTTTAACTGTCAGTTGAAAACGGCTCATTGCGCCAAATGTATGGAACAGTTGATATTGTCTGCCACCTACCTACCTAGTACAAGTTATTAGTACTCAGAATACAACCCAATTAAAGTTCTGCTATCGAATTTGATTGAACCCTGTAATTATAAGGCTCAAAACTCCAATGTGAATTTATTTAGAAATGAGGCTAGGTGTCCTGCGTAACAGGGGGGTTACCCTTGACGCTATTGCGATCAAATTTAAAAAGCTTTAAAATTAAATTTCTCTTTGAATTCGCGTAGTAATGCTTTGATTTTAAATACTTTGTAATGTTTATTCAGGTAAGGCTGTTTTATTCAATAAAAACACAATATGCGTCTTAATTTGTAAAATATTAAATTTTGTAAATTGCGCCATATTGCGGCCGTATTGGAAAAATGCGTCAAGGGTAGAGGGGCGGGTCTCCCTAGTGCAGGCACCACCTCTCACAATAATCAATGTAACTGACACCCTGTATTTCTCGCCTGTTTTATTGTTTTATTGTGAAATAAACGAATTTTATTATTATTATTATTTATTATTAATATTATACAAGGTGTTACAAAAGATCCTAACTCTTTTTACAGGGTAATAGCACCCAAATATTTGTGTTATAATCTGTGCGGAATCAGAATGGGATAATACCTTTTGGAACTGAATCGAAAATGACAGTTCTCGAGTAGCGTCAGTAAAAACTATTTTAGTTCCACGTTCTATCGTAGGGTTATGAAATTGGAAATACACAAATATGTTTAATGTTTGTAATATAAAAGGATTCAATGTTATTGCAATAATTGAATAAAACGTGATAAAACTCGAGCAGACACCCACGCGCACAGAAAACACAAGCAAGTTTCGTCGCGAGTTTGCCATAGACAACTAGAGTTTGCCGAAATGCTGACGCTACAGGCAGGACCGCGAGCTTCTCAGTTCCAAAAGGTATTATCCCATTCTGATCCCGCACGGATTATAATACTTTTAAAAAGGCACTCATCATCATTAAATTAAGGTTTTTTTATTCACAACATAAATTAAGCCATTATTTTTCCCCACTGCTAACAATACAATATTCACTTGCACTTTTCTTCTCGGCATTAGCACCCTTACCGCTCTCGAATTAAAGTCCAAACCCTTAAAAAAATCACTGCCTATTCATAGTATCCTTAATGAAACAAACTACATTACTTGGAGATCCTTTGGTGCATACTTTTTGTTCCTAAACTTAGCTCTTTGAGATTTGCACTCAAAGCGTACGAATGAACGGGACTGGTGAGTTGTATTTAGGTACTGAATGTACTAAATGAAAGGTCAGGGGTGTTGGTTGGACTGTGGTATTGACCCCGATTGTGAACGAACACGAAGTTGGTAGTAATAATTGTACGTTTCTTACAAAGTGTCGGAGGCGAAGTGGGAAGAGAGTGGATGCGGTAGTTTCGATTATTCATACAACTGACCGGTAAACTGTTAAACTTACTTGTTGAACGAGCGAGTGAAGCGAGCGAAGTTCTCCGAGTCTACTGGAACAATCCGGCGTTTGTATGTTTGTATGAATGTATGTATGTATGAATGTTCGTTCGACGATAACTTGAGTAAATTTAGCCGGATCGTCATGAAATTTTGTAGGCAGGTTAAGGCGCTGTGCATAGTGAATCGCCCGCGCGCAACGAAAAATGCACAAAATCGTTTCCTGTAACTAATACACAAAAAAAAACGAAAATTTTCACATATCAATCCCTAGAATTAGTTGAGACCTATCTAAAACAGTCAGTTTCGTGTTGACATTCATAAACGTTTTGAAGATATTTTTGATGAAAAAAAATAGGCGGCGCACTTTTTTTCAAACAATATATCTTGAAATCTGTTATGGTTATCAACACAAAACTGGCTGTTTTAGATAGCTCTCACCTAATTCTAGGGTTTGATATGTGAACATTTTCGATTTTTTTAGTGTATTTGATACAGGAATCGTTTTTGTGCATTTATTTTGCGCGCGGGCTAATTCACTATGCCCAGCGCCTTAATGAGGCAAAGAGAATATTTAAGTTCGAACATGAGTCAAATCGATCGAGGGGTTGCTGAGTTATCGGGTCGCGAGTTCATAGTTCGGGGCGAACCACTATTTTATAGATATTTTTGAAGCAAAACTTATTTTTTGTGACGTTTCAAACGTCACCTTTGACAGTTGTATCAATAATCGAAAGTACCGCATCCACCCCAGCTGTCTCTGTAAACAGGTCCGCACATCCATGGCCACTGTTTATGTCCTAAGCGCAGCGTGGTTCCTTGACCAGAGGCTACCATTCCTAAAGGTAGGTTAAGGCGCCGTGCATAGTGAATAGCCCGCGCGCAAAGAAAAATGCAAAATAATACAATTTATCTCCCGTTTAGAATCCTAAGAAAGTTTATAAATTTCCTAGGAAATTTATAAATTTGCAGATCGTGTTATCTTCCGGTGACACATACATTACTTAAACAAATCGAAAATGTTCACGTATCAAACACTAGAATTTGGTGAGAGCCATCTAAAATAGCCTGTTTCGTGGTGACATTCATAAACGTCTTGAAAATATTTTCACTGAAAAAAATACCTAGGCAGCGCACTTTTTTTCAGCGAAAATATGTTGCAATCTGTTAAGGATATCAACATTAAATTCGCTGTGTTAGATAGCTCTCACCTAATTATAGTGTTTGATATTTGAACATTTTCGATTTGTTTAGTGTATTTGATACAGGCAGGAGTCGATTATGTGCATTTTTCTTTGCGCGTGGGCTAATTCACTATGCACCGCGCCTTAATTCCTAATGGCTCCTCAATGTTTATAGCGGTTTGGATGTTAGATTTCTCTTCTGGATCGGTCCCTCAATTCTGAGGATCGTGACCATATACAATGTTCTCCACTCATCACGGTCATGGGGGTGATGGGAGGCATCGGACCAGCTCATTGGTGTTCTGCCTCTCGCCCGTCTGCCTTCCATAGTTCCATCTGGCCCAAAATTATCTGGTTTTCCGCATAATATGCCCAAAAAAGATGTTAGATAATAGTTAGATAGATTTATGGAGATCATTATGGCGTCTGAGCTTAAATCCCATGGAGGTGCAAAAATTCGCTAAGCAGGCACTTTAGTATCGTTCTGTCTCTGCCGATTTCTCAGGTCGGGCAGCAGATATTGAGAGCACCAACTTAACTTACGTTGGACCAACTAGCGCCGCCAATGAAAAAAAATCATAAATCTTCTTTCTGGACACTTTTTTTGCTAAAAACTCTCCTGCGATTTCTCAACGCGAGGTTTAACTATTTTTAGGACCTAAGGTTTGGATTCCAGATCCTAGAATCAATTCTCGCCAAAACTGCCCACTTTCAAAATCTTATCAGTCGTGGACCTACCTACCTAACCTAACCTAGCCATGTTTTGCGACATTTATTTCACGTCGAATTCCTTTCGCGCCGCGAAAGAAGTCGCCGTGCGCAATATGACGCACGCATACCGATTTGTTTTTTTTTATTTCTTTATTTTTTAAATTAACTAAGTAGGTACACCAAGTACCTACCTACCTACAATCTCTTTCTTTGTTCCCCCAAGCATCCTTTTTAAACCAGTTAGCAATTTGAACGCACAGCAGCCGAAGGTAACATTCAACTACAAGCTAGGATACCCCGGTAGCCCTTATCCCGCGCGGCATAAGTGAGTCAATCGAACAAAGAGGGGTATCCTGGCGTGACTGTACTATATCGTGCCAACCTCAAGGACTGTGTCCTTTCGATTTATGTCTACCACTCGTTTCGAAAGTGAGTCGGCCTTAGTATTTAGTCGTTTTACAAAAAGAAGAGCAAATCCAAGGTGTTGGAAGTCTCTTCCTAGATTGTTGATTGCAGCTATGGGTGACTTTAAGGCACAATAGGACGCACAAATGTCGCCGCCAATGAAAAAAAATCATATCTTCTTTTAGATGCGTTTTTTTGCTAAAAAAAACCCTTCATTACGTTATCAACGCGAGGCTTTCCGTGAAAACCTAGGCACTACTATCGCCAGTGGAAAAAAAACATATCTTCTTTTTGGATGCGTTTTTTGCTAGAAACTCTTCATAAGGTTATCAACGCGAGGCTTAACTATTTTTACCTACGAATAAAATATTTTATCGCCAAAAATCCCGTTGATAAAATGAAGAGTTTTTAGCAAAAAACGCGTCCAAAAAGAAGACATTATTTTTCCATTGCCGGCGCTAGTTGTGCCTAGGTTTGGGCCTTAAATAAATGAATATAACTAGTGGTTCGCCCCGAACTGCGAACTCGCGACCCCATATAAACTTGACAACCCCTTATCTCGGCAACCCCTCGACCGATTTGGCTCATGTTCGAACTTAAAAATTCTTTTAATTTCATTTACCCGCCTACCAAATTTCATAACGTAGCGACCAAATTTACTCAAGTTATCGTCGAACGAACATTCATACATACATACATACATACATACATACATACATACATACAAACGCCGGATTGTTCCAGTAGACTCGGAGAACTTCGCTCGCTTCGCTCGCTCGTTCAATAAAATTGAAAAATGAAATCCTCGAGTAAGGGTACCTCAAGGAATGAGGGCCTCACGGCATAACCCAAACATTTCATATTGGACACTTCGGGAAACATACTCTTGACGATACAGAATGTCCCAGAAAAGGTCCTGTTAAACTTTGACTGTTATCTACCTATTTGTAGATATACTTTGATGGGGCAGTATGAAATATAAAAAAAAACACTACATTACATTTACTATTACTATACATATTACATTTACTATTACATTTAGGGATACCTATTATTATGTTTAGGGGGTTTTTGACGGAGTAGGCTTGCACTGCAACTATACAGGGTGTTTCGGAAAGGTCATGTGACACTGAAAGGGGTCGCTTAACTTACCAATACAAGCAACTTTAACTGTGGGACCAAGTGCGAAAACTCGAAAAAAATATCAGTTGATCCATACTAAAATTCGATACCTACTGCACCAAATGAACCTACTGTATGAAGCAGCTTTTTTTTACTTTTCTGATACACCCTGTACAAGCCGCGGGTTCCCTCACGTTGTTTTCCTCCAAAACTTTTGGTTACCTCAGTATGGAGCAGCTGATTTTGTCCCATATTTATTTTAAAATCAATAAAGTATACGATTTCATGTTTATATCAGTACCTACTTATTTAAACAATAAAATTAAATAACAGGCTCTTTGCAGAGCTAAAATGTAGTTTTCTTCGAAAACCTATTTGTTTAATAGACTATTGTTCGCTATAGGTATCCAATACCCATTGTAGGCATACTTAGGTACATTTTCGTATTTGTATTTCTTAGGAATAGCGTCCATTGTAAAATAATAATGATAACGTAAAATAGTGGGCCCGAAAATATACCTAATTATTAGAATGTCATTGACCTTAGGTCCTTTAAATTATTTCGTATCAAAACGACTCTAGCCCCAATTACAAAATTCAATATTACACCAACTAAGACTCATTTTATATTTTTAATGTAGAAAATAGGCTTAACTTTGAATAAACTTTACAAAGCATATAAAATCAAATAATGACTAGGTATGCGAATTCAAAGATAAATTCTTCAATATGAACGCGATAGCGTCAACGGTAACCCCCGGGGTGTACACACGACAGCACGTCAGAGTGTAAATTTTTTTGTAAAGTCGCCCGTAACGTATCCGAGAAGAGTGCTAGCGTGTAAGGGTCGACGTGCTGTCTTGTGTACCTACCTCATTTATACGATTATCTACCTGATCATCAAAATGGGGATTTTTCCAAGTGTCAAATTTGACAGCAACTAAATCTGTGGTTTGTATGGAAACCACAAATTAATAGACTGATTTTGACAGTTATTCGTGCCATTTTTGATGCTTGGAAAAATCCCTATTGCTGCGATATGCAAGCATCGAAGTTGGATATCACGGACACCGTTTCAATCATCAATCATCTAGGCGGTTTTTTTTTTCTTAGTAGTCATACGTGTAGAACTAAGATCGTGTTCAAAGTAGTCATACATGGATGTAGAACTAGGCGGTTTTTTTTTTCTTAGTAGTCATACATGTATGACTAGATGGAATAAGGGATCATAGATACCTCCATAGAATAGACCTAAGCACTGAGGTAAACAATGGCCTGTTTTCAAAGCACAAATTTAAAGCACTTCTTAGATGGAGCTTAGAAGCGTGTTCATACAACTTCATACGAGAACCGGGACAGGACTGTAAAATTTCGCTTAGCACAGATTAATGAGCCGTTTTCAGCCCAAATTCACAAAGCATTTCATAGGTGGCACCTACCGGGCCCTTAGCCTATAACGCAATGGTGCCAAAATGGGCTCCCGGTTGACGGTTTCAATTACGATTTATTAATGCTGCCGGTCCAGTGTCGGTCCTTTTAATGTTTTTGTAGTACCTACAGCAAAGAATATTATGAGCCTAATTCTAGAGGATTAGTTCGCTGGTTGTTGGAGAGCAACGAAAACATCCCGGTTTTGTCCTTCTACCTGGGACGCCATTGATACGCCATTGTGTTACAGGCTAAGGCCCCAGGCGTTAGAAAAACCGGAAAACGGCTGTCTTTCGCTTAGCACTGATAAATTTTGACAGCCGCATTTCGGTTCTTGTATGGCTACGCCTGTAGGCGCCATCTATGAAATGCTTTGTGAATTTGTGCTGAAAACGTCTGCCACTTTTGGGGGCTGGGTGCCGCCCCGTCTACTTGGTTTACGTCGATGGGCCTAAGTTTTTCTTGGGAGATAAAAAAACAAATCAAACAACTACCAAGCGCCTCCTATAAAGCCTCAAACACACTAAAGGTACAGGATTTCCTAGTTAACAACCTGCAATTACCTTAATTACCTTCGAAGGTAAAAGATAGGTGATACTCGTACTTAGATACCTATAAGTTATTCATTACAGTAGGATGTGTTTCGGGTAAAAACATGTGTGTGGCCTTAAATATTTTGATTCGAGGTACCTAGGTATGGATTGCAAAATAAAAATACCTTACCACCTCAAAATTGAGGGCATAAGTAGGAGTCATTCTCATTTCTTTATGACATGATAATATTACAGATCCGGTCATAATTCAGGGGGTCGATGAACTCGAGGAAGAAGAAACTTTTACTAGGTACCTATCTGTTATTCCATTTTAAAGTCGCTGTCGCAATCATAATCCTGATACATTCAGTCATTATAGTGTGAAGCCGTATTGAATTTTAGGCTTTTTGGGATTAAGGCAAATTGAGATTTAGACAAACCGAAATTAAGTCATTACGGATTTCAAGCATTATGGGACAAAGGCAAATTGAAATTTAGGCACAATGAAATCAGGGCGTTTTGAGATTGGCTACTTTTTATAAACCGATTTTAACCTTTAATTAAGAAAATGCAAAACTACCCTCTAAAACTGTAGGACCCTTTTTAGGCAAACTTAACACAAACTGTAAACAAAAGTGTTACAGGAATTAAGACATTTTTTTACAGTTATTGGGCCTTTTTAATCTGTGGAATCTAATCAGTAGTCACAAATAATAACACTGTCAAAACTTTGTTTTGATTTCTGCTTGGAATATACAAACTTAGATTCTGTTTTAGCTTTTTACACTACTACCATTCATCTTTCATAATACCCAGAAAAAAATCTCACATCTAACTTAAACCTAAATACACTGACCTCCTTCGTTCCCGTTCTAATTTCTATTCTTTCTCCGATAAACTTTTTTCACACCAAAAAGTTCACACAGCACTTTACCAAGTGTTTACCAAATTTTTCAACGAAACAATTTTCATTGACACTTCACTTGTAGACAAAAGTATTTTTTTTTTTTACAAATGTTGGCGCGTGAAAATACTTTCCGTTGTTATTTTTTTAATTAATATTTTAAATCCAAAATGGCGGCTTCGTTACCAAACGCGGTCCTCGCCGCGCCTACAACGACTGAACAGATTTTAGATCTAGCCTTGCTTTTTAAATAACTGCATATTATAAAATAGCATTGAGAATTTTACCGATTTGCGCGAACGCCCACCGATTCAATGACCCTTGCCTACCTCAAAACCACTCGATATCATCTTTAGTCCCTTTCAACTGACAATTTAGTTTTTTGGCTGGAATATAGCTGGAATATAGCTCTTATTTAAAGCAACAATCGTCTTTTGACAAAAATCGACGGTCAATAACGGGTTTTTTTTAGTGAATAGGTATACACGACAGCACGTCGACCCTTACACGCTAGCACTCTACTCGGTTACGTTACGGGTGACTTTACAACAAAAGTGTACAGTCTGTCGTGCTGTCGTGTGTACATCAAGTTCAAATCAAATAAAAATATTTATTCAGATATTAGGTACATCCATATAAATTAAATGAAAATCTCATAGTATAAATATTTATTAAAATAAATAGTTAACTAAAATTTAATATCAATAAGAACGAAAATAAATCAAAATCAAAAAAATATAGGTACAGTTGGCCACACGCTAGGATACCCCTTTTTGTTCCATTGGCGCCCTAATGCCGCGCGCGGTAGGAGCTGCCATGGGGTATCTGTGACTGGCCAACCGTACCTGCGAGCTTGTTTATTGTTACTTATCGATTCTATCGAAATTGAATAGTCAAACGTTCAGCACTGAATCGGGGCGCGAATGAACTATTGTGGTTAAAAAAATAAACAATTCGAAGAAGAAGAGGCGGGAAAATAATGATCAAAATTAAATAACGTCTTACAAAATGATCCAATAAACTATTTACTTACTGATTATCGTGTAGATTTGTTTTGCTTAAAAACTTGATGATTTCGTTTGTTATTTCATTAGTAAGACAATTATTAGTATAAAAACCGGCTGAATTCATCTTTGATATTCATCACGGTTTAAAACTGTTTGAGCTGAAATAATGTTTTTTTGTATTAACATAAAACAAACATTATGTTGCTACTACTGTTTTTACATTTAAAAGTGCCTTTATTTTAAAAGCAGATAGGTAAGTACCTAGGTAATTAAATTAGTTACTCCTTGCCATTTAAAAAAATCAAAATACTGTACACACGACAGCAGGTCGACCCTTACACGCTGGCACTCTACTCAGTTAAGATTTTTTTTTTCGTATATACTATAAATATTAAATATCATTTTGTTATTTTTGTTTTAAAACTACAATTTTAGATAAATAACAAAAGTTAGTGCTACTTTTAACACACAAAATTAGCTAGGGGAGCACAAGTCACAACGTCACGATAAAAGTTTTATCCCACTATCGCTTATCGTCATCTTGCTTTATTTCACTGCGTAACGCGAGATGCCGCTATAATCCGTGCGGGATCAGAATGGGATAATACCTTTTGAAACTGAGAAGCTCGCGGTCCGCCTGTCAGCTGTAGCGTCAGCATTTCGGCAAACTCTAGTTGTCTATCACAAACTCGCTTCGAAACTTGCTTGTGTTTTCTGTGCGCGTGGGTGTCTGCTCGAGTTTTATCACGTTTTATTCAATTAATGCAATAACATTGAATCCTTTTAGATTACAACCATTAAACATTTTTGTGTATTTCCAATTTCATAACCCTATGATAGAACGTAGAACTAACATTTTTTTACTGTCGCTCGCTACTCGAGAACTGTCATTTTCGATTCAGTTCCAAAAGGTATTATCCCATTCTGATTCCGCACGGATTATACCCGATACGATAGCGATAGCTTTAAAAAAAAGTAAAGAAGTAGGTAGCACCCTGATCAGATTTTATTTTGCTGAAAAAAAAAAGGAACTGTTAGTCACAGACTTCACGCTTCAACTTTATGTCCTAGCTTTTTCCATCCCTTTTTTACGTGATCTAGACTGCAACCTTTTGTTTTTAATTTCGTAATTAGTTACACTGCCTAATCTAAAATATTCTAAACATTTTAGAACAGTAGTACACACGACAGCACGTCAGAGTGTACACTTTTGTTGTAAAGTCGCCCGTAACGTAACTGAGTAGATTGCTAGCGTGTAAGGGTCGACGTGCTGTCGTGTGTAAAAATTAGTTAAGCGACCCCTTTCAGTTTCACGTCACGGGACCTTTAAGAAACACCCTATATAATACGGTTACACCCTGTAGTATTTGTGCCCTTCTTTTAGCGTAGCTTCGGTTAACAAAAAGGTGTACTTCCTCGTGTCGCCGGTTGTAAGCGAACCTGTCTACTTAATCTGCCTAGATGTAGGCTTGACGTGATTTATTAATTATTGTAACTACGGACATTACATTACATATCCTACCTGCCTGTCTCCTTCCCGCCTTTAGCGTTTGTGCGAATATTCACGGTCATCCGCCCGTGTAGCGGTGCAAGCGCTGGTCTCGGCTGTTTGTGAATTGCCCCTGTATTGTCTAAAATATCCACCACAAAATATCCATCACAATTCACAGCTAGTGAAGCTGCAGAAGAAAAAAAGTAGCTTGATACTTAGTATTAGATAGTAATTTATATAAGTACTTTATTTTACTTTAGATAGATTTTGACGTTCAATGCAAAAAAATTATTTATGGCATGTGAATTAAAAAAAAATATTCTGATTCTGATTCACCGTAAACAAACTTACAACCACGAAAGTTTAAAAAAGCAGATAAACCGTTATTAAATATTAAAAAAAAATGATAATTACAATAAGGGCGCAAATACAAGCGACTTTAAAATCACGAAAAAAAAACAGCTATTCCATACTAAAATTATATATCTACTGTACCAAATATATGGAGAAGCAGATTTTTTTTTCGAGATTTTGCACTTGGTATGGTAATTGTTGATTGTAACGTTTTCAGTGTAACATGACATTTCTGAAAACCCTGTATAAAAATAAATAAATGTTAAAAAGTTATTTTGGTTATAAGAATCATATAGGCTTAAAATCCTAAACCATAAGCATAAAGAAATCCCTTTTTTCCATTGTTTAAAAAAAAAACTACCTTCATCTGAAATTAAGTGGCTTGAAATTACTTTTAATCCGATCTTAAACGAGTTAAACGGCCACATTTCATTGTCTGTCTACGTTGTATGTATGTATGGCACTTCGTTCGCACTTATTTTTAGGAACAGTCGGTCACACGCTAGGATAGGTACGTACCGCTTTTTGTTTGATTGGCGCCCTTATGCCGCACGCGTAAGAGCTGCCATGGGGTATCTGTCATTGTGGCCGACCGTACTTGCTACGCGGACATGGATGAAGTTGCAATAACGACAGGGTGCACTCTAAGTCGATAGCGGAACTTTATGTAGGCTGTCTACTGATCTCAAAAATATGGAGCGAAAAAAATATCAGCTGTTCCATACAAAAGGTCGACTCAGTACTGTGCGCCTAATGTATGAAACAGCTGATATTTTTTTCGCTCCATTTTTTTCGCCACCTAGTACAATGTTTCTATTGATCAGTAGACAGCCTACTTAGAGTTCCACTATTGACTTAGAGTGAACCCTGTAGTTGCCTGGTCAAGTTCCAGCCATTACTAAAAACGGCCAATTTTCTCAATGACTGCTACCTACACCGAATGCAAAAAATAAACTCTAATTTTAATTGAGCAGTTAAACAGCCTTGTCGTATGTCTGTGCATAAAATTAACGATAAAAAACGTGATTTATGGCCATTTCTTAATAATAGTAGACATTTTATTTGACAACTAGCCTTCTCTCACGACTTCATCCATTTTAGGGATGAAATCCTTCATCCAAATGGGATAGTCATGAAGTCGCCCATGACTCTCCCATTTTAGTTTTTTTCCACATTTCTAGTGTTTTTACCATGACTATTGATCACAGGTTTATTATAAATCTGTGCTTTCGAACCTTACAAGAAACAAAATAAAAAAAATAAAAGTTTAGGAAAAAAAGTTTTGTCAAAATCACCAATGAGCCGTTTTCACGGCTGTCAAATTTCGCTTTTTCTGAAAATATTATTAATCTGTGTACCTACCTAAGCGAAATTTGACAGCAACAACCCGGTTCTTGTATTGCCAAGCCTACGAGCGCCATCTACCAAGGGCTTTGAATTCAGCTTTTAACTGTCTGTTGAAAACGGGCAATTTACTTGCACCCTATAAATATTTTTCAAAATCTGTAAATGCCACTCGTACACATGACAGCACGTCGACCCTTACACGCTAGCACTCTACTCGGTTACGTTACGGGCGAGTTTACAACAAAAGTGTACACTGACGTGACGAATGTTAATGGTGCTGCCCTTGTAACCTACCTCAAAACTCTACTACTAAGCGGATGACATCACAGTAAAATTGTATCCAGCCGGGTGCGTTTTGAAACAGCATAACTTTAAACTTCTATAACTTTGTCATTTCTTGAAGGATTTTAGTCATTCAAACTCAAAACATGATTAATGATTAATATCGGCTATCGATCGATTCGCTATTGTACGCGCATTAGCGCGTAATGCGAATATGTAAAAATTCTATAATAAATTTCATTGAATCAATAAATCGAGATTAAAGTTCTACGATTTATACTGGGTGTTAAAAGACCGCCAACAAAGCGGGAAACCACGTATTGTCCTCATCATAAGGAACATTTTTTCCCAAGGAACTATGCCTGGGAAATCAACGGTTTCCGAGATAATGAGGTTCAAAGTCGGACTTTTCAAAACTTTTTTTTTGCAGAAATGTATTCAGTATCTAGTTCTTAACATACCTTCCCTAGAAGCCATATCAAAATTATGAATATTTGTCACAAAAAACGACGTTAACATTGCAACCCGCAATGTATTCTAAACATCGGTACTTCAAGCTTAAGTAACATAAAATTATATCTACGCTTGCGCAATATGACTTCTGTGCGTTACACGTCCATTGAGTGATAAAATATTTTGCAAAATTATAACCTAAAAAACCAAAATCATTTCCCAGCAATAATTTATCGAAAAAGTACTTCCTTTTGGTGTCTAGTATGCGTAGCTTTCGGGTCTGTTGGCGGTCTTTTAACACCCTGTATAGTACTCTTATAAACAAAACCATAGCGCGATGTAGAGTTCTACAGTGACATCTATGAGCAGAGCTGGGTAAGTGTATTTTTATTTTTATTATTTAATTTTGTCAAAAAATCTTGTAATTTTAGTTTTCGATATGAACATTCATTATTTTTAAAGTGGATTCGAGGGAACCGAGGGACTGTTATAAAGCTTTTATAGTGATTGTGATTTAAAGAAAGAAGAAAAGAAAGAAAATACATTTATTTACATACCACAACACACAGCCACTTAACCTAAGACATAAGTAAATTACAAATAAATTTTAAATAAACAAAAGACACAAAAAATAAAATAAAGACTTAAAACTACACTGTGTGAAATGGCCGTAAAAAGGTCGAGACTGAGCCGAGACCCAGGAATCTAGGCTACAATTTAACTTTTGGCAGAAACAGCCGTTTTTGGCATAAACGAAATTGTAGCCTAGGTTGTTGTTCCTAGATTGCAGGTTGTATGTTCTAAAAATTGCTATTAGTAATATAGAAATCTCTGTGGTTTAACTTTTTCAAAAAGGGAATTATAAAAAAAAACATGATTTTTTTATCATTGGTGGCGCTAGTTAGCCTTTATTAAAGCCTTAACTTTTAAATTAAAAGTTAAGGCTTTAAGGCTTTAATAGGCGCTAACTAGCCACCAATGATAAAAAAATAATGTTTTTTTTTAGGGTATGATTTAAGCTTACATCAATTTATTAAGTTTTGAATGTTATAAAAAATAAGGTTTGTCCGCAAAATAATAGATCTGTCATCAAAGTGTAGTCACCAAACAATATAAAAACAATTTCATAATAAATCACATATAATCATCGGGATATATTATCAAGTATCAAATAAATAGGTTTGTTCTAATAACTGTATAATCAAATTAAGGAAAAACGGACATCAACAAAATGAAATATGTAACTTAAAAAAATCATAAAGATCCAGAAAAATAATGTTTTTGTATCTATGAATTTAACTACTATCTTACATTAGGTACTTGTATACTGGTTGTACACACGACAGCACGTCAGACTGTACACTTTTGATGCAAAGTCGCCTGTAACGTAAGTGAATAGAGTGAACGCGTGTAAGGGTCGACGTGCTGTCGTGTGTACCTATTGTTGTACCGGCACTTTCTCCACTAGTGATTTCTCAACGAGCTATGATAACATTATTGGAGGAGTTGCATCATCTTCACCACAACTTGATGCCATGATAATTTAAAGAAACTATTGGGAAATCAATTAAAACCAAAAACCCTAACAATAATAATATAAAATGCACTTGCAACAATGCGAATGAAGTAAACCGCCACCTCTCGTACACACGACAGCACGTCAGTCTGTACACTTTTGTTGAAAAGTCACCCATAACGCAACCGAGTAGAGTGCTAACGTGTAAAGGTCGACGTGCTGTCGTATGTACGACCCATCGCTGCGCATGATTGGTAAATTTTCATAGCGCGCCAATTTGGCTCCGTCCCTTTGAACATTTTTTAATAAAATTTATGAACTGAACTATTAAATTGGTAACGAATAGTATTATTTGGAGAATTGAACGAAATATTTTGTAACTACTGTACTGATGACCAAATAAAAAATAATAAAAACAAATCGCAATCTGCGGACGATAATCGATTTATTTGATGACAGATCTACTATTCTGAGTACGGAGCTGTTATTTTTAGAATAAACCTATTATTTTGAGAACAAAGTTTTTATTCAATGGATGCACTACGATTATATAGATAATCCATCTCTTTTTCTACGTACATATTGACATTAATTTGTTGATTTGTACGACACTTGCTATTTTTCTGAGAATGAAAATATTTCGTGGCGATAGATCTATTAATTAGATGATACAAGTTGATGACAAATATAAACTTTGATGACACAAAATATAGTTCCCTTTTTTTTATAACCCCCTTTTTGAAAAATTTAACAGCAGAGTTTACTACTAATAGCAATTTATTTAGAGTATATCACTAATAGCAATTTTTAGAACCATCAGCCCAGCCCCTCTACCCTCGACGCATTTTTCCAATACGGCCGCAATATGGCGCAATTTACAAAATAATATTTTACAAATTAAGACGCATTTCGTGTTTTTATTTAATAAAACACCCTTACCTTTGAATAAACATTACAAAGTATTTAAAATCAAAGCATTACTATGCGAATTCAAAGAGAAATTAATTTTAAAACTTTTTCAATTTGATCGCAATAGCGTCAAGGTTAACCCCCCAGAGCCGAGGCCCAGGAATCTAGGCTACAATTTAACTTTTGGCAGAAGTGGCCGTTTTTGGCATAAACGAAATTGTAGCCTAGGTTGTTGTTCCTACAGGGTGCACTCTAAGTCGATAGCGGAAATTTAAGTAGGCTATCTAATTATTAATACAAACAACTTGTACTAGGTGGAGAAAAAAATGGAGCGAAAAAAATATCTGCTGTTCCATACAAAAGGTCGACTCAGTACTGCGCCAAATGTATGAAACAGCAGATATTTTTTTCGCTCCATTTTTTTCGCCACCTAGTACAAGTTGTTTGTAGTGATCAGTAGACAGCCTACTTAAAGTTCCGCTATCGACTTAGAGTGCACCCTGTAGATTGCAGGTTGTATGTTCTAAAAATTGCTATTAGTAATATAGAAAACTCTGCTGTTTAGCTTTTTCAAAAAAGGGGTTATAAAAAAAGCCATGATTTTTTTATCATTGGTAGCGCTAGTTAGCGCCTATTAAAGCCTTAATAAGGGCTATCTAAAAAAAAATTAAAAGGTATGACTATTAGACTGTGTAAGTAATGCTCGTAATATTACAAAAGACATATTACACCACGGTGTCATGAAATATTACCCATTACACGAGAGAATAAAGCATGGCATAAAGCATTTCATTACTTCAGATGACATGAAACATGACATCATGGTAAATGCCATGAAACATGACATCATGGTATTTATGATGTCATGTTTCATGTCATCTGGTGCAATGAAACATGGTATCATGGTATTTCAGCATACTTTCATTGCAGACATGAAAACTACATCATGGTATTTCAACACACTTTCATTGCAGTACAGTTATTCGTTTCATGACACCAGGAGGATAATTATCGGGCATCTCGCATTCGATACATCTCGAAGGATAAAGGAATGTTTGCCTCAAATGTCACATCTATTCTCACAAAATAAACAAAATAAAATAAAATGAATAGAAACGAAACGAACCGAACCGAGACGAGACGAAACGAAACGAAACGAAGAAAGAAAGTGTGCTGAAATACCATGATGTCATAAAATGAATAACTGTACTGCAATGAAAGTGTGCTGAAATACCATGATGTCATGTTTCATGTAATCTGGTGCAATGAAATTAATAATTTCATAACGTGCCATGTTTCATGGCGTGTCATGTTTCATGGCGTGTCATGTTTCATTTCATGACGTGTGCTGAAGTGAATTGTCATGTGTCATGTTTGGTGCCATGATATAAGGTAATACCACGCGGTATGAAATGTCATGAAATATATCATAACTTCGCAGTGCACTGTTTCGATTTATCGCTAATGTACGCGCTATAGGCCTATAGCGCGTACAATGCGAATATGCAAAAATTCCAAATTTCATTAAATCCGTCCGCCCGTGATAAAAGTTTTGCGATTTATATAGTACTCTTATAAACAAAACCATACCGCGATGTAGAGTATACAGCGACATCTATGAACAAAGCTGGGTAAGTGTATTTTTATTTAATTTTGTCAAAAAAATCTTGCAATTTTAATTTTTGATATGACCATCCTGGACAATTAAACGGCAATAGTTTAAATTTTTTTTTATGTTGTTAGGACCACTGCCAGTAGCGTATATACAGGGTGTTAAAAGACCGCCAACAGACCCGAAAGCCACGCATACTAGACATCAAAACAAAGTAGGTACTTTTTCGATAAATTATTGCTGGGAAATGGTTTTAGTTTTTTATGTTATAATTTTGAAAAATATTTTATCATGCAATGGACGTGTAACGTACAGAAGTCATATTGTGCAAGCGTAGGTATCAGTTTATGTTACTTAAGCTTGAAGTGCCGATGTTTAGAATACATTGCGGGTTGCAATTTCAACGTCGTTTTTTGCAAGAAATATGCATAATTTTGATATGGCTTCTTGAGAAGGTATGTTAAGAACTAGATACTGAATGCATCTCTACAAAAAAAAAGTTTTGAAAAGTCCGACTTTGAACCTCATTATCTCGGAAACAGTTGATTTCCCTTGTTCCTTATGATGAGGACAATACGTGGTTTCCCGCTTTGTTGGCGGTCTTTTAACACCCTGTATATCCAAGTTTGCAGCTTCGAAACACCCTTTGCTAACTTTGCAGCAACCGAAAAACTTTTTTAGATTTTAAAGAATAAGAAACGTACAATCAGTCGTTCAATAAATAAAAAGTATCGAGCTATTCAAAAAGTCATAGTACAAAAGTTGTTGGAGATCGCAATATTTATGACTTTGTAGCGACCCCTGTCGGGCGCTAAGGAAACTGCTACATTCTCGAGCTGTCAATCGCAACTCGCTACAATCCTGCATCGCGCCAGCAAAATATTTTCCGTGGCTCAGTATATATAGAACGTCCAACCATGTTCAGTTGGACCCGGCCGGTCCCCAAGCACAACATCTGCTTGGTGGGAAATTTCCCTTTGATAGTGAGGGGCATGTTCACCCGCTCCTCCTATAACTTCCATGGAAGTTGACGTGTTTCGGGAATAAAGCTATTTAAAATTTACCCTGCATAGTCTGGCTAACTCTGGCTTAGCACGCGGGCCATTTTGGCTACTCTCAACTGTCACCTTATCCACGGTTCACTTTCACCTCAGTAGTGTTAAGTGGCTAAGGTGACAGTTGAGAGTAGGCAAAATGGCCTGCGTGCTAAGCCTTCTGGTTAGAATGCAATAGCAAAAACATTATCCCTAAATATATCTGACGCTGACGCTTAGAGCTAAGAGGATCTATCTCATCAACCGGGAAAAAAAACTTTCAATTCATAGCATTGTTGTCGTTGGAACAAAGGGCCTTTACAAGATCACGCCAGGCCTTCCTGTCCTCAGCAACTCTTCAGGCTTTGCTCCGGCTCAGCCCAGCGGCAAGCAGCTCGCCTACCACTGTTCGCTGCCATGTGTGAGCGGGACTTACTTACACGTCTTCTCCTGCCCCCTCGCGGCTGCCAAGTCTAAAGTAAAGTTTGCGATGTCCCCTTCGGATTGTGTGCCCGATCCGTCTCCACTTTCGCGAGGAGATTTCTTGCCGTATTGGATTGGTGGCACTGGCACCTCATCCACAGCTTTTCGTTTCGGATGGTGTTCGGCGAATATATGCGGAGGATCGACCTTAGGACCCTTCATGCATTAGCACAAATAAATGGTCGATACAAAGTCTTCTCGATAAAATAATTCTTTAAAGACACGTGGGCAGAAATCTGTGGCAGCGTCCCTTAAAATTTACCGATTTTATCCGTAAATAGCTCGGACCGAGGGGGCCCCCTGAGCTTGGGGGCCCCGGGACATTGCCCCGCCTTGTCCCTATGTATCTAGCTACGCCACTGACTGTCGATAATTAGTGTTCGAACATAGAATTAGCACACCAAGTCTATGTGTTCGAAGCAAAGAGTTTAGAACAAACAAGTTTCGACTTGACGTGGTTCCCATGCGCATCGAATACGGTAAATCGTCAAATGAGCGGTGTTGTGTTAACTTGTGTTACGCAAGTTACGCAACACACAGTTAGGTCACACAGCAGTCATTCACTTGTGGGTCACTCATTGTTTTGTGTCTGTGGTCGATCACAAAAGCGACAAAACTGTCATTGTGTGCGGTGCGGTGCAAACGGCGGCGGCCTTGACTCGCGTTGGGTGTTAAAAGCACAGTATATGCGAGGTTTTAAGATTAATACATATAAACGTAGGTAAGGTCGTCACTATTCGGTTATTACGTTTAGGGGTGACTTTACAACAAAAGTGTACAGTCTGACGTGCTGTCGTGTGTACCTACACTTTTATTGTAAAGTCGCCCGTAACGTAACGGAGTAGAGTGCTATCGTGTAAGGGTCGACGTGCTGTCGTGGTACACCGTATAGACGTTCGAGTTTGTGATTTTCGAAGTGGCGTGCATTCGGTCTCTAGTTACTCGAAAAACACATTTCGAAGTGGAGTAGCAGACTTATCTACTATACAATGAAAAAATTGCGTCAACAAGGGTAGAGGTGCTGATGAAGTGGCCCAACAAATCAAGCCAGCCACGTAACTTGTAGCTTATACCTACGCTCGGAGTGGGTGCGCTTGCCTGTCGATTCCCATCGCGCGAGGATTATCCTCGCGCGATGGGAATGGGATGGAACCTTTTCAAAGTCAACCGATCAACTTTATTTTACTTTGACAAGGTAGCTTCGACGTGAGTTTGCTTACCGCGCGCGTCTTAGTTCCAAAAGGTCGCATGATCGCATCCCATTCTTATCGCGCGCTGATTATACCAATCATTTTTTTATCTCAAAAGGAAAGGGAATAATGGATCCAAGTGGACTCCGCAACAAAAAAGACCCAGAGGAAGACCCAGGAAGCGGTGGAAGGACTGTATCGAGAAAGATCTACGGCGAATAGGAACGAAAACATCTTGGAAAATGGAGGCTAGAGACAGAGCGAAATGGAAGAAGATGGTTGAGGAGGCCATCAAGACCCAATAAAGGGTTGTAGCGCCGAAGTAAAACTAAGGCCTTTGCATCTACGTAATGAGATGATTTATACAGCGTCCAGTGGCACCTTCACTCACACTAGATAGTTGAAGAGACCACTCGGCGCTGCAGTGCCTGGGACATTGTTTTTAGATGGAGTAGGCTTGCCCAGCACCTATACCATCCTGACAGCTTAGTCGACCAAGCCCACAGGAAAGACAGGTCAATACGTCTGGAGCCAACTGAGCCCCGGGTTTCCTCACGATGTTTTCCTTCACCGTTAGCGAGTGGTATTGCTACTACAAATTCACAAATGTACGTAACTTTGAAATAAGCGCGATTTGAGCGCCGAAGTAAGTAAGTAAGATTTATCTCAAAATGTTGATGCTGCTGCGTCGATTTTAGGGAGCATACATACGCGACCTTGCTCCACATCCCAAGTTCACTGTGTAATTTAAATTGTGATTATATAATAATATCACAACAAGTGCATTAGTTCCATCATTCTTCTTTTTATCCTCTCTATTAGGTTCCTTTTTGATAAGCGTAACAAGCGATCATGATGTTGTTCATTGTTCAATGGTAGATACGGTCGGCCACAGTCTAGGATACCCCATAGTAGCTCTTACGGCACGCGGCATAAGGGCGCCAATCGGACAAAAAGGGGTATCCTAGCGTGTTGCCGACTGTACAGTCAATAGCACGTACACCTTTACATTTTCGTAGCGGATTATTCAATCGTAATTGAAGGCTAAGGGGAAAGAAGGGTCATCATAGTCAGTATTTTTCATAATAATTAAAGCTAACAACGCCTTTTTTTGAAGAACGTTATTGACAAAGATCTTTTCTTAAAGAATCCTGTTTTTATATGTATACGGACTTTCTGAAGACAGTGATCATTCTTTTGCGTTTCTGTTTTCACTATACCATAGAACACCAATTTCATTACTAGATGGCGTTGTTAGCTTTAATAATGAAAAATACTGACTATGACTCTTTTTTTCCTCTGTGCTATGACCCTTCTTTCCCCTTAGCCTTCAATTTCGTAAAACCGCGTTTTCGTAGCGTTAAAGCAGTATTACACCGCGTAAATTACACGCCTGTAATGGAACTTTCATGAAAACAATTACTGTTCGTACACGAAAATAACACTGAAATGGCAGCAGAAACTGTTTAGGGGATTTTTTTGTTTGTTGGTTTGATATAGACGGCCGGGTCATGGTAAACTTAAAATCGATTGCATTAAAAAAAAAATGGCCCAGAATGAAACAACATCTTTGACAAAGGCGTGATGATGTATTTATTATTGTTTGTTACTCTGAGATCAAAATCAGATTATAATAATAATATCCTGGTGAACGTTGAGTTTAAATCAAAAATGAAATGCGGAAGGACGGAGGGACCTTGTAATCTTTTGATTACCTATTTTATTGTTATTCTTATAATATATTGTTACGTATCTACCGATGTGAACATAGGTGGATCCTCAAAAAAACTTACAAAAAATACAATAGACCGTATTATTATCTTCATAGATTGTATTTTACTGCTACGATGAATTCATACTTGTCGATAAAAAAACTATTTTTGAATAGTTTCATTCGCCTCAAAAACTATGATTTTAATTATGTATTTTGATATTTTTTACATTGAATTGTAAATTATTTTGTTTTGATTATTGACATTAATTTCACGGTTTGGATAATATTATTATTATTTATTAATTGACTTATTTCATTTTGACACTAATTTCATGGGTCTGATAATATTATTATTACTAATTGACCTATTTTATTTTATTTTATTTTATTTTACTACTTTAAATTACTCTTTGTGTAATTAATTTGTGACATTAGTTAATTAATTTGATAGACACGAAAATGTACTGACCTGCCCCTCTACCCTTGACGCATGTTTCCAATGCGGCCGCAATATGGCGCAATTTACAAAATTTAATATTTTACAAATTAAGACGCATTTTGTGTTTTTATTGAATAAAACCGCCTTACCTTTGAATAAACATTACAAAATATTTAAAATCAAAGCCTTACTATGCGAATTCAAAGAGAAATTAATTTTTAAACTTTTTCAATTGAATCGCAATAGCGTCAAGGGTAGAGGGGCTGTAATGAATATTACCAATAAAAATGTCTATGTCTATGTCTATGTCTATGTCTATGTCTATGTCTATGTCTATGAGCACCGAATGTTTTTATTTTTGCGCCATCTATTATTAGTAACTTGAACTACATTTGACAGGTTTAGACTAGCGCCATCTAGAGTCAAATAGCAAAACTTTGACAAAGCTTTCCAAGCAACTGTATAACGTAGTAGTTGCAAATAAATGTAGATGGCAGTAAAAGCAGTTATTTTAGTTCTGCTAGTCCTCGCTAGATGGCTCTGTTACTCCTAAATGGATGTAAATAATGTGTAAAATTTTCTCAGGATTAAAATTGTCGTATACCATGCCTACTCCATCTAAAAACAATGTCCCAGGCACTGCAGCGCCGAGTGGTCTCTTCACCCATCTAGTGTGAGTGAAGGTGCCACTGGACGCTGTATAAATCATCTCATTACGTAGATGCAAAAGGCCTTAGTAGTATACCATGCAATACCATGGGCCTATAAAAATACTCTTTTCCAACACGTCCTTTATTTTACCCAAAAATAAAGGAATATATGTATATGGGATAACTTCTTATATCTTAACTAGCTTTTGCCCGCGACTTCGTCCGCGCTGACTAAGATAAAAAGTCTTAATAATTTCTTCCGGATGATTCATAGGTACATAGGTACAATATATGCATTGCATGTTTTGTTTACATAAAAAAACCGCGCGAAGGGTGGTTAGCTAGACTGAAATAAAACTAAATTCGTGGGATTATTAACGCTGTTTATTGTGTTGGCTAATAAAATTTTATAAACAGAAAGGGATTTATTTCGCGAGGCCAAATCAAAATGCAATAAATATAAAATATTCAAAACAACTTTTTAATCAGCCAGAAGACCGTATAATCTGCAACCATAACCATTAGCTTAGTTAGATAGTCATAAATAAGATTTTTAGTAGCGATAAATAATTACAATAATAACTATAACTAAAGCAGTGACAAATAAGAATGTGCATGACGAAATAAGCGAATCGAATTGCAAATAAAAGATGGTGTCACGTGCGGCTTTGGGCGCCAAATTCAATTTTTAGGGTTCCGTACCCAAAGGGTAAAGGACCCTATCACTAACTGCCGGTTTCTGAATTGAAAAATTCGCTAAGCAAATGGGTAAGTATCGTCCTGTCTCTGCAGATTTCTCACAAAAGAGCGTGACAGAGCGAGCCACGTAACGTAAGTATGTGCTTAGTAAAATTCTCAACCTAGAAACCGGGCCAGAGACAGGACGATACTTACCCATTTGCTTAGCAAAATTCTCAACTCAGAAACCGGGCCTAATACTCCTCTGTCCGTCCGTCCGTCTGTCACTAGGCTGTATCTCATGAACCGTGATTGTTAGACAGTTGAAATTTCCACAGATGATGTATTTCTATTGCCGCTATAACAACAAATACTAAAAAACTGAATAAAATAAATATTTAAGGGGCTCCCATACAACAAACTTGAATTTTTGGCATTTTTATAGATAATGGTACGGAACCCTTCGTGCGCGAGTCCGATTCGCACTAGGCCGGTTTTTTTTACGTAGGTAGCTTTTAATTTTTTTAACCTCCGACATAAAAAGAGGGGTGTTATACTCGTTTGACCGCTATGTGTGTCTGTGATCTGTCTGTTTTCTAGGAGTTGTATCCACTGATCCCTGTATTCTCTTAGCGGCACGTTTTGAGCAAAAAAGGCAATAAAAAAAAGTTTTAATTTTTTTTCATTGGCTAGTGGACGGGAACCAGGCTTTTAAAACAGTTTTCGCCTTCATCTCGAACTGCCCCTCTACCCTTGACGCAATTTTTCAATTTGGCGTAAATTACAAAATTCACTAAATCAATATTTCACGAATTTTATATTTGTATTGTACAAAATATAAGACCTTTGAATTAACATTACAAAGTAACAAAAACAAAGCATGACTCTGCGAATTAAAAGAGTTTTTTTTTATCGTCAAGATGAACGCAATATCGTCAAGGGTAACCCCCGCAGTGGCAGGGCTATACTACCGTAACTAGGCCACCCTAATTTAATGTCTATTCACTCGTTAAACGTATGCAATAAGGCCGATTCTCCACGGACAGTTGGCAGAAGGGGTGGATGTCAAAACAAAAATAATAATCGGGGAACGAAATTAAATTTAAGGCTCGGTATAAGGCTAACTAGCGCCACCAATGTTGAAAAAATCATATGTTCTTTCAGAAGATGTTTCTGACAAAATCCTAAGATGAGCTCATGCGCCATGCCTTTCTAGATTTTTAAGTATCGGTACCCAACTCAATTTCTAGTCTTAAGTTAAAAAAAATTCGATAACCGCCAAAAACGGCCGCTTTTGGCGGTTATCGAAATTTTTTTAGCTTAAAAGTAAATTTCGAAGAGGGTATCTACACTTAAAAATCTAGAAAAGCATGGCGCATAGGCTCATCTTAGGATTTTTTCAGAAACTTCTTCTAAAGGAAGATATGATTTTTTTTACATTGGTGGCGCTAGTTAGCCTTATACCGAGCCTTAATGTATTTTGTTGGCATTTTGCGATGATACGGTTTCGGGTTTTTGGGTCATTGTCTTCAAATTTTATTAAAATGAATTCGTTTTGAAGAAATTACATCGATATTGAATAAAAGTAACAATTAAAACTTCTAAATTCTTATATTAAATAGACAAAAAAATATTATTTAATGTTAGTTAAAAAAATATACAGGATAATTAAAAAAAAATATTTTCCTAAAGCAAGTCTAGGTACTTCTACATGTGATTTCAAACAACTTTTTTCTACCACTTTTCAAATAGCTCGATGCTTTTTATTTAAAGAACGTTTCTTATAAATGGAAAAACAAACAAAAAAAATTTCTCTTTGAGTGTTTTTTCTCTCTCTCTCTCTCTCTTTCTATCTCTTATTTTTTTAAATATTGCATTTGTACAATTTCAGCACTGCCTGCGCGGCGCGCTTCCATGTCCCTCCACTCTCTACCACCTCTCCCACTCTAATTTATTAGTTCGCGCCGCAAAGCCAAATAGAACATTATTTTGGAAAAAGGATATTAATTTGCGCTTTAACCAAAGTCGTACAACAAAAGTTGTTGGAAATCACATTTAGAAGTTGATCTGATTCAGGAATAAAGCTATTTAAAAATTACCCTGTATATTTTTTGAACTAATATTTTTAATACATTTAACTTTAATTTCAAACTTTTTACATTGATGAAGCCTAGGCCAACCTCTTAATTCACCCATCTAGTGTTAGTGAAGGTGCCACTAAATTCTGTATAATTGCCCGTAGTTTAATATTATGGAGGTAAATAGATCTGTAGGTGCTTAAGTATACCTACTGACAAAAATAACTGCATAAGTACCTAAATAAGTATAATCTACATTTGGTAGATAAGCAGACAATAACAAGTTGCCCAAACGTCCAGCCATTTCAGAACAAATTAAGCCCGAGGGCAACAAAAAACAACCCCCAAACTAATAATTTCATACTCCTAAATGAAAACGGTATAAGACATTCTATGGACCGCCATATTATGCTTTTAGTATCTACGGTTGGACTTTTCATGATTTTCCTTGTAACGAACAAATCAATGAAAAAAGTAACATATTCTTAAGGTAAATAGAGCTTAAAATCAACTGGGTAGACGGCACTTTTATGCGATATAAAACTGACCAATAAGAGAGAGGTGGGCGTGGTCTATTTTAAATTTCGTACGTTTTTGTCTTCAGCTTTTCACGTGCGATGCCTTTTTCTTTTCGGCCAGGGTGTTACTCTGACTCGATTTTGACTCGAATAATATGTTTCGAAAATCGATACTGCTTTAATTCTCTTACTTTTAGGCAGAGATACGATTATAATTTCATTTTCCTTGATTTTGTGTAGCTCTTCCTTCAGCACATATCCTTCTGTGTGTCTGTCTGTGTGTCTGTTTGTCTGTGTGTCTGTCTGTCGCACCATAGCTCTTAAAAGGGTGAACCGATTAGGATGCGGTTTTTTAATTTGAAAACAAGATTTTAGCGAGTGTTCTTTGATAATATGTTTCATTAAAAACGGTTCAGCCGTTTATGAGATATGTTTATTTGAAGGTAAAATGTCGGGGGTATTTAACATTTTAAATTTTTTGTTATTTTAGATTTCGCTTTTGGCCCCACAGTACATAGTAAAAGTTGCTTGCGTGTGTTTGGTATGAAATGACATTTCTGAAGCGCCCTGTATATTCTCTGTCAAGTCGTTCAAACGCAAACAAGGAACTAAATTTTCGCAGTGATCAGAATAGCACACCGGAGCTTGTTTTTGACGTTTTATGAAGTACATGCCATTTTACGTATGAATAACCTGATATTTTTCCTTTTTACTAACTTTTGGCGGTAAAGTACGTAGTATGGTGGATATTTTTGTACATTTTCATGTCTAAACAATATCCCAGGCACTGCAGCGTCCAGTGGTCTCTTCATCCATCTAGTGTGAGTGAAGGTACCATACAGGACTCTGTGTAAATTATCTCATTACGTAGATTTAAACTATTTTTATTGTTAAGATAACATGGTACAATTGGTGGCCTTATTGCTAACAGCAATTTCTTCCAGGCAACTGCTGACGGAGAAATCTCAACAGATGAAAACACAACACCATTCCTTCCGCGTACGATTCATTCAAGCGGTTCATTTCATACAAAATCGGGAAAGCTGCGTAGCATTGTTCTACGACTCGCTACGTCGTCGTAGAGGGTCTACGGGATGGATCTACGAGCGTAGACTGCTACGAGATATGTTGCTACGAACGATTCATTCAAACGGTTCATACAAAATCGGGAAAGCTGCGTAGCATTGTTCTACGAGCCGCTACGGCGTAGAACCCCCTACGGGATGGAGCTACGACAGTTTAGTTTAGTAAATATGATTCGCGCGCGATGAGAATGGGATGGAAACTTGTGAAAGTCAATCGAAAATGTACTTTATTTTACTTTGACAAGGTTGCTTCGACGCGAGTTTGCTTACCGCGCGCGTCTTAGTTTCAAAGGTCGCATCCCATTCTTATTGCGCGCGGATTATACGTATACATCCTTTGTCCTCAAGGCATGCATGTCAATGTCACTTATGGAGGTAAAAGGTAAGGGTAACCTGCATCACCAGTAAAAAAAATCATTTTACATTTAGTTTTTTTTGTGTCACCTTTTGTTTGAGTTAAAGTGTTTCAATAATGTATACCTAGTGCAATTAAGATAGTATTAAATACAGTATTTATATTAGACATTGACTTGTTATTCTTCACTCAGACATTAGCTGTAAAAATAAGGCAACACAAAAGTGATAACAGCTTCTTAATCGAACTAAGTATTTCTCCCAGAGCAAATAAATTAAGAATAGTGCTTTAATCAAAACCAAAAAGTACAACAAAACCGGCTCAAGCCTTTTATTCAACCATTAGGTGACAAAAGGCGTCGATGAGAAACAAATAAAAAGATCCAACAGCATTCAATATTAATGAGGGTACTCAATAAAATCAATCCGCACCCAGAGCGATTCATTCGCCTATTATTATCATCATTACCTTTCGAAATACACACTAAAATCAACCTTAGACCTATAGGGAATACAATTGAAACGAACTGCATTAAGGACCCAGCAGGCTACCAATTTAACAGACATTTCTGTCAAGCGAAATTGATGCCTAAGTCAACAGGGGAAGGTTGATTCAAGTTGGAAGGCAAGGTCAATGTAGCTGGTGGGTGTAAGCGTCTAAAAAGGACACCCTCCCGAATCACGCCCCTTTTAAGAACCACACCCTTTTCAATCCCAGTGTATTACTGGCTGCACAGAGATAAACACGCGTATTCGATTCTTATAAAAAGAAAAAAAGAAAACCGCGCGGTATTTTCGAAAGCCGTCGACTTTTGTTCGAATTTTGAAAATAGAAAAAGTTTTTGGTTTGTTTCCTTATTTTTTTAATGGTGACATTTAGAAACGTGACATTTAATGGTTTTTTTTGTTTGTTGAGAAAAGTTTAATAGTTTTTGAAATAATTAAATCGGTTAGTATTTGTTTGGTGTTAGAAAGAGTGTTTTGAAAAATTACGTTACGAAAAAAAGTAGCAATGGAGAAATAATGTATCCTTCGCCTAATACCAAGCATGGACCTTTAAAACTGAACCAGTTCGTGCACCAAAAATACTTAGACCACAACATTATGTTGAAAACTATCCAGAACCTATGCTATAACAACAAAAACGTGCCATTCAACATGTCATCCCCATTTCTGGTTGACAACATCCTGCACCAGCAGAAGACTTCCAACTTCCACAACCAATACATAGGAAACTACATCCAGAGCCAGAACTCCAGAGAAACCTCGCCAGAAATCGACGAATCAAAAACCCAGGTCGACGACGAGAATCGGATCGAAGAATCGATTGACGAGACAAAAATCGAGCAGGACGACGATTCAAAAAGTCGCGACGACGACGAACCTCCTTTCGTGAAAAACGAAACATACTACAGCGAGTACTACCAACCTAACGCGGAAAAGGAGGTCCTAAACATACCGAACTTAGCTCGCCGCTGTCCAAACTGTGGCTCATTTGACTGCTCGCCTTTCGCGTGCAAGAAATCCGGCATTCGTCGCTTAGAAGAGTTGGAGAAGCGCTTCAACCTTCACCAGTACCAGGACAACTCTGGTGATGAAAGCACAGATATTCACAAGGAGGCTAAAGGCTTTACTGCAGATATTGTGAGGAATTGTGATGAGAAGAAACCCCTACTCAAGTTTAGTGTGAGTGCCATCTTGGGTGAGAGGGAAGATAGAGACGAAGGAGTGAAGGCTAATGGAATTAGTGGTGAGTCTGTTTTCTATTGTGTATTTTGTTTAAACTACCTATCAGCATTTTTGCGTGCTTCGAAATTTGAACGGGACGCCCTTTGGTGTATAAAAAGAAATAAGGGAACTCCTTTGACTCATCTGTCAAAGCAAAGAAGAATAAACCTTTTTTCAATAACCTTTATGTACCTAGTTGTCTCTTGTTTTTATGCCACTACAGACGGAATTCCGGTCAGAAAAAATCGAATCAGGAACCATGTGGTAGGTCTAGAATTACGAACAATTACTACTAAGGCTTTGCATCTACGTAATGAGATGATTTATACAGCGTCCTGTGGCACCTTCACTCACACTAGATGGGTGAAGAGACCACTCGGCGCTGCAGTGCCTGGGACATTGTTTTAGATGGAGTAGGCTTGCCGAGCTATACCATCCTGACAGCTTAGTCGGCCTAGCCCACAGGAAAGACGGGTCAATAAGTGCGGAGCCAACTAAGCCGCGGGTTTCCTCACGATGTTTTCCTTCACCGTTAGCGAGTGGTATTGCTACTACAAATTCACAAATGTACGTAACTTTGAAATTAAACAAAGTCATAGATACATGCCCGCACTGTGAATCGAACCGGGTACCTCTTGCTACAGAGTCCACTGTTCTACCCACTAGACCACCACCGAACAATTACGCACACAAATATATGGACCTACCACACACATACGGTTTTTTTCCATCCGGAATTTTCATAGATCGGAAACGGAAAAATTCCATCTGTATGTGACCGGCCTTAATGGTTCGCGATATTCAGACATAATATAATAATTAACACCCACCACAAATTACTTATACACACTATAAACGTCTGAATAAATTCATGGTTCATGATATTCACACATATTATAACACACACCACAATTGTTTATACACAATATAAACGTCTTAATAAATAAGGAAATAATTTTGCCTAAAAAACAACCGCGATTTACACCCGTTTCGAATACAAAGGCTGTCCTAAATTACAGAATGCAGTAAAACAATAAGGTAAAAAAATCCGGGAGAAATAATCCTACATTGACCGTCGGTAACCATCATGACATCTCTAAGATGTCAGAGGGCCCGTGGATGCGAGCAGCGAAAGGCCGAGAAGGGTGGCGTGAAGGGGAAAAGGCCTATAATACCCAACAGTGGGCAAATGTGGGCTGAAAATGAAGAAAATTATGAATCATCATGAAGTATCACGCCCCAAGGATTTACCTATTTTATCACACCGACTTTGGCCCATAAAGAAATATTCAATATAAAAAAAACTATTCTAATTTTGAAGCGATATTAAAGTTACGACCTACTCAAAGTTCCGCTATTGAGTTTTATTGCACCCTGTAGTACATAACAATTTTTAAATAGCTTTATTCCTGAACCACTTCAACTTCTAAATGTGATTTCCAACAACTTTGGTTCTTTTTATTTCGATTCATTCCGACAAAATAAAAATAAGCGAAACCGTTAAATCGATATAAAAAGAACAAAAGTTGTTGGAAATCACATTTATAAGTTGAAGTGTTTCAGGAATAAAGCTATTTAACGCGTCGTCCATCCATCCTCCATGACTAAGACTTCCGGACGAAGTCGAAACTTGTCGGCTATTCCGACAAAATAAAAGTAAGTGAAACATCGATATAAAAATGTGCAGTGCGAAAGTTTAAGTTTTAAAACTTTTGTTCGATACTTTTTATTTATTGAACGTTTCTTATTCTTTAAAAGTTCGCATTTGTACCATTTCAGCGCTGCCTGCGCGGCGCAAAATCATACCCCTCCACTCTCTACCACCTCTCCAGCTTCTCCTGCTCCTATTTGAAACAATATTTTGGTAAAAATTAAAATGCGCTTTCACCGAAGTCGTAGAACCAAAGTTGTTGAAAATTACATTAGAGAAGTTGACTTGTTCCAAGAATAAAGCCATTTTAAAACTACCCTGCATAAGTGGAGGTGCCACTAGAAGCTGTAGAAATCGAATTCGTCCTAGATTTTTGACGATCAGGGAAAACATCGTGAGGAAACCCGCGACTTAGTTGGCTCCACACGTATTGACTTGTCTTTCCTGTGGGCCAGGCCGACTAAGCTGTCAGGATGACCTATAGGTGCTGGGCAAGCCTACTCCAGCTAAAACAATGTCCCAGGCACTGCAGCGCCGAGTGGTCTCTTCACCCATCTAGTGTGAGTGAGGCACCTGGTCGCTGAATAAATAATTTCATTACGTAGATGCAAAAGTCTTAGTTTTTTTTTACTTTAAAGCTTTAGTTTCACTTCACTTTCTGCCACCTATCGATTTTGCATTACCGAAAAGGACTCCCAGAATCACGCATTGGCGTCACGTGGCGGAAAATATCGACTGCCACCGATGGAATTATGCATAACGGTCCCTGAAGGCGGTATTAACATGTCATCGGTCGCCATATTGAAATAATATTTGAATATCGAACCCGAGCGCTCCGTATTACGCAGAACTCTACGGGTTTTTCTGTATTATTGCGCGATAAAGCCCGCGTTGAAGCGAAGCGGGGGTTACGACGTCTTTTGTTTTTATAGTGATTTGCTTTTGGTGGTGCGATATCTTTCGATTTGAGTTGGGAAGTCGTTTTTAGGGTTCCCGGCGAGAAAAGGAAAAGGGTTCCGTACCTGAAGGGTGCCAAACGTCCGAGTGGTCACTTTGCCTAATTCTAGTGTGAGTTGAGCCACTAAACGCTGTATATCAAATGATTTTGTTTCTTCGTGCCAACTATTAATAAGCGTCAGATGTAGTCTAGGTTAGCGGTTCCCGAATTCTTATGGCTCTATATAATGCTTTTTGATTCACCGTTTTTGTGCGGAACCCTAGCTAAAGTAAAAAGCAAACTAACTGGTACTTTGTTTTTTTTTTTTACTTGAAATCACACCAAACTGAGGTTTTTTGGCTTGGTGTTCGCATCTTGTAATTATAAGTTATTAAGATTCCCGTACCCAAATATATCAAGGAGAAAAAAAACATCAAAATGTTGAATTTTCGCGGGACCCCTGAAAGACTTTTACGGAACCCCAGGGTTCCACGGAACACCATTCGGGAACCGCTGGTCTAGGTTACACATCCCACTATCTACGTAGGTTTAGCACTTCTCTCAGGAAGAGAGGGAGAGAGTTCAGGCTTTATAATTCCAAGGAGTGTAGTTTGGCGATTTTCGCTTCGAGTATATTATGCCGTAGACGCTCAGGTTTCCTCAGGATGTGTTCCTTCATAGCTAGCTAGTGTTTCTCACGATGTATGTGGTATTGCTACAAGAAATCCATAAATGTACGTAACTTTGAAGTAAACTTAAGTCGGGATTCGAACCTTAGATTAAACGCTTTGCATTTTTACAGCAAAAATATTTTTCATCTCCCATGCTCGGAAATTACGTACTTTAAACATGCGATCGTAGAAAATCCTTTTTTAAACCAATTTGCATTTTTGTGAGCTTCAAAATTGGAACTCGACGCCCAATTAAAAAAAGGAACTTCTTCAACTTGTAGCTTTGCCTAGCAACGGATTGTTGATTTTATGACACTTCAAGAAGACACGATTAGTTATGAACAACCCGTTGCTAGCAACGTTGCCTAGTCAACGCCACATACTCCTTTGTGGTGAAGCAAAGAAGAAGGAAACTCATTTCACTAACCTCTATGTAGGTACCTATGTCTATTGTTTGTCTCGCAAGGCTAACAAAATCTCGTGGCTCAATTTTAGAAATCTTTGCTAGCTCGGTATTCAATACAAGCAATCGCCGCAAACAATAATTTTGCATTCTTGCATAACAAATAACTATTATTGCTACGCTACATAGTTGCTACGAGCCGAAAAATATGCGATTACAATGTTTTTCATCTCCCAGGCTCGGAAAGTATGTTGTTAAGTACTTTAAACATGCGATCGTAGAAAATCCTATTTTAAACTATCTGCATTTACGTGCGCTTCAAAATTTGAACGCGACGCTTTAATAAAAATAAAATGTGATCTGTGGCGTTGTGAAATTGAACTAAGTTCTCTCGCCTCCGAGTCATAGTTGTACCCACTAGGCTACCAACGCTGTCGGTGATTAGAACCATAATAAAAACCATCTCTAACCTATTAACTACGAAAACCATTCACCGTCCATTTTCTCGCCTATTCCTTCCTTACCAACATCTTAATTTACTAAAAGGCAATATGGCGGACTTTTTCAATAAAACCTGCAACAGCTGGTCAGACACTTAGGAGGGGGGAGGGACAGAGACAGCATTACAGAAAACTCACCGGGTAAGAAAGAGAGAGCAGAAAAGGGGGTTCACAGATTAATATGTCTTGAAGTTTTTCGTCGGACGCCCGCCATATTATTTGGTATTTGATATTATATTTGATGTTACAATGGTTCTATTAATGGGTGGTGTTGTGTTTCGTTGTCTTTAGCTATTAGATATTAGATACGGTTACATAAGTAAGTAAGATGTAGCCTGTACAATTGTACATGTCCCACTAGCTGGGCAAAGGCCTTCTCTCAGAGAAAGAGTTCGAGCTTCCTCACGATGTTTTCCTTCACAGTTAGCGAGTAGTTTTGCCACTTCAAATTCACAAATATACTCAACTTTGAAAAGAAACAAAGTCAAAGGTACATGCCCGCGCCGGGAATCGAACCTGGGTCTCTCGCATCCGAGTCCAATTGTCTACCACTATGCCACCACCGCTCTTCGCACTACACAGATTATAAACGCTAACAATATTAGAAGCATTTTAAATTTTATTCGGGCGTGAAAGCTCTACGCCGTAGAACCTCTACGTCGTCGTAGAGCTTCGTAGCAAATACTTACTTACTTTTTTACTAGGTACTTACTTTTTCTACTACTTTTACTTACTTTTTTGCACAACTTGTTTTTTTTTACCGCGCACATTATTTATTTATCTATTTATTTAATATTTAGGAGAACTACAGGGTGCACTCTAAGTCGATAGGGAAACTTTAAGTAGGCTATCTACTGATCAATACAAACAACTTGTACTAGGGTGCGAAAAAAATTAAGTGAAAAAAATATCAGCTGTTCCATACAAAAGGTCGACTCAGTACTGTGCCAAATGTATGAAACAGCTGATATTTTTTTCGCTCCATTTTTGTCGCCACCTAGTACAAGTTGTTTGTAATAATCAGTAGACAGCCTACTTAAGTTCCGCTATCGACTTAGAGTGCACCCTGTAGTGACTAATAGTAACATTATTATCTCACTATTCCGTTTCCTACCGCAGCATGGTCCCGACTAAAAATCAGGGGCCTTAGCCTGTAACGCAATGGCATGTCGATGGCGACCCAGCAGAACGACAAAACCGGGGTTTCCTCATTTTTCTCCTACAACCAACTCTAGAATTAGAATCAGAATATTCTTTGTTGTACTACTATACAAACATATTAAAAGGACCGACAGCATGAATAAATTGTAATTGAAGCCGTTAACTGGGAGCCCATTTTGGCACCATTGCGTTTGGCTAAGGCCCCTGGGGGGTTACCCTTGACGCTATTGCGATCAAAATGAAAAAGTTTAAAAATTTATTTCTTTGCTTTGATTTTAAATACTTTGTAATGTTTATTCAAAGGTAAGGCTGTTCTATTCAATAAAAACATAAAATGCGTCTTAATTTGTAAAATATCGAATTTTGTAAATTGCGCCACATTGCGGCTGTATTGGAAAAGTGCGTCAAGGGTAGAGGGGCTGGTTGTAAGGAGCCTGCTTCTTGCTTTTCTACTAAGCTCGGGATAATTTTAGGCGCTCAAATGTATGTCTTGTCTTACCTAGTTTTAGTTCAAGTTTTGATTTTATTGTTTTGATGTTATGTTTTGAGTATGGTGTCGTTAATAATTTAATTAATGTATTTCTTTCAAATGCAATGAGCGCCGGTATCTTGCTGGAACTATTCGCGCAGGTTTTGTACCCAGGATATCAGCTAGGGTTTTCTGCATGTTAACTTGCCTTTTATAATAAGTTGAATTAGGCTGGTCTTGTTGTGTTAATACTTGTTGATCTCTACTTTCTCTCATTATTTGCTTAGTGAAATTTTCAATTCAGAAAACGGCGGCTGAGAACCTTTAGAAACCTAGCCTAAAGGGCCTACCACACGCACAAGCTTCACCACAGTTCTGCCTGCGCAAGCCAGCTTGTACGTTGAACACTGTGCGTCCACACTCTGGCGAATGCTACCGTCCTACCAACTACACGCGCAGTGTTCATTAAACAAGCTGGTTTGCGCAGGCAAAACTGTGGGGAAGCTTGTGCGTGTGGTAGGCCTTTAAGCGGGATAAATCCGTTATTCTGTACGGGCAGCATGGTAAGCCCAAGATAGGCCCTTCTCTATGCAAAACTGTCAACTTGTCTGTCGGGCTCGAGTTGGCTCTACGCCAACATGGCGATGGAGACAAAAATACAACATTTTTATTAAAATGGAATTAACTACTTTTTGCTCGACATGACCCTAATCTATTGCCACCTCGAGTCCCGCCTGCCATGCTCGCACAATAGACATGGCACGTCTGTCACTCGAGTTCGAGAGAGTGTCAAAACGACCATGCTAAGCATACTGGGCCACCTGTAAGCATCACAGAGTAGTGTTTTCTCCATACAAACGTAGTCCCCGATTTCCTCCCAGGATAATGGCACTATTTAAAGCAACATTTTTGGTACATGCTGGGACATCTCCACCCCCGGCATGTCGGACTGTTTAGATTTTTTCGATAAAATATTGTTAACAGGAGTTAGGGCCAACAGAAAGTTAGTTTTAAAAAAATGCAAATTTTAAAGCGGCGACAAAGTACGTCTAAGTAGTAAACCTTTTAAACAACTTTAAATTAAATTAAAAAAAGCTCTCCGAAATCAAGTAGTTTCTTGTTATACAAGTGGTGTTTTTTTTATTGAACCAGGGGGGTTACCCTTGACGCTATTGCGATCAAATTGAAAAAAATAATTTCTCTTTGAATTCGCATGCTTTGATTTTAAATACGTTGTAATGTTTATTCAAAGGTAAGGCTGTTTTATTCAATAAAAACACAAAATGCGTCTTAATTTGTAAAATATTTTGTAAATTGCGCCATATTGCGGCCGTATTGGAAAAATGCGTCAAGGGCAGTTATGAGAGAGGAATACGAAACCTCGATTTTGTAGATTTTCTTCAGGCTGTCCCATATCGCTCAGTATTTGCGCACGCGAGACAGCAACAGATTTTTCAACTGATTTGTCTGTACTGCTGCAGCTCTTAATCCACCCCGCGAGAAGTCTTAATGCTGGAAGATAGCAGCGTGGCGGTAGCTCGGTTTTCCTACAAAATGTAAAAATCTGTGAAAATTTTGGATTTCCCGCCACGTTGCTATCGTCCAACCTTAAGCAAAATCGCGTTATACGTCTCGTTGAATTCAACAATATTATTTAAGACAACACCCCAAGATCCGGGGAAAAATATGGAGGCGTCCAACCGGAAGTACTCCGGACCCTCTTTGGGCGGGAAAATTCAAGTTTAAAATCTTTGCATTTTTGTAATGTTAATATTTTAACACATTAGATAGATACTCGTATAGTTTGATTTTGCCATTTTTAAAGATCCGCGAGTGCGCGAGTCCGACGCGCACTTGGCAGGTTTTTTAGACCATTGTCGGACTGTAAAGCGTTTTTAATTTCGTATCCCACCTGGCCCTCCTATAACGTTGCAGTAACGTTTTCAAACGGTCCTTTAATTGACATCGGCTTTTACGAACGAACGGTCACAAGTTCACAACCGTTATTGACTTCGGCCGGCAATTTCGCGCGCAAAGTGTGAAAGTAATTGATTTCTGGACGAATCGGGGGTTGATGAAAAAAATATTGGTTCCGCGCGCGAATTTCCCGTTGACATTTCATTTTATGGCGCCAAAATTGAGTTTGTGATGTGATTGAGGCTTTATTTGGGTCATTTAATTTTGAGAGGTAAATATTAGTTTACAGTCCTTGTACGGTCGGCCACAGTCACAGATACCCCATGGCAGCTCTTACCGCGCGCGGCATAAGGGCGCCGATCGAACAAAAAGGGGTATCCTAGCGTGTGGCCGACCGTACCACTCGCTAACCGTGAAGGAAAACGTCGTGTGGAAACCTGTGCGGGTTTCATAAATATACAATTCATAGTTTATTATGACAATTCGATGTACATTGAGTAGCCCATTAGAAATAAAAGCAAAAAGCTTTTAGCAAAAAACGCATCCAAAAAGATGATGTATTTTTTCATTGTCTGTGCCTATATCTGGGCCTTCCTTACCTAATTACATATGCACCTTGATTGTAAATCCCAACCAGTCTGATGAAAAACTTCAAAGATGGAGAACGAAACTTGAAGTTCGTTTTTTGTTAATTTTCCTATTACTTGTTAACAAAAAACTTCCCCTTGGGAACAGAAGGCGTGGCAAGCTATTATTTTAGACGACACATCAAATAAACCACTGTATTCATCTCTGGGAGTAGCCAGGGCAAATAAAACACACAAAAACCATACATTAATAGCCAACTAATATTATTTCATCTCTAATCCGTCTGGACAAAAGAGGGGTAACTTAAAAATTGTCGAAAAGACCATCCCATTGTCAAAACGGCCTATTGTCGTTTTTTTTAACAATTTATCTTATAACAGATTAAGGTTTGCATTCTATAAGGTTTTATTGAGCTTAGGTCTTTGTGTAATGTATTGTTATATAGGTTGTTATTTTTTTCGGTTTTTGTTTTCTCAAGTGTATTTATTCGCGATGCCAAATATGATTTTGCTATTGGCATATTGACGAATATTGAGTAGAGTGGTTAGAAAAATATGAATTTCATTTTGAAGATAATTTCACGCTGACTTTTATGACTATGGCCCGGTTTCTGAGTTGAGAATTTTGCTAAGCAAATGGGTAAATATCGTCCTGTCTCTACAGATTTCTCACAAAAGAGCGTGACAGAGCGATACGTAAGTATGTGCTTAGTAAAATTCTCAACTCAGAAACCGGGCCTAAGACGTCCCATATATCGCTGGGAAGATGTGGTAGAGAGAGACCAGGGGCCTTAGCCTGTAACGCAATGGTGCCAGCATTGGCTCTCAGTTGACGGCTTCAATTACGATTTGTTAATGCTGTCGGTCCTTTTAATGTTTTTGTCGTACAGCAAAGAATATTCTGATTATAATTCTAGAGGACTAGTCCTGGTTGTAGGAGAAAATAGAGGAAAACCCGGTTTTGTCCTTCTGCTGGGACGACATCGACACTGCATTGCGTTACAGGCTAAGGCCCCTTTGCGAGCTCCAGGCGGGGGACTGGAGGGAGTTATCGCAGGACAGAGAGAGCTGGTGTCTTTTGGTTGCGGAGGCCAAGATCAACATAAGGTCGCTGAGCCAGCTAGAATGAATGAATCAGACAAAAAATAATAATCAAATTCGGTCCACCTAGAAAAAAGTTCTAAGACAACAAACATAAAAAACACGTGTCGAATTGAGTAGGTACCTCCTTTTTTTTAAGTCGGTTAAAAATGCTCACAAAGTACATTAAATCCCCGCCTCAGTCTATAATAGCGTCAGGATCACATCCAGCCGACCACAGAACGTGTGTTGGCACAAATGTACACGCATTTTGGTTTCATTTACCTGGCGCGCGGTTGTCGTGCCATTTTGCTCGCGCAAACTGATCATTTTAACGGCTTTATACTCGTTGTATATTAACACGCTCATAGCCAACGTGTCATTATTGATACACGCTATATAAAACATTGTGTATCAAAAATGATACACACTCCTTTATGCCTCAGCCCGATGCATCAAATTTTGTACTCGTTTTCTTTAACTTAAACCTACATTTTGTATGGGGTAAAGAAAGCTCTGGCCTAGCTAGAACTCGGTAAAACCACCGATGCGACGGACTGACCAAATTAAGACCAGTGTGGGCTGAAAACTAATGAACTGAATGCACGAATTAAGTATATTGCATTGTTTTAACTCTTCCTCCATCGGTCAGCCTCTCTAAAATCTCTCTAATATTTCACGAATTTAGACGCAATTTTTATTTTTATTGTACAAAATAGCCCTACATTTGAATGAACATAAAATCAAAGCATAACTGTGAATTCAAAGATAATTGAATTTCAAAACTTTGTCGATATGAACGCAATAGCGTCAAGGGTACCCCCCCAAGGGTGCCACTACTTGACAATGCACAGCGCTGACCACGAAAATGAGCTAATATTCTCTCCCCGGACCCCTTTAAAAACCCCATCACGTAGACTAACCTTTATTAAAACCTACTAACCAAAACCAGCATACGTTTATATGTATGCACATGGACCACAAACCGTCTTGATTCCTTTGTCTCTATAACCGGCTCAAAAAGGACGAGCATTTCCATCCGTAACTACAGTCAAATATGCTTTTAAAAGGAACTTATTTGACTCACCTGAATTGAGCCACGAGTGGTTCAAAAAAATAAACCTGAGCGTAGCGAGGTATTCAGAAGCACAAGACGCAAATAATATTGCATTCGTGCGAAACACAAAACTTTTCATCTCACAGAAGCGAGGAAATGATTTTGTTAGCCAAGCGGGAAAAACTCTATAGACAACTACTTACAGGCAAAACAGGTGAGTCAAATAAGTTCCTTTTAAAAGCATATTTTACTGTAGTTACGGCTGCCGCACTAAAGTTTTGAGCTTCGTTGGTATTAAAACCATTCGTTTTATTAATAATTTCCTGAAGTTTATTTATCCAGACACAAAAATAATGTAAATAATAGTTATTTGTTATGCAAGAATGCAAAATTATTGTTTGCGGCGAGTGCTTGTATTGAAAACCGAGCTAGCGAAGGTTTCTAAAATTGAGCCACGAGCGTAGCGAGTGGTTCAAAAAAAGAAACCTGAGCGTAGCGAGGTATTCAGAAGCACGAAACGCAAATAATATTGCATTCGTGCGAAACACAAAACTTTTCATCTCACAGAAGCGAGGAAATGATTTTGTTAGCCAAGCGGGAAAAACTCTATAAACAACTACTTACAGGCAAAACAGGTGAGTCAAATAAGTTGCTTTTAAAAGCATATTTCACTGTGGTTACGGCTGCCGCACTAAAGTTTTGAGCTTCGTTGGTATTAAAACCATTCGTTTTATTAATAATTTCCTGAAGTTTATTTATCCAGACACAAAAATAATGTATATAAAAGAATGTTTTTTTTTCCGGGTGCATTCTGAACTTTTACCATATAAATAAAAAAATTCTAGGAGATAAAAAATTAAATTAGTAATATCGTTTGAAAAAATGTATTCAACAAACCAAAACATCATTATCTATTTGATAAAACAGAAGCGAAGCATTTTTTTTTATTTACTGGTATTATAAAATAAATATGTGTACAAAATATTGAAAAGACTATAAGAAGAAACCGCGTTTCTGAATGTTCTATTCCGTGACTTTACCTTTTTAAAAGATGCTTATGCACCATTTACATTCACAGTTTTGTATAGAGAATGGGCACGAACAATCACTTTCGCTGAAATACGCGTCTAAACGAACTATGAATGAGGTTTTATTTTCCGTCAGGATCTGGCATCTACTTAAACGGCCAGTGTTTTTTTTCTTTTTCAACACCATAGGGCGCGGGAAAGGCTGTCCCGGCGTCGCGTTTAAATTTCGAAGCGCAACAAAATGCAGATAGTTTAAATCCGGCCTTTACACGATCGTAAGTTACTAGTAACAGCAAACTTTCCGAGCGTGGGAGATGAAATAGTTAGGTATTTGTTATGCAAAAATGCAAAATTATTGTTTGCGGCGAGTGCTTGTATTGAAAACCGAGCTAGCGAAGGTTTCTAAAATTGAGCCACGAGCGTAGCGAGTGGTTCAAAAAAAGAAACCTGAGCGTAGCGAGGTATTCAGAAGCACGAGACGCAAATAATATTGCATTCGTGCGAAACACAAAACTTTTCATCTCACAGAAGCGAGGAAATGATTTTGTTAGCCAAGCGGGAAAAACTCTATAGACAACTACTTACAGGCGAAACAGGTGAGTCAAATAAGTTCCTTTCAAAAGCATATTTTACTGTAGTTACGGCTGCAGCACTAACATTTTGAGCTTCGTTGGTATTAAAACCATTCGTTTTATTAATAATTTCCTGAAGTTTACTTATCCAGACACAAAAATAATGTAAATAAAAGTATGTTTTTTTTTCCGGGTGCATTCTGAACTTTTACCATATAAATAAAAAAATTATAGGAGATAAAAAATGAAATTAGTAATATCGTTTGAAAAAAATGTATTTAACAAACCAAGACATAATTATTTATTTGATAAAACAGAAGCGAAGCATTTTTTTTATTTACTGGTATTTATAATAAATATAGTGTACAAAATATTGAAAAAACCTGAAAGAAGAAACCGCGTTTCTGAATGTTCTATTCCGTGACTTTACCTTTTTAAAAGATCCTTATGCCCCATTTACATTCACAGTTTTGTATAGAGAATGGGCACGAACAATCACTTTCGGTGAAGTACGCGTGTAAACGAACTATGAATGAGGATCTTTTTTCCGTCGGGATCTGGCATCTACTTAAACGGCCAGTGTTTTTTTCTTTTTCAACACCATAGGGCGCGGGAAAGACTTTCCCGGCGCCGCGTTCAAATTTCGAAGCGCACTAAACTGCAGATAGTTCAAATCCGGCCTTTACACGATCGTAAGTTACTAGTAACAGCAAACTTTCCGAGCGTGGGAGATGAAAACATAATTATCTATTTGATAATGATAAAGCAGAAGCGAAGCACTTTTTTTATTTACTTGTATTATAAAATAAATATGTGTACACAATATTGAAAAGACTATAAGAAGAAACCGCGTTTCTGAATGTTCTATTCCGTGACTTTACCTTTTTAAAAGATGCTTATGCACCATTTACATTCATAGTTTTGTATAGAGAATGGGCACGAACAATCGCTTTCGCTGAAATACGCGTGTAAACGAACTATGAATGAAATATTTTCCGTCGGGATTTGGCATCTACTTAAACGGCCAGTGTTTTTTTTTCTTTTTCAACACCATAGAGCGCGGGAAAGACTGTCCCGGCGTCGCGTTCAAATTTCGAAGGTCACAAAAAATCTGATAGACTAAATCCGGCCTTTACACGATCGTAAGTTACTAGTAACAGCAAACTTTCCGAGTGTGGGAGATGAAAATAACTATTGTGCGAACTTGAACTCGATCATTATTTTTGTTTCATAAAAGTTCCACTGATTGACGGCGGATAGAAGACGGATTCTAAATACGGAATGCGAGCTCAATATGCCGACCACACGACCCCATCCCATACGGTCGTTTAGGAACTGTGGTCACAGAGTAGATGAAAGCGCAGAAGGCTCAGCAATACCAAGGGTGGCATTAAGGCGCTGGGCATAGTGAATGGGCATTGATAAGTGAGGCATCGAATGTCGTAAATTGAAAACCATTTCGAGGAATAGGGATACTTTTGTAATTAATTTGCCTAAAAACCAATCGCGATTCGACCCGTTTCGAATACAATAATGTTTAAATATCGCGAATCATTAAAAGTGAATAGGGATACTGATTACTATTAGGGGTTTAAATAAGTCAAATTAAAACGGATTATTAATATTTATCGACAAATATGTTTACTTCATTTTTCTTTCGATGACGTCATCATAGCCTCTAATGCTGTAGTTCCATTGCCTACAAATATAAAAAAAAAAAACTGTCAAAAGTGTCAAATAATTGAGAAAATAAACTTCTTGTTGACTTGACACTGACATTTGTCAAACGTCAACATGTTTTTATTTTTTAAAAGCATGAATGAATGCAATGAACTTAGTACATAATGCCTATGGTGACTTCATACACAAAAATTTTAGAAATTTTAAATCATTAATAAAAAAATATTTACATAAAAAAATAAGAAAATATTCAAATTCGTTTCTTATATTTGTCTATATTTTCGATTTATAGATAAAAAAATAGGATTTGACGATGCCCTAATAGCCCGCGCGTTCACATATCAAACCCTAGAATTAAGTGAGACCTATCTAACACAGCCAGTTTCATGTTGATATCCATAACAGATTGCAAAAAAGCTTGAAAAAAAGTGCGCGGTCTATTTTTTTTTTCAAGCTAAATATCTTCAAAACTTTTATGAATGTCAACACGAAACTGGTTGTTTTAGATAGGTCTCACCTAATTTTAGAGTTTGATATGTGAACATTTTCAATTTGTTTAGTGTATTTGATACAGGAATCGATTTTGTGCATTTCTCTTTGCGCGCGGGCGATTCACTATGCACGGCGCCTTAATAGTCGTCAGTACAAGCTCGAGCTCAAGAAGGTGATCTCAGAAAACAAATTCACCGAACCAAAGCTCCAGCTTGAGTAGCTGTCAGCATATTAAGGTGGGACGTTAGCAACATGTTATTGCCGCGAACGAAATATCGCTGAACAAAAATAGCTCAGTTTAGCTACAAAATGTAAAAAACTGTTGAATTTCTCGCCACGTTGCTATCGTCCAACCTTAATCTCAAGTCGGTGATTTTGTTTTCTGAGATCACCTACTTGAGCTTGAGTTTGAGATGACGACTATTAATGCCACCCTAAATAATAGGAAATAAATAACCATTGCCCCCTTTTTTTCCTTCCAAACACTTGCATAATATAATGGCGGTATGTACGGAACCCTGGGTGCGCAAGTCTGACTCGCACATGGCCTGTTTTTTTGTCACATCGGAGTGCGTCTTTTAGGACACGCTATCTATGCGGTTGTGGGAGTGATTCTAAACTCGAAAGCGTGCGCGTTTAAGGATAGAGGGTGTTCTGAAAACGCGCGTTTAAGGATAGAGGGTTCGTCCTGTTTCGAGCGAATTATTTAACCTTATAAAATTTTAAAACATTGTGAAAATCAATGAAAAAATAAACACTTTTCCACAGCGCCTATATGGTGATTGTGATCCCTACCCTGATGCCTGTAAATGGGAGGCCTGGAGACCTAAAATACAGATCTTTTGGTCTTTCCACAAATTTTTGTCTCATCTATGTGTTTGTCCATGTTACCCTACTCTTAAGAAATTTGTGGCAAGAAAAAATTATCTATCTTAATCTTTATCTTTAGGTGCTATTTATTACCCTATAAAAAGAGTTCCGACCTTTTGTAACACGTTGTATATAAGTGTGTGTGTGTGATTATGGATGCTTGTTTGAACACCCTGTATTGCGTGCAGGTGCTCAATTTGTCGAGTGTGTAGTTTAAGTGATGTCGCAGCGGTGTAATTTAGTTTAGATGTGTTAGTTTAGTTTATTGTTCCTGTTTAACCATTATTATGAGCGGGTGGTGGGTAAGTAGCACAGAGATTAGAATAGTGGATATTCAAGCAAAAAGTTCAAGGTTCATGTCCCGGTAGAGATAATATGTAGCTTCCAGTTCATAGCAGTGTTTTAATGATATTGTAATAATCTGAAATAATCATATATTTTTTTTATAATTTATTCCGTCAGCGATACTGGTATTGATATCAAAGCTTAAATGCCTTTGCATCTACGTAATGAGATTATTTATACAGCATCCAGTAGAAACTCACTTCACTCACACTACAGGGTGCACTCTAAGTCACTTTAAGTAGGCTGTCTGCTGATCAATACAAACAACTTGTACAATGTACAAGGTGGCGAAAAAAAGGGAGCGAAAAAATATCAGCTGTTCCATACAAAAGGTCGACTCAGTACTGCGGCAAATGTATGAACCAGCACATAATTTTTCGCCCCATTTTTGTCACCACCTAGTACAAGTTGTTTGTAGTGATCAGCAGACAGCCTACTTAAAGTTCCGCTATCGACTGAGAGTGCACCCTGTAGATGGGTGAAATGACCACTTGGACGCTACTGTGTCTGGGACCTTGTTTTAAATTGTTTTTGGCATTGATACTCCTATTCAAAATCCATAATTAAAATCATACGTACAGTCAACAGCACGTAGACCCTTACACTTTCGTTGCTAACTCGCCCGTAACGTAACTGAATGTGTCTTCCGTAACGTGTCTTCGTGCTGTCGATTATACGTAAGTAAAAGTACATGCTACGACCGTGATTCTACAACAGGGGCCTTAGCCTGTAACGCAAAGGCGTATCGATGGCGACTAGAAGAAGAACAAAACCGGGGTTTACTCGTTTTTCTCCTACAACCAGCGAACTAATCCTCTAGAATTAAGGTAGAATCTGAATCTTCTTTGCTGTACTACAAAAACATTAAAAGGATCGACAGCATTAATAAATCGTAATTGAAGCCGTCAACTGGGAGCCCATTTTTCTTTACCATGCTTCGGAGTTTCTTTACCATGCTTCTTCTCCAAGAACGATCAGAGCTAGTGAAGCTGGAGAAAAAAAAGTAGCTAGATACTTAGTATTAGATAGTAATAAGTATCTGATTTATATACATTTTTTACTTTTGACGTTCAATGTAAATAATTTATTTATAGCATTTTGAATAAAAAATTTGAATCTGAATCTGAATCATTTCGGCACCATTGCGTTACAGGCTAAGGCCCCAGGATCCCCCGTTGATGTCTTTTGAGTGTGTCAAGTTTGCTACGAGAAAGCGTGCTACGGGCTACGCCGCTGCCACGCTCCGTGGCTGCTACGAATTACATTTTAAAAATAGTCCTACGAATAAAAAAAAAACTAAACTAATAAATCTGGAGAGCTGGGGCCTGAGTCTGTAATGTAATGGTGCCAAAATGGGCTCCCAGTTGACGGCTTCAATGACGATTCATTAATGCTGTCGGACCTTTTAATGTTTTTGTTGTATCGACGCCATCTTGCGTTACAGACTGGCGGGGCGGACCGATAGCTGTTTTTGCTCGTATCGAAGGTTGATAAATTTCATTGGCTGATAACAAGGACCATGATTAAAAACTCAAACCGTAAGCTTCGCCACCTCATAACTTAAGTGTTCATTACTCAAAACACCCCCCAAAATCATCTGCAGTAGCGTTCAAATTAACAACAGCGCAACACACTCGCGAATCAAAAACAAAATGCTGTAAAGGGATTTGATTAATAGCCATACAAAGGTTCCCGCGATATATATTAGAGAGAGGCGTCTGGAACTGACAGGTACCCCCCTTTCTTGGGGAGGGGGAGTTTTACAGGGGAGGGTGTGTGTTTAAGGAGACGCGGAGTGCAGTAGGGTTGAGTTTTAAGGTTTTGGAATGGATTTGGAGAGTTATCTTGGAGGTTAGCGCATTAGGGAACAGTTTTGCATAATTTCAACCGCGCTCGGCCAATAATAATAGTGATTTCGTGATCAATGGAGTCTAAATAAGCAGCCTAAAAACTCCCAGCCTGGTACGAAAAAAAACTTAACCCAATTTACACTTTCAAAGTAAAAAAAACAAACTATAAACCGCGACCGGCCAAAAGAAATGATGAGTCTATAGGTATACAACCAACCTAGAATATTCTAGGCTTGATCGTCAAAATAAGTTGATCGGTCACCAGGTACTTAAGTCTGTAACGTAATGGCGTGTCGATGGCGTCCCAGTGGAAGGCGGGGGTTTCCTCTTTTTTCTCCTACAACCAGACTTATCCTGTAGAATAAGAATTTGAATATTCTTTGCTGTAGTACAAAAATATTAAAAGGACCGACAGCATTAATAAATCGTAATTTAAGGCGTCAACCGGGAGCCCATTTTGGCACCATTGCGTTACAGGCTAAGGCCCCAGGCTGTGAGCGCTTCATTTGCTCGCATTTGGCCGGTTGTTTTCTAATTTGCACCTTCTGGGCGAGGACATAGAATTCACAGCAAAGACCAAAGATTGGGTACCTCTAGCACAAGATAGAGAAGAGTGGAAGAGGCTGGAGGAGGCCTAGGCCCGATTTGTGAATTGATATTTTTACTAAGTAAATACTCACACTCTTTTGAGAGAAATCTGCAAAGACAGAACGATACTTACCTATTTGCTTAGTGAATTCAGAAACCGGCAGCTAGGGTCCTAATAAACTTATTTTTTCATAGTAATTTTTTTACTTTTTAAGGCGTTGGTTTTTAGAAGGCTTTTTTATTTATTTTTTTCGGTGGCGATCTTTGCCCACCTGTCTTGGCTCATGCGGCAAACGTGGCCAGCCCAGATCCATTTTGGTGGCACAGGATAGAGAATTAGAGATGTGTGGAAGACAGGACAGGACAGGGGAGGCCTTTGCCCAGCAGTGGGACACTAAAATGCAGGCTAACTAAAAAAAAAATATATCTAATTTGTTTTTTTTTTTGTCCACCAGAATACCGCAACCAGCAGCATATGGGGTCGCCGTGGCCAACGCTGGCGAAGCCCATAGCGAGCAGACCGCTCCCGATCCAACACCAACACTTGCATCTGCTGCACTGTGCGCACCCTTATCTAGCAGGTAAGATAGAGATAGATAGATAGAGAACACTTTATTGTACACCAGAAATTAAGCGCTCACAGCCTAGTTGTACTAGCCGTTCTTAATCGATTGGCAAAGTTAAGCAACAACGGTAGCGGTCAGTCCATGGATGGGTGACCGCTAGTGGCAATAATATCTGAGCGCTTCCGTGCTTTGGAAGGCACGTTAAACCGTTGGTCCGGGTTGTTGTTGATTAATAACAATCGTTAAGCCATGTCAGAGACCCTTTGGGTGGCCTAAAAACTCTGACACCAGGGGTGCCCACTACCTCATACGATTACCTACCCACCTAGCAGAAAATGTTAACAGGATTTTTCTTAACCTAATAGTACAGACGGCGGTCTTATCGCTAAAAGCGACCAGACAACCTTCGGACGGATTGGACCAGTAAAAATAGAGAAGGTAGTAGATGTACATAAATAAACAACAATAATTAAATTACATAAACACAGTAAGCCAAACTAATCAAAATTGTAACAATTAACCGCTGAACTAAATGCTTCATCGAAGCAATCAACACTATCTGCCGGTTACTGAGTTGAGAATTTTACTAAGCACATACTTACCTATCGATCTGTCACGCTCTTTTGTGAGAAATCTGAAGGGACAGCTACCACGAGTGCTTATATTGTCTGCCGGATGTCTGCCGGACGTCTGCTCAAAATTTGGTATTGTAATGTTGGTTAAACTGCCTCACTAATTGATGTAGAATGCATCCTAATTCTTTAGTAGTAAGGTTGTTTATCCAACTTGTCACTTTCAGTGACGTGTTTCCTTGATTAACTAGTTTGATTTAGTAACCTTAATGTAAGCTAATAGGTATTATTTTCCTTTGAATAGGGCTTTTGGATTTAAGTCACAGACTTACAGTGAACAATTGGACAAGCTATTTGCTAGTACTTATAGTCAATCTGACAGCTCCTGAATTTATTCATTTTTGTAGTCGGTAGCGATTAAAATGAATTCTATAACATTACTGTTGTATATTGCACTTTTGAAAGAAGCACTTTTGTATTTTTAGCACGTTTCAATTAAATTGAAAGTTATTAGCAGCACGCTTTTTATATATTTGAAATGACACGTAAGCTTATCTAATTAAAATCGATATAATAATATTTGGTTTAAAGGATTCTGAAACGAACTGTATAATCATAGTATCAATACTTCAATCCATTGACTTGTGTTCTTCAATTACGGAGAAATCAAAAAAGTAACATGCCATCATCCCTCATCCTGTCCAATGGTTATTTGTAAAATTAGTCAATGATTTTGCAACTTCCGGTGAGCGGCGTACATACGACATGTTATGATTCCGCTACACATAGGTCCGGCATAGTATGCGAGCCAAACACTCACGCTTTTCCTGATACCAAGGAGGTATGGTATGTTATAATACTCTTTATCAAAAACTTTATATCAATGTGTGGTCAGCGGAGGTCGGATATATTTAGTTACGCCTTCTTAAACCTTATAGAAAAAAACTTTTGTCATGGTCGAGTATGACATTCATTCAATGAAAGATCGTGAATGCGAGTGTGTTTACCGTATTATATGTTACGTTTATATTAAATAACTTAAAATTTTATTTCTTGTTACCTTAGCAAGAAATCATAGTTTCAGTAAAAGCTAATTACAGTCTAGTGACTTCATCCATCCATACATCTCTGCATCAAGCAAGCCTCTGCATCAAGCAGCGTCCAACAAGCTCTCCGTTTAGCTGCTATGTGAAAAGAAAGAACTTTATACAATAGAACATTATACTCGTAATACCATGTTCTGACAAAATAAAGTCCATTGTATGCTCTGTTTGTCTGCTTTTTCTTTAGATGTATATAGAACCGAGTGATATCATACACATAGGATACTCACTGTACCTAAGTTAATATTCATACTGCCGGTTTCTGAATTGAGAAATTAGCTAAGCAAAATTAAAGCACATACTTACGTATCGCTCTGTCACGCTCTTTTGTGAGAAATCTGCAGAGACAGGACGATACTTACCCATTTGCTTAGCAAAATTCTCAACTTAGAAACCGGGCCATAGTCTCGCATACGTTTTTGTCCACAAAACAAGATTATTTTAATAGGATATTCTTCAAACCATTCCAATACACTGACGTTTACATTGTTGTGACTTTAGAATGGTAAGAAAGACGTCATAGAATTTTAATTTTTTTTCCCGACTACGTGAAGCAAAAGAGTAGGGTTATGATTTTAGCAGCGTAGGTATGTATTTTTGGTTGTTTGTGTTTTCATCTGTTTCATCGCAGAGCCTAAAATAATCCGTTGATTTTTGATAGTTTTCGAAAACTCTAAGCTGGCGGTTGTGGTGCGCCGTAAAGTGATAGACCCAACCATTAAAATGATCGGACACTTTTGTCATGGACATAAGGGCTTTAAAATACATTTTCACAAATGCGTAACACACGTAGCGTCAACATAACAAGTAGATAAAAAAACGGCCAAGTGCGAGTTGGACTCGTCAAATGGGACCCTACTACTCACCTACTCTGTCTGTCTGAACTAATTTTAAAGGGCTGTATCTTTGGAACCGTAATGGAACCGTTGAAATTGTGTTACTATGGCGGATTTACCAACAAATAATAAATAAAAATATATACAATAAACGTGTTTTTTATGCTTTTTACTCTATCGCAAAAAGGTAAAACATACAAGCATCAAACTTGGTATGATTGGTTTACTTTATAGTGTAACAAAAAATAAGAAAAACGGTCAAGTGCAAGTCGAACTCACGCACCGAGGGTCCGTACAGTCAGATTTTTTTAAATTTTATTGTGGTACGGAACACTCAGTTCGCAAGTCCGACTCACACTAGGCCAGTTTTATTTATTATTTATTTTGTTGTTATATTATAAAATAAGGCCAAAGGAAAAATGCTATAATCATATTACTCGTAGGTAAGTTTGATGCTTGTATGTATTATAGTATATATTTGCGATAGAGCAAAAGGCATAAAAACTCGTTTATCTATATATATATATAAAAATGAATCGCCGTGCATTAGTCTCGCTAAAACTAAGAAACGGCTTGACCGATTTGCGTATTTCCTGTTTTGTTTGGTTCACCATAGTTCAGGGTAGGTTTAAAAGCAAAGAAATATGGGAAAAGTTAAAGGATTACCTGAAAGACGGAAGAAATAAAAATTGGTCTATTTGTATTGGAATCGCCATTTTTGACGCGGAGAGTCAAACTATTTCAGGTGATACGAAGTTCACCGGGTCAGCTAGTTGATAATAATAAAATAATTTTAATAAACTATATTATATTTTAAACATTTATAATAAGTTGAAAAAATTCACTCGGTACAAGACTTGAACCCGCAACATCTCGCATACCGTGCAGGCGCTCTACCAATTTTATTATGTAACTGTCGATGCGAATTTCTTCAATTATAAATAAATAAATGTTTAAAATATTTCCTAGCACCTTCCGTGCCTTAGAAAAAACAAAAAGTTATTATATATTTTTTTATTCAGTCAATCGTAGTCGGAGGACCCTACATTAGCATTAACTAAATCGATGGCCTCCGAATACGCAATACGAATACAGATCTGGTTTCAAGCTTGTTGGTAGTCGGGTTTTAGTTTTTAATTAGTTTATAAAATTTATTCAATCAAAAGTAACGTTATCAAGAAAAGTGTTATCCCACCAAAAACATTTTCATGTTTAATTTTGCCAAGACGAGACCCCGCACTGTCAAAACGTTATCAGATCTCATGTAGAGCCAACTTGAGCCAAGCTTCTAGCTCTGAACGCCCTGTTTATGAAGTTAGGGTATGTAGAGTTAGGACTCAACTCAATTCAACTCAACTCAACTCGCATTTCATTTTTTTATTTTCTATATTTTATTTTGTTTTATTATTTTTTGTTATCGGATAATACCAAGTTTATTTTAATATAATCATATCAGTAACGCCATCTCTCGGGCATTAGGAGAGGAGGACTAAAGTTTCTTATTTTCTTCATAACGGTTGCGCGTAGAGGTTTTCGTAGAGGTGCGTAGAAGCGTAGAGGAGTTCGTAGAGGTTTTGATGATCATCAGTGAGTCAGTGACGAAATGGGGGGTTTTTGGACATCAATAAAATCTAAAGTATAACAGCTATGCAATTGAAACTTTTTATATGTCCTAGACATCATTTCCCGAAAATTTTGTTAATGTGTATAATCCAAACCCAAGATGAGGGTTCAAAAAAACGACGAAGCGCTTCGAGAAAATATAGTAGTGCCACCTTGAGCTTCGCTACTCGTCTTGGCGGGGCCACTAGCTTGGCCCCAGATGCTAACGAAAATATATTTTGTTTGGAGTCTGGCTTAGCCGGTGCCTCCATTTAATTTTTTTCTTAAATTCACTCTGCACATTTTATATTTGGATAGAGGATATGTAGCTACCGACACAAATAAAAATATCCTATTATGTCCCATTTATCATATTGTATGTTTTGAAGATCCTTCTCCTGAAACCTCCATGACATAATGAGCTTCCTTCTTTTTCTTCTCACTATGATATTGGTAATACTGATTACTTCACATGAGTGAAAAAGATAGAATGTGTTTGAGCCACTACAAACGTGTAAACTGAGTGTAAGCGGTCCAGCCGGTAAAATAAAAGGGAAACTCGGTTTCGGCGGCAAAATGTGGTTGGGAACGCGAGAAATTTACGCACACCGGCGAGTGGCTCGAGTTGGACTGAATTGACATAAGGTTCCCCCGCCCGCATTCCCTTACCCCTGTGTCGCCTTTGCGACCATTGCTCGCGCCCACTACCACTGCCATGTATTGTGCAGTAGAAGAATTAAAAATATAATGAATTCAAATACAGTTTTACAGTAGTTTATACTAGTGGTTAGCCCCGAACTGTGAACTCGCGACCCCATATAAACTTAACAACCCCTTATCTCGGCATCTCTCTCAACCGATTTGGCTCATGTTCGAACTTAAAAATTATTTTAATTTAATTTACCCGCCTACCAAATTTCATAACGATCCGACCAAATTTACTCAAGTTATCGTCGAACGAACATACATACATACAAACATACATACATACATACAAACGCCGGCTTGTTCCAGTAGACTCGGAGAACTTCGCTCGCTCGTTCAATAAGACTGAAACAGTCTCTTAATGTAAGTGAAGAAATATTTTGATCAATAAAAGTTCTGTTTCATAAATGTATGAATACTGTCTGTGTTTAAAATGTTTTCTAGTACAATAAATATTCTATTCTGTTCGATCCTTCTGTCATACGATGCCAGTAAATTAGTGATGTTTGGAAGGCGTGCTAGAAACTAATAACTAGTGGTTCGCCCCGAACTATGAACTCGCGACCCCATAACTCAGCAACCCTTCTACCGATTTGGCTCATGTTCTAACGTAAAAATTATTTTTGCCTCATTTACTTGTCTACCAAATTTCATGACGATCCGACTAAATTTACTCAAGTTATCGTCGAACGAACATTCATACATACATACAAACATACATACATACAAACGCCGGATTGTTCCAGTAGACTCGGAGAACGTCGCTCGCTTCGCTCGCTTGTTCAATAAAGACTAGTCTTTATTAGCCGCCATAAGGTCCTCTAGTGTGCAGGTGCTAAGTGATAAAGTTTTGGCGGAGAAACAGATTTGTCTTTGTCGCGAGCCAGGTGGCTTAAGGGTCGACGATAGCAACGTGGCGGGAAATTCAAAATTTTCACAGTTTTTTCCATTTTGTAGCTAAACTGAGCTATTTTTGTCCAGCGATTTTTCGTTCGCGGCAATAACAAAGTATTATTTTCATTGTAAACAACAGAACAACAATAATTCAGCCGATTACGTGTTCTGGTCTACGACAAGTTTTTTGGGCAATACCACTGCTTCGTAGACCAGAACACATGATCGGCTGAATTATTGTTGTTCTGTTGTTTACAATAATGAAAAGAATACGGTTTTATTCTCGCGAACGAAAAATCGCTGAACAAAAATAGTTCAGTTTAGCTACAAAATGTAAAAGTCTGTGAAAATTTCTATTTCCCGCCACCTTGCTATCGTCTACCCTTAAGACTTGTTTAAGTCTAGGTAGAAATTCTAACAATAGGATCTTTAGAACTTTGTTATTGAATATATCGAACTAAATTCTAATTCTACTTGGCACTAGCGCCCCTTACATGAATTTACTTTGAAGCACTTTTCGTGTCAACGGTACACAAGGAAACGGCATTTTTTTTATAGATGATAAGTATAAGAATCTGACGCTCGAGGTATGGATTCTTAAGAAATTAGTGCCAAGAAATTAGATAAAGATTTAGTTATAGACGTTCTGTATAAGCATAATATTTTAATCATATTATAATAATGAATAATACAACATAATATAAGTTTATTTGCTATCCGTCTCGCTTTGCGGTAGTCGAATACCACTCGGTTTGGTCAGAGGTTCTCCTAAACCCTGAAAAGACCACCAGAAGCTAGATGGCTGTCCCTGTATTTTTTTAACCTTTGCGTTGAAAGTCTCACTGATGAAGGCCCTTGCTCTTTTCTTGTTGGATATGGTACCGGTGAGCATCATCATCATCAGGGGTCGTCTGCTGCTGCCCGTAAGACCGTACAGCAGTAAGTGCTGGTTCTGAGTTGGCACTCTTGTCTTATGCGTCTTCTCCAGAGGCATCAGTCCCCGGGTCTTAGGTGTGCATTCTTGGCGATGGTCTATCAGGCTCCCAGCTGCTGGAGTCTTGCAGCTCGAGGAGCTGCAGCGGGTACGGACGTAATTTTTCTGACCGGTCGTATTTGGGGACGATGTGGTGGCGGTATTGATGCGGTCCGTCGTCGGCGCAGTTGAACATACGGCGCGACAGATGGACCGCAAACTCCTCCACACTCTCCACACTCTGGCTTGGCGGAAAACGTTCTCCACCTGCCCCCCCATGCATTCGATGGTGCACCACAGACATTTTACTGACGAGCTGAAAAAAATAACGGCGTACAATATGGTGATATTTCTTATTATTTTCCTGGGAGAAGTAGATGGATTTCAATGGTGCTGTACTATGCAGCCTTCAGAGTTCATATCGGCCAGGACAATCGTTTTGGATGATAACAGCTGTCTTTGGCGGGCTTAGGGTGCGGGAGCGCGACCTTGACGGACCAATTTCAGGAAGCAGTATTTAGTTGCAGGTCGCAGCGGCAACCAGTCGTTTGGTTTCCTCATTGGAGTCTCCATTGAGTTCTGTCACTGCGGTATCTCTTTAGGTGCAAAACGTCAGCTTCCCAAAAAGTCCACCACATCACGGCACTAACAAGCCATCGGAGGGTCGTGCGGCTCATGTAGGTGCTTTTGGATATGTTTATTTATTTGGTCATTTAAGCTACCTACCTATAAAACATCTTTGACTTGCTTGGTATTATTTGTAAGAGCCGGAGTAGATTATGCTTGCTATTTTAGCCTCGCTTCTTGGCAGGGTTAGGTTTCCTTGTCTTCTCCTTCTATATTCAGCTGGATTTGTGCCATAAATTATGCCCACAGCACTGCACTAAAGGCGCATTGTATGATCGACTCGATGGATTTGTTTGAGGTTGGATAATTATCTGCGTTAACTTGAACCTGAGTAACCATCTGCCGAGAAGTACTACGGCTGTAAATACATAATTTAGTTTGGTTTCATTTCCAAAAGATTTTCCAGGTTTTTCTCTTGAGTGAAAGTGGGTGACGCATGACATATGTCAATTCTGGCAAGTATGGCAAGTATGGTCAAGTTGGCAGCACACTTTCATTTGTTTTCACGTCGCGTCTTGCATCCCGGACGTCTGCCGGACATCTGTCCAAACGCACTCCTGGAGGACGATACTTACCCATTTGCTTAGCAAAATTCTCAACTCAGAAACCGGGCCTATGTGGATGATCGTCAAACTCAAATATTTTTATTCAATATGCAATAAACAAATTATTTACATTGAACTTTAAACTAAATGTATATTATAGGTAAAGATTTTTATAAGGTTAAGAAATTTGCTCGGAGCAGGACTTGAATCTGCAACCTCTTGCATACCGTGCAGGCGCTCTACCGATTGAGCTACCAAGTCAAGTAACTGTCGATGCGAATTTCCCAACCTTCGGTAAAGAAACTCCAAGGATCTCGTACGAAAAGAAAGAGATACTCAACCCGTACATTTAAACTTTCAACAAGTCAAAGAAATCGAACTTTCCACCGCGACCGGATACCTACATACAAAAAAATATTTTTCCCAGACTCAGCGAGTACTCTATCAGCCTACCAACTCCCAGCCTTGTAAAGGGTGTCCCAAAATTAACGCAAGATTTGAATTAAATAGAAATTGCACTATTGCACCAATAAGAGTCTACAATGATGCGTCTACTTTGCCATTTGTCGAGTCATGGAATTGTTTCTGATGGCACAAAAAATTTGGCATGAGAAACAATATCTTCGATCCCATTTGACGAAAAAGGGCAACAACTATAAAATCCACAAAAAACCACCGGATTATGAAAATGTTACTTGCGCCTCAAACCCCCGACCTCCCAAGAGCAAAACCGCACAACTGCAAAAGGTAACTTTTTAAAAGACACAAAAGTAAAAAAAAAACTAAATTACTTTTAAAAAACTGCTACACTTTATTTTGCGCAAGTTGCAATAACATTACGAACAATGAGCTGTACTACTAAAATTCTGGTTTTTAATGTTCCAAGTTAAATGTATGAGGCCAGGGACCACCAAAAAGTTGTGGTTAGAGCTATAAATAGCATGCCACACCCAATTTGATAGACAAACAGGACAAACAGACAGGGGATCCTTTGTTATAGTTAATCTGAAACACAAATATTGTGTTGTGTTTAGCTTTTGGTAGTGGGTCGACGTTTAAACGGTAAAGAATTGAGGTTGGACTTATACATTGTTTGGAAGGAAATTATCATGTATCGTGAGGAAACCCGCGGATTATTTGGCTCCACACGTGTTGACTTGTCTTTCCTGTAGGCTAGGCCGACTAAGCTGTCAGGATTGTATAAATCTAAAACAATGTCCCAGGCACTGCAGCGCCGAGTAGTCTCTTCACCCATCTAGTGTAAGTGAAGGTGCCACTTCATCTCATTACGTAAACGCGGAGGCCTTAGTTTTTTAACTAGATACCTTTTTTCTAATCCCTTAGCACACTTTTTTATTATTCCGTCTATAAATCGACATGATCCTATTGTTGAAAAGCAATAATTTTGGCAATAACTTTTGCGCTTTTGTGCAAAAAAAACTCGCAGCGTATGGTGTTTATGGTCGACTTCATTGTGCGTTTTTTGTGGGTTAAATAAATATTGGCTGCTGCTCGATTTATTAATAAGCCAATAATGGGTATTAATCTATTGTTAGCAGATTGTTAATACAATTCTTGTGAGTGAAGGTTTGGTTTGGTGCTCAATTCCGATTATAGTTCGAAAAACCATTTCTAAACGTTTTTTTTTTCTAGCATGCGTTAATAAACATTTAATTTTATTTGCATTCACTTTACGTTTGACGAAGGTCATTCTCTCACTTTCTTATAAAGTTTCCATAAATGGCTCATGAAAATCACTGTAACTTCCTTTAATATTTTAGTGCATTTTTTTTTTCTTTTTTTACTTTATGACGATCGAAGGACTTCACGAAATCTGTTCCATTATCAAATCTGCCTAAATGGAACTTTTGAAACTCAACATTTTATAACTTGAAATAATATAATCAATAACGGCCCAGATTTGTACGGAACCCTTTGCTAGAATCCGGCTCTAATGGAATATAACAAAGATATTGCCAAAATGACTTAATCACTACTATAAGTTTTTCGTCTTCATCGCGGATAGTCAACAAATTTCGGGTGATACGAAGTTCACCGGGTCAGCTAGTTTTATGAATAAAAATTACCAATGAACAACACAAACATAATTTTTCTTTTCTTTTCTTTTTAGTGTATTTACCCGGCCTGAGCCAAAGTAAGACAAAAACTATCTTCTTTTTAATTCTTATTCCAAAATTTAGACGTACAAATCATAAAAACCGTCTGTTTGTTACAGTGAGGCCGTCACAAGCGCATACGCAGGTGTTTCCCCTACCTGGTGCGTTTCCATGGGCACACAGTTCTCGGGGTGAGTCTTTAAACATTACTTTACTTACTTTCAGCACAATGTTGATTCGTCTGCTTCAGCCCAGGGGGGTAACCCTTAACGCTATTGCGTTCATATCGACTATGTTTTTTAAATTGAATTCGCTATGATTTCAAAGGTAAGGCTGTTTTGAACAATAACTAGTGGTTCGCCACGAACTACGAACTCGCGACCCCATATCTCAGCAACCCCTCGAGCGATTTGGTTCATGTTCGAACTTAAAAATTCTCTTTGCCTTATTTACCCGCCTATCAAATTAAATGACGATCCGACTTAATTTACTCAAGTTATCGTCGAACGAACATTCATACATACAAACGCCGGATTGTTCAAGTAGACTCGGAGAACTTCGCTCGCTTCGCTCGCTCGTTCAAAAATATTAGAAGCGACTTAATATGTGAAATTCAATTTTATAAATTGCCCCAAATTGAAAAAATTGCGTCTAAGTTCAACATCAATCACGATCTTTTCAATATTATTTAAAAAATATAATGTTAAAAAACTTTAACACATTTTTATACGTGCTGTCATTTGAAGCTATTGTAATAACTTGTGAACGCGATGCGATTCAATTTGAAAACATAATTAAGTAATTGAAATCACCAATTATTTCCTTCAATATCCTTTTTTATTAGCAGTTTTGACCCATACATTCTGATATCGATCGTAATAAATTGAAACGCCAATTCGTTTGTATGGGAAAAGAGCGCGGTAAACAAATTAGCCGAAAAACAGTGGTTGAGCCAGGCGCAGGATCGTGAGAGGTGGCGTGAGCATGAAGAGGCCTTTACTCAGCAGTGGGTGCTAACAGGCTGGTGATGATGAAGTACCAAAGGATCTTTTTGAAACACTCTGTACAAAATTCACCTTACTAAACCCTCAACCCATTCCCTTCAAGGCAAACCCCGCCGAGGCATGATGCGGCGCGCAGTCTTCTCGGACCTGCAACGCAAGGGGCTGGAGAAGAGATTCCAGGTGCAGAAGTACATCAGCAAGCCCGACCGGAAGAAGCTGGCCGAGAAACTGGGCCTGAAGGATAGCCAGGTTGGTATATTTGGACACTTTACAAGTAAACACATCAATCAACTTGTTCTTTTCGTGTGGTTGGTATAGATTACGTTGGACCATTACCAACCACACGACAAGGAGAAGTTGATGGATGTCCATTAGGGTGTCCCAGGCTATAAGGGAGATTTTTTTTTTCGCGAAATCAGATACGCATACCCTCTATATTTTTTCTATTTGACCCTAATAACTCAAATACAAAATATTAACTTGATTGGATAATGATAACCCGTGCCGACTTGAAGCCAAAGTTTAGAAATTAAAATTTGTACTGAGCTTGTATGGGCGGATACTTGACTTCGATATTTATCTCGAAATAACAAATCAATAATGTTTGTAATCGTATATTTAGTGAGTACCTAACACAAAAAAATAGTATTATATAAACGTCAATCAATTTATAGTAGTTTTTAGTACTTTTAAGATCAATTATTGCAGTTTTTCTCTATGGCACTGAATTTTATCAGGATCGATATTTTTCTGGTTTTTCCAAAACTTTTTAAAGAGTGAAACATCAGGGCTTGTTGTCATTTAGCTGACTTTAGCTTCAAAACATGGCGGCAAGCAAAAATAAGCAATTTATAAAAGGGGTTTTCCGATAAGGTTCAACTAAAGTGTTGTGGGCTAATTGTGGGAAATTCATTTTTTTCACAGTTTTTTTCGATTTGGTAGCTAAACTGAGCTATTTGTTCAATGATTTTTGTTTTACAACACTAAAACAGTATTATTTTCATTGTTCGAAACAAGTGAATAATAATAAATCAACTGATAAAGTGTTTTGCTCGGAAAAACCAGTGGTACTGCACCAAAACGAATTTTTTTGCCAAATCTCATAATCAGCTGATTTATTGTTATTCTGTTGTTTATAATAATCAGCAAAATACAGTTTTATTGTCGTGGAACAGGAATCACCGAACAAAAAAGCTACAAAATAGAAAAATCCGTGAAAATTTAATTTTCCAACTACACTACTTTAGTTAAACCTTACGGCGCATTATTTCCGTCTCTCCGTATGAATTAATGATTTTCTTGTTGGAAGCTCGTCATTATTCTGCTCAAAGGCCTCAATAGTAGCCTCTGGGATACACACATAACCTCTAATACTTAGCTGACCTCTATCTAATGCCGCTGCTAAGATATTTTTTGTTTTGTTTGCATTTTTTGCAAATCCTGTAGGGCTTTTTATAATCTTACAAGTTTTTTTACGCAACTATGTATCTAGCGATACGTGCCTTTTCCCAATAGGTAATACATTTGCGAATTGAAAGGTTTGCATTGTAATTGACAGATAAATTCACTTAATGAATATTGTAAAAGAATACTGCCAAAATTTGCCCATTTGAAGGAAGTTTTGAACCCGTTATTTGATGTTTTAAGTCAACAATAAAACAAATATCTCTTTATAGAACTTGGTAACTTTAGTGCCATGAAGAATGCTTGAAAAAAAATGCGTTCACTAACAAAAAACTAATCAATTGCAAGCACATCAATACTTAGCGCGCGCTCTCCATAGTGCGTAGTACTGAGAAATTTCGATCCAAGTCGGCACGGGTTGCCATGATTCTAAGTTCACCAAACTTTATTTACGTTTGTTTTGACATCATTCGAAAAAAATAAGAGGGTATGCGTTTTAAAAAAACCACTTTGATTTTTTTGGGACACCCTAATGTCCATCAACTTCTTTTTTTCGTGTGGTTGGTGTAAATTACGCTGGACCATTACCAATTCGGTTGAGAATTAGTAATCCAGGTTAGGTTTATTTCAGGGAAAGTTTATTTTTTTAAATAGCTTAATAAAATGACCTATTGCTCTATTTTAAATTTGACTTCTTATGATGATTCTTATGATAATGATTATCTGAAAATATTGTTATCAAATCGTATTCGCCTTCACCTCCCAAGAGCCGGAACCGAATTAAACCAAATTAAATCAAATTCGGGTTTTCAGTCCAAAATTAATTAACAATAACTACCTTGAAATAAAATTATTTCTCGCCGCCCGAACCTGGCAGGCATCGCTCCGCGCCCTAAGCCCCTCAAACCCTTGATACACGGGGTGTTACAAAAAATCCGGGCGCTCTGGGGCGCGAGGGAGTGTCAGTTGCAGCCAGGGGGCTCCGCCCCTCCCGGCGTAGGGCTGCCAGGGCGGCCCGGTGGAAATAAACGATTTAGTTAGGAGTGGATTCGCTTAAAGTTACTTCAACTACATCAATCCTTCAGCGATACAATCGTTTGCTTGTATCTGAAGATGATGAAATGTTAAACAATTTAAAGGCTTGTTAGGAGGCCTTGGTGAAAATTGTACTAACAAGACGGAGGTATTTTTATCTATGACGGAGGAAAGAGAAGTTCTTAGAGGTACATACAGTTATTTAAAATTTCTAATTCATTACTAATATTATGGACCAAAAATATCTCAATAAATGTCAATTAAATACTTATTGGTGGTAGTGATGGTATAAAGCGGTGGTGCTCTAGTGGGTAGAACAGTGGACTCTGAAGCGAAAGGTTCTCGGTTCGATTCCCGGAAGTTAAGTACATTTGTGAATTTGTAGTAACAATACCACTCGCTGACCGTGAAGGAAAACATCGTGAGGAAACCTGAACATATGAGGCTTTATACCCTCAACGCAAAAAATCGCCAATCCACATTGAGCACGCGTGGTGATTAAGCCCGAACTCTTTCTCTGAGAGAATACCTTTGCCCAGCTAGTGGGACAGGCTACATCTTACTTTTTATCACGTTATACATGAAAACCCAACCCAAATAGGTACGTTTTCCAATTCACCGCTAAACGATTTTCCTAACCCTAACCCATTAAAGGGAGCGAAGCGGCGCGGTGCGTTTTAAAACAATTACCGTTACCATTCGATATTTGAATTTGGCACGGCCCGATTGCGTTTTTAATTTTGTTTCCGTCATTTCTTTTTTTTTTTTTTCATTTTGTGCATTTTCGTGGTTGGGCCGCTTTGCACTGAAACGTTTATTTTTGTTCCTCTTTTGTTTTTTGGCGTTTAGAAAACGGGGTAAGTTTCTTTGGCCCGGTTTCTGAGTTGAGAATTTTACTAAGTACATACTTACGTATCGCTCTGTCACGCTCTTTTGTGAGAAATCTGCAGAGACAGGACGATACTTACCCATTTGCTTAGCAAAATTCTCAACTCAGAAACCGGGCCCATGTGTGCCAGTTGGTTTTTAACTTAGCTAGTTGGCTGTTGGCTTAATAGCACGATGGTCTTCGGTTTGATTCCCTTAGCACTCTACACTCTGAGGATGACATCAACTAGGATTTTTGAATCGAATTGCTGTTTTCAGTATTGCCGATCTGACACAAATTGGCAGACCTGAAAAGTCCCGGGTTCGGTCTCTCTTAAACTATACTAAAAAAGGTGTGTTTATCTGTCTGTGTGTCTGTGTGCGTATATGCGGCACCGTAGACCGTACGTAGCTCTTAAACGGGTAAACCGATTTGGATGCGGTTTTTCTTATTTGAAAGCAGGTCTTTATACAGAGTCCAGTCGCCACTCACACTAGATGAGTGAAGTGTCCACTCGGACGATGCAGTGCCTGCGATATGTTTAGAGGAAGTAGGTTTGCCCAGCACCTAAACCATCCTTTACAAGCCTGCGCCGGGAATCGAACCTGGGTCTCTCGCTTCCGAGTCCAATGTTCTACCACTAGGTGTATGTGGGTCAGGATGGTATAGGTGCTGGGCAACCTACTCCATCTAAAACAATGTCCCATGGCACTGCAGCGCCGTGTGGTCTCTTCACGCATTTAGTGTAAGTTAAGGTGCCACTGGACGCTGTATAAATCATCTCATTACGTAGCTGCAAAGGCCTTAGTTTTTTTTAAACCATCCTTTGTACTACACTCAAAGTTAATCCAAATACCTACCTAAATTGTTCCGTATGAAATCAATTTCGATCTATTAATAACTTAACTTCAGAATCAAAGCGGCATCTTATTATGTCTTAACGCCCCCTTGTATAGGGGAGTACAGTGACGTTCAAAAGTCTATGACGGTCTTCTTTTCAACCCCCGACCTAAAAAGAGGGGCGTTATAAGATTAACCGCTATGTGTGTGTGTGTGCTTCTGTCTGTCTGTTGCACCGTAGCTCTTAAGGTATCTGGAAAAAAAAAACATTTCTTTTTCGATGCGTTTTTTGCTAAAAAAGAAGTCCGGTACTCAACGCGAGGCTTAACTATTTTTAGGATCGAAAGTTTAGATTCAAAATCCTAGAACCTACTTTTGGCAATAAAAGATTTTAGATTTTATTATGATCTGGAACCTTAGGTCCTAAAAATAGTTAAGCCTCGCGTTGAGTGGGTGACGTTTCGTTTTTAGCAAAAACTGCATCTAAAGAAAATATGTTTTTCATCTCCCACGCTCGGAAAGTTTGCTGTTACTAGTAACTTACGATCGTGTAAAGGCCGGATTTAAACTATCTGAACTTTTGTGCGCTTCGAAATTTGAACGCGATACCGGGACAGTCTTTCCCGCGCCCTATGGTTTTGAAAAAGAAAAAAACACTGGCCGTTTAAGTAGATGCCAGATCCCGATGGAAAATAAAACCTCATTCATAGTTCGTTTAAACGCGTATTTCAGCGAAAGCGATTGTTCGTGCCCATTCTCTATACAAAACTGTGAATGTAAATGGTGCATAAGCATCTTTTAAAAAGGTAAAGTCACGGAATAGAACATTCAGAAACGCGGTTTCTTCTTATAGTCTTTTCAATGTTTTGTACACATATTTATTTTTAAATAACAGTAAATAAAAAAAATGCTGCGCTTCTGTTTTATCAAATAGATAATTATGTTTTGGTTTGTGAAATACATTTTTTCAAACGATATTACTAATTTCATTTTTTATCTCCTACAAATTTTTAATTTATATGGTATAAGTTCAGAATGCACCCGGAAAAAAAAACATTCTTTTATTTACATTATTTTTGTGTCTGGATAAATAAACTTCAGGAAATTATTAATAAAACGAATGGTTTTAATACCAACGAAGCTCAAAACTTTAGTGCGGCAGCCGTAACTACAGTAAAATATGCTTTTAAAAGGAACTTATTTGACTCACCTGTTTTGCCTGTAAGTAGTTGTCTATAGAGTTTGTCCCGCTTGGCTAACAAAGTCATTTCCTCGCTTCTGTGAGATGAAAAGTTTTGTGTTTCGCACGAATGCAATATTATTTGCGTCTCGTGCTTCTGAATACCTCGCTACGCTCAGGTTTCTTTTTTTGAACCACTCGCTACGCTCGTGGCTCAATTTTAGAAACCTTCGCTAGCTCGGTTTTCAATACAAGCACTCGCCGCAAACAATAATTTTGCATTCTTGCATAACAAATAACTATTTTTTTCTATTGGCGGCGCTAGTTGTGCCTTAAATTTGTTTGGGCCTTAAACGGGTGCGGTTTTTTTACTTATTTCAAAGCAATTTTTCTAGCGAATGTTCTTAGATATTAAAATCGGTTTAGCCGTTTATGAGACTTGCTAATTTGAAGCTAAAATGTCGGGGTACTGACTCAGACCCTAGTAAAGGTGCAATTGGCTGTCTAATAGAAGCGCTAAGAGCAAACTCTACCCGACAAAATCTAGGGGGAAAAGAAATAAAAACAAGTCCAAGACATTGACTTTCCTCCCCGGCTTCCCTCCCACATCCTAATCCGCTAAGCGAGCCCAATTACCCCGCCCTCCCCTCGGGGCTATCAATTAATTTTAAACGCCGCGCTTCCCCTTTGTAGGGACGAATAAGACTCGGCAATATGTTAACACAGAGTCCTTTACTACTGCAGCCAACGGTATACGGTGAATAAGGATTTCGACAAACAAACTTAAAAAAAACAACCCATAAACTGATTAGACTGTACCTAAAGGTAGTCTGCAGGGTGCACTCTAAGTCGATAGCGAAACTTTAAGTAGGCTGTCTACTGATCAATACAAACAACTTGTACTAGGCAGCAAAAAAATTGGAGCGAAAAAAATATCAGCTGTTCCATACAAAAGGTCGACTCAGTACTGCGCCAAATGTATGAAACAGCTGATATTTTCTGCGCTCCATTTTTTTCGCCACCTAGTACAAGTTGTTTTTGTATTCATCAGTAGACAGCCTACTTAAAGTTCCGCTATCGACTTAGAGTGAACCCTGTAGACATTTCAACAAAAAAAATGCAACCCTCGAACAAATAATTTTCTGTATTGTGCAGAGCGGTTTGGACATTATAAACGCGAAAGTTTGTAAGTAGGTATGGATAGATGGATGGATGGATGGATGTTTGTTACTCTTTCACGTAAAAATTACTGAATGGATTTTAATGAAACTTTACAATAATATAAGTAGCTTATACATCAGAATAACACATATGAACACATAGGCTACAATTTATAAAGATATTGTGTGAATTGTCCAAAATAAGACGATAAGTGTCAAATATATAGGAAAAATCTACCATCTCGAAATACTCATCCTGCGCAGACGAAGTCGCGGGCACTAGCTATAGTTATAATAAACCCTTAGATACGCTCTAGGATGGGTGGGCTAGACTTGCCACCGAGTGGGTGACGGTGGATATCGCAGACGTGGCCGGCCTTCCTTTTGAGTTTTCCTCCACAGTTGGATTAAAATTAAATGTCTAATTTGTAAAAAACGCAAATAAAAGTCGCGGGCACACCTAGTGTGAAAATAAAATAATGAAGATCTAGATATTTTAAAAGAAATTCCAACATCCATTTTTTAATTACAAGGACCTGTCGTTTCAATTTTTTTTTCCTTTCCGCCATTTTCGGCGGGAAATGCGCACCGTCGCTTCCTTTCCTTTCCATTGTCTTATACTTGTCTACAGCTGTACTAGTCACTTATAGCCTTCAAAATCTTATCTTTCCGCGAATAATCTTATCTGGGGCCTATGCAATGGCCACGCAATGGCGTCCCAGTAGAAGGACAAAACCGGGATTTTCTCGTTTTTCTCCTACAACCAGCGAATTAATCCTCTAGAATTAAAATCAGACTATTCTTTGCCCGTCCGACGCATGTGACCAAAAACGCAAAAGGCCAATTCCACATCAAAAACACTAAAAGGACCGACAGCATTAATTAATCATAATTTAAGCCGTCAACCGGGAGTCCAATTTCAGACTAAGGCCCCTGTGAGCTTTTGCGACCTATTTCATGTCGAAATCTTTTCGACAAGTCAATACGTGTGGAGCCAAGTAAGACGCGGGTTTCCTCACGATGTTTTCCTTCACGGTTAGCGAGTGGTTTTGCTTCTTCAAAGTCACAAATGTAGGTAACGTAACTTTGAAAAGAAACAAAGTCATAGGATGTCTGCGCCGGAAATCGAACCTGGGTCTCTCGCTTCAGAGTCCAATGTTCTACCACTTAACTAGGGGTGGTATTAATAGTCGTCGGAGATCACCTACGTGAGATCGGTCTCAAGTAGGTGAACTCAGAAAAGTTAAATGCTAATGTCAAGCCTTGGCTAATGTCAAACTTGAGTAGCTGTCAGCCTATTAATAGACGCTATCTTGAGATTGACATTGAGATTAGCCAAGGCTTGAAATTGGCATTTGACTTTTCTGAGATCACCTACTTGAGTTAGAGCTTGAGATGACGACTAATAATACCACCCTAGGCCACCACCACACTACCACAGGATGAGCGCAAAGAAAACTGAAAGTCCTGAAATACAGCTCTAAAATTTCCAATAAAGAGTTGTAGACATGCAACTTCCACTGAGCGTTCCAAATAAAAGAAACAAGAAAAAGCTTGTTTAAAAAACCTGACCAATAGCAGATCGCTACACAGTTTTATTCGATACAAATGGGCCAATAGAACGAGGGCACTCGAAGACGCAATCCTAATACACTGGCCGTCTCTTTTACTCTCCACTGTTACAACGCTAGCGAGGTGAAAAGGGTAGATTTTTGTCTTGAGACGGGGTCAAACGATTGTGCGGTGTATTTTTTATCGGGACTGAATTTTCAGGGTTCTTCTGGGAGGTTAGGATAGAACGAACCGCATAAAATACCTACGGAACCATAAGGCTTAACTGCACCTACAATTCTACAGGGTGAAATCGAATTTCTTTACTGATTCGTTCATCGTTAGACTCACACATCAATACAATTTTACTATGGGACTAAAAAAAAGGGGCAACAAATACCTAAATCTTCTGTTCAAAAAGTTATTTTTTCTGTAAAAAAAAGTTGAAAAGAACACTTTTTATTTTATAACTTTAATACTGAACAATTTTTAAGTTTTTTTGTTTTAGAATTTAGTTCAAATTCAACCACATGTTTTAAGTTTATAAAACATTGTGAAAATCAATGAATACCCTGTTTTAAAATACACCACAGCGCCTCATTTTATTAATTTAAAAATCAAATGTACGTCATTTACATCATAGAACAAAAAAAAAATTCGCCGTGTACCTACTCCACTTACTTTTTTGTATAATCTTTTTGTTTGTTATAATTTTCTCATGTGTGCAATAAAGTATAAGTATGACATTATAGAATCGTATCCTCTTTATTACAAACGGAACGGACCAACTTATAAAAGAAGGGAAAAATATCTCGGAATCGCGACCCCATTACGACCCAATAAAAAAGCGGGACCCAGAGAGAATGATGTAGAAAATTACTTGCCAAATCCATAAAGGAGCGGGCCTGAGCGATATTGTTATCGGAGTCTATAAAAAACTACAGGGTGCACTCTAAGTCGATAGCGAAACTTTAAGCAGGCTGTCTACTCATCAATACAAACAACTTGTACTGAGTGGCGAAAAAAAATGGAGCGAAAAAAACCTCTGCTGTTTCATACATTTGGCGCCGTACTGAGTCGACCTTTTGTATGGAACAGCTGTATTTTTTTCGCTCCATTTTTTTCGCCACCTGGTAAAAGTTGTTTGTAGTGATCAGTAGACAGCCTACTTAAAGTTCCGCTATTGACTTAGAGTGCAAAAAAGGCAAACATCTCGCAAATATCTCGTGCCTTATGTCGAGGACGACTTCGTGAGATTAGGAGATGTGACATATGCCGCAAAATGAGATTTTTCCTTCGAGATGTGTCGAATGCGAGATTTCCGAGAATTTGCTACCAGAATTCCAAGCCGACAAATACAGGGGTATTTGTCGGCTTGGAATTCTGGTAGCAAATTCTCGGAGAACTTCGAAAGAGGAAAAGTTTGTAAGTATATATGTAGGGAAAAAATCTCCAAAACTACTAATCCGATTTAAAAACAAATTTCGCTAATCGGAAGCTACGTAATTATCGCTGAGTGCTATAGGCTATATTTTATTGTGATAACGGGAGAAAAAAAACTAAGCCTGCGTGGACGAAGTCGCGAGCAAAAGCTAGTGTTATAAAGTCGTGACGTAACAAGTGGCCCAACAACCTCTTCTATCACATCACACCTAAATAAAACAAATAAAACAACTCCTAGATACGTATAGAGCTCCCCGCCCCCTGCGCGCGGGTTATAAAGCTGAGCACCCACTGCGAGGTCTCAATCCGCTCGATGCCGACGGTCGTTAAATAAATTCCGCGACTCGCCAACTTTCCTCCCCTCGGATAGAGTTATGGCTCGATAGAAGTGGCATGATATTAAAGTATTATCTATTACTAGCTAGGCACAAGTCTTCTCAAAAAAATTTGTCAAAATCACAAATTTTCTTGCACCCTGTATACAAGGTGATTTTTTGTAAACTGACACCCGACTCAGGTGTGATTATTTACACGATACTAAAGCCAAAAAAATATTTAAAAAATATATATGTCAGTGAAAAATACCCAAAAATCATTAAACTGTGGCCTCCCTTACTATTCGGCGAATGCTAGACGCAAGATCCATATCTTGATCCGTCAGTCTACACCGTGGAATTTTAGTGGTTTTAAAGCCGAAGGTATTTAGTTGCACTCGTGATTCTGAGCCGAATTCCAAAATATTACTTCAAAACGAGCGAAAAAAAAAAACACTTCCCAATACAAACGGCTATCGCCAATCGACACCATTTGTATGGAGAAGTGAATTTTTTTTTCGCGCGTTTTGGAATGAAATTTTGTAATTTGGCTCAGAATCACCAGTGCAACAAAATACCTTCGACTTTAAAACCACTAAAATTCCACGGTGTATACTGGCGGATCACAATATTTATCTTCGTCTAGTGTAGTGTATTGAGGATCATGATATTTATCGCTGGATTTTCGGAAATCTTGTGATCTGATCCGAGATCCTGGATCGTGATACATATCTTGCGTCTAGTATCGCGCAGTAATAAAGGATGTTACAACGTAATAAAAGTCGGCCAAGTGCGAGTCGAGCTCGCGCACTAAGGGTTCCGTAAATTATTAAAATAATACATCCTTCTAGACGTCACAAATATCGCTGGATTGACGAAGTCTCAAAGAACTTGCGCGAACTCCAGGTGGAAGATTGGAGAGAAGTGGCGCAGGACAGAGAGAGATGGCGTCTTTTGGTTGCGGAGGCCAAGATCCGCTTCGGGTCGCTAAGCCAGCGTAGTAAGTATCGGCGCCTCTACTGGCCCACTAGCTCTATAAAAGTCACGTCCGTCCAGGCGCCCAACAATTATTTAACGTCAGACGCAAGCAGCGGCAAGATTGCGCGCGAACAGAGCCGCGGCCATGTTGGAGAATTTTGAAATTCGAACGTGTAGCCAGCGTGTGTTTTGTTCTTTTTTTTCTTCTTCTTTTTATTCGGTTGCGCAAACTAAGGGCGTTGTTTGTGTTGCCAGCCAGCTTGTTTTAATGGGCGGGTGGTTGGTTAGGATTGGTTTTAGTCAGATTAAAACTACTCTTATTAAAACTACTCGTAATGGGTCTACGAAAATAATTATGTAGCAGTAAGAGCTATACGAAGCACATTGAGTTATGATTTCTTCCTTCATTTTGTTGCACAAGCGTTAAATTGCCAGCCGTATTCATTTGGCGTTTTAATCCCCGACCAAAAAAGAGGGTTGTTATAAGTTTGACCACTATGTGTGTGTGTCTGTCTGCGGTACTGTAGATCTTGAACCGATTTAAATGCGTTTTTTTATTTTATTTGAAAGCGGTGTTCTAGCGAGTGTTCATATGTATAAATAATCATAATCGGTTCAGCTCTTTATGAGGATATGCTTATTGTTTATGAGGGGTATATTTTTTTATTTTATTTAGTAAGTAGTTATTGAACGAGCGAGTGAAGCGAGCGAAGTTCTCCGAGTCTACTTGAACAATCCGGCGTTTGTATGTTTGTATGTATGTATGTATGTATGAATGTATGAATGTTCGTTCGACGATAACTTGAGTAAATTTGGTCGGATCGTTATGAAATTTGGTAGGCGGGTAAATAAAATTAAAAGAATTTTTAGGTTCGAACATGAGCCAAATCGGTCGAGGAGTTGCCGAGATATCGGGTTGTTAAGTTTATATGGGGTCGCGAGTTCACAGTTCGGGGCGAACCACTAGTTATTAAAAATAGGTGAGTGGGCACTGGGATTTAGAATTTGTTGAGGATAACAAGAAAAAAAATTGCGATCTTGAACCACTAATTAAATGACTACGAAAATGTGTAGGAGTGCTACGAAACGGCTACGCCGCGTAGCGCGTAGCATGCTGCATTGTTTCCATTTAGCTGCTTATTTTGTTACAACATTAATGTATCGGGATTATTCACGTTAGTGGACACAGTTTATTTGACGATATTTTTCGATATTGCATGTTACAAAAGATCCTAACTTTTTTTACAGGGTAATAATACTTACTTAGTACCCGATGATAGGGATCACAACCAATTTTTTTTTGCTCTATTACGTTGATTTTTAGATACCTTAAGGATACCTGCAACGCTGGTATTCTGCTGATCCTTACTTCCTAATATTAATTGAACGAGCGAGCGAAGCGAGCGAAGTTCTCCGAGTTTACTGGAACAATCCGGCGTTTGTATGTATGTATGTATGTTTGTATGTGTGAATGTTCGTCCGACGATAACTTGAGTAAATTTGGTCGGATCGTTATGAAATAGGCAGGTAAATGAGGCAAAGAGAATTTTTAAGTTCGAACATCAAATCGGTCGAGGGGTTGCTGAGATATGGGGTCGCGAGTTCACAGTTCGGGGCGAACCACTAGTGATAAGTAGTAAGAAACGCTCCACAGAAACTTTTCCTCCTCCAACAACAATCAATTAAAGCCGAAAGCAACTCCACCCCAGCCCCTGTTCGTAACAATCGGCGCACAATACGAGCCCAGATCCGCCTAAAGATACCAGGGGGTTATCATTTGCCGTCCTCTTGAAGATTATCTGCTCGGTAATTAATTTAATATCACAAGCGATGGTTGCCCGTGAAGGTTTGATACTTCAATGGTGGAATACAATAAAAAAAAAAAAAAAAATTTGATATTTCAACTAATCAAGTTTTATACTAAACGTAAAACAATAAATCTAAAAGTCGGCATTCAGCGATCTCTGATACTCTTTAAGAAAGTTGGCATAGTGCGATAAGTTGTAGGTATGTTTTTTTTTAATTAGTAGACATTTTGCAGAAAGTCGCCATTGAGCTAATAAATCGTTAAACTATTCATTCTACTTTTATAGACGACATAAGTAATTTGACTTTCTAAAACGTATATATTTCCTACTAGCTTTTGCCCGCGACTTCGTCCGCGTGGACTACAGAAGAAGGATTTATGCTTTATTTTGCTCCTAAGGGTAAAAGCGTGATAATATGTAGCCTATGTGTTATTCTGATGTCTAAGCTATCTCCATTCAAAATTTCATCCAAATCCGTTCAGCCGTTTCAGCTTCAAAGAGTAACAAACATCCATCCACCCACACTTACAAATTTTCGCAAATAGGATAGGATAGGATAGTAGGATAATGTTCATAATTTTATTTTTTCGGTATTTTTGTCATCGGTTACTTCTTGCCTCTATCACCCTTTTACAATAATGGCAAACGACACAATCGTTTACATCCTATTTATGTAAATAAATCTTCATAATAAAAGGGGTGACATGATATTGTGACACGAAAACTTATTGTTCGATTAATAAAAATACTTATATCTTTGTAAGGGAATTTTAAAGTTAAGGCGCCGTGCATTGTGAATTAGCTCGCGCGCAAAGATTCACAAAATCGATTCCTGTATCAGATACCCAAACATAATCTAACACTAAAATTTTATGAGAGCTATCCTAGCCAGTTTGGTGTGATAAAGATAGTTACACTGAAAAAAAAATTTGCAGCGCGCTTTTTTTCAGCGAAAATATCTTACAGTCTGTTATGGATATCAACATGAAACTGGCTGTGTTAGATAGCTCTCACCTAATTCTTGTGTTCAAGTTGTGTACTTTTTCGATTGCGCGCGGGCTAATTTATTATGCACGGCGCCTTAAGTGTATTTCATATTTTTATCTTGGCAAATATTTGAACTAGCTTTGAATGCCAATATTTAAATTAGACGAACGAAACTAGCAAAACAGTCAACCTGTCAATCAAAACCGCAAAAGTTTACGGAAAAATAAACACAGAGCTTCAGTTCGAAATTCAAAATGTAAATAAATAAAAATGAATGCGAATACATTTCGAAATTGGAACGCGGCGAATGTAAACATGGCGGACGGTTTTGAATATTCATATTGAAAATGAATATTTCACATTTGGAATTCGCGTCTGGAAAATCAGATTCATAGGCAGCCCACAGAGTAGCCTCTATTTATTGGTTATCTGGTTATGTATGGTTGTTTGTTAATTCAGTAGGTAACTAACTACCCGGATAAACAACTGCATCAGATCTAACACAATTTAAAATTACACATTGTACAAATTGTATTAATAGGTACCTATCAATGACATTCTAGTACCTATACACTGTATATTCTGACGTTTCTGATTACTGACGTACAACATCGTGAGGAAACCCGCGGCCTAGTTGGCTCCAGGAGCCTGAGTCTGTAACGTAATGAAGCCAAAATGGGCTCCCAGTTGACGGCTTCAATTAGGATTTTTTAATGCTGCCGGTCCTTTTAATGTTTTTGTAATAGGTAGGTACAGTCGGTTACAGTCTCAGATAAGAGCTGCCACGGGGTATCTGAGATTGTGGCCGACCGTACTTATAATATTCTGATTCTAATTCTAGTGAACTAGTTCGCTGGTTGTAGGAGAAAACCGAGGAAACCCCGGTTTTGTCCTTCTACTGGGATGTCATCGACACGCCATTGCGTTACAGACTTAAGGGTGGAAGATAGCAGCGTGGGGGGGAAATTCAAAATGTTTACAGTTTTTTACATTTTTTAGCTAAACTGAGCTATTTTTGTTCAGCGATTTTTCGTTCGCGCCAATGACATAGTATTCTTTCATTATTGTTAACAACAAAACAACAATAATTCAGCCGATTATGTGTTCTGGTCTACGAAGCAGTGGCACTGCCGAAAAAACTTGTCGTAGACCAGAACACATAATCGGCTGAATTATTATTGAATAATGTAGAATGAACTACGAAAAATTTTGGGAAAATAGATCTATTACATTACAACTACTAGGTACTCGCGAAAAAACACGAACACACGTAGACTCATACAGCCGCATTGCCTCTCACTTTTCCCGCGCCCCGTCTCGCTCTGGGTGAAACAGCTATAGAAAACAGTGTTTCACGCGCTTGGCCGTCACTGAGTTCCCACGGTCCTGAAGGGGCCTCTTAAGGGCGGCCTTCACGCGACCGCGAACTTAGCAACGGGCTTGGCCTAAAAGCTATCAGTACGGGCAGCATGGTAAGCCGAGATAGGCCGTTCTCTATGCAAAACTGTCAACTTATCGGTCGGGCTCGAGTTGACTCTACGCCAACATAACGATGGAGACAAAAATACAAAAATTTTATTAAAATGGCAATAACTACTTTTTGCTCCACATGACCCTAATCTATTGCCATCTCGAGTCCCGCCTGCCATGCTCGCACAATAGACATGGCACGTCTGTCACTCGAGTTCGAGAGAGTGTCAAAACGACCATGCTAAGCATACTGCTTCACTAGACATCATGTAGGGAGTCGGCACTTCCAAAATTAATTAATTTGAGAGTGTTTTCTCAGTAGTGCATCCACCTCGCACCTCGGTCGTCGCCACCATACGCATTTAGCCAATTCTACTTTTCTTGGACATGCTTCAGGGATAGACTAATTGTGAAGAAACTTCTCATTAAATAAAAAAAAAAACAAAATCTACTTAGCCATGAACGGAAGCTTAAGCCCCAGACCTATGAAATTCCATAACTTTCGGCATTATTGCATCTCATCCTTCAGCTTCACATTGCCCTACGCTACGTAATTTCTCTCTCTCCATCTCTCTGTGTTTTCCTGTCTCCCTCTCGCTGTAATAGTTCAGTCGTCACGGATCTCTTTATTCGATATAAATTGTAATAAAAGGGGAATATGTCAAAAAGTAATTAATTCCAAGGCGTCGCACCCCCTGTGTCCGACTAGGGAGGGGCTGATCTTCGTTGGAAAGCATCGATATCGATAAAAAGGTTCTTTTATATCGACTTTCTTCAAGCTTAAGAAGTAGAGTTTTCTCCATACAAACGTAGTCCCCGATTTCCACCCTAAATAATGGCAGTAGAGCAAATATTTTTGGACTGTTTTGATTTTTTCGATAAATTATTGTCAACAAGAGCTAGAATCTACCGAAAATTCAAAAAAATATTTATTTCTACTCGGACCAATTTTGAGAGAGGAAAATGGGGAATACGGAACCTCGATTTTGTAAATTGTTTTCAGGTTTTGCTCAGTATTTAATAGTGTTGGAGGGAGTGTAGGTACACACGACAGCATGTCGACCCTTACACGATAGCACTCTACTCGGTTACGTTACGGGTGACTTTACAACAAAAGTGTACACTCTGACGTGCTGTCGTGTGTATAACCCATGTCATTAAAGAAAACATTTAGGATGAACTTCAAACACTCGTTCTCTCACTCTAATTAATACAGTCAAAGCGAGACAACGCTAGGTTTTTAACTCCGTCCTAAATGTTTTCTTTAATGACACGGGTTATACTATATTACTAATATTATTAACCTAATATTAATGCCCCACTCGGCCTGATGTGTTTGTTTATTCTTTCTGTGCATGAATGTTTTGTCTTAATGTAATGTAAAATGTAAATCTCGCCTATTATGGCCCTGAATGGGCTGAAATAAATGATTTTTTTTTTTTTATTCATTTTTTTTTTATACAATGATTTTATCGACAAACAGCTTACCAGCCCGCCCCGTCCCTAGATCCGTCCCAAAAAGGGCCGGGCGTCAGCTGCGGCCGGCGTATTGTCGCGGGCCTCCGCCCGGTGTGTCAGCGAGGAGTGTCGCCGGGCCTAGGGCTCCGTAGGGCTCCGTAGGGCTCCAAGCCTTAAGAGTCAATTAAACTAGTGTGGTGGGAAAGCCAAAATTATACAGTTTTTTTTTTCAATTTTGAAGCTAAAATGAGATATTTTTGTTTAGAAAATTTTGTTTCACGACAGTAAACATTTTACTCTTTTCATTATTTTAAACAACAGAAAAACAATAATTAAGCTGACTTATCTTTCTGGTCGAACAAGCGTTTTTTGCTGACTCAAATCACTACAACTAAAAAAACGGCCACTTTTGACTTGTGCACTTTTGATTTATTCGTATTTTCTAGGATCTGGAATCTAGGCCTTAGGTCCTCAAAATAGTTAAGTAGGCCTAGGGATTCTCATTTGACGGCTCGTGTTTAGCAAAAAACGTAGGTATCCAAAAAGAAGATAATGTATTTTTTTTCGTTTGTGGTGCTTGCTTTACGTCACCAAACTTTACATTTCGTAGCATCTTACTGAATATAGTTCTTATAGCGCGCGACATACGTGCGTCAATCGAACAAAAAGGGGTATCCTAGCATGTAGCTGACTGTGCAAACACAGCGTAAGAAGGGCCAAAGCCCCCTTCAACTAGTTGAAAGCAGACGCTTTTTGATTAATTGAATAGCGTCGGTTAGTTGCAGTGATTAGAGCTTAATTTGAAGGGTATGTTTGGTTATAAGGTATTTAGGCGTTGTTTAGGACGGTGTTTGGTTCTGAGATTTTGTTTCGTTTTTCCTCCTTGGACTCGGAAGCGAGAGACCCAGGTTCGATTCCCGGTGCGGGCATGTGCCTATGACTTTAAATTATTTCGAAGTTACGTATATTTGTGAATTTTTAGTTGCAATACCACTCGCTGACTGTGAAGGAAAACATCGTGAGGAAACCTAAGCGTATGAGGCATTATCCTCAACGCGAAAATTGTTAACCCGCATTGAGCACGCGTGGTGATTAAGCTCGAACTCTCTCTCTGAGAGAAGACCTTTGCCCAGCTAGTGGGACATGTACAATTGTACAGGCTACATCTTACTTTTCCTCCTTGGAGTAGTGGGGATTTTTCCGAGTGCCAAAAATATAGTTCGAATCGCTGTTAAAATCAGTCTATTTCTCTGTGTCATATGTAGCCTTCGATCAAGGATAAAACTAGATAGGTACAACATACTCTGAAATGTGTCTGGAAAAATAGATGTCCAAATTACCTTTGGGAGCTTATTTGCTCGTAGTCTATGCAATTAAAGTAAAACTGTACACTAATGCAATAAGTCAAAATGGTCGAAATGCTGTTTCATATTGTTCTATTGCTGATATCATTTGTTTCTGTGGGGACAAGTTTTTATTGTGATTTTATACGTAATGCGGATTCTATGTTCGGTGTATGTAGCCCGTAAAATTAAGTACGACATCATCAGACCAACAGATGCCTCAATAAGATATCACGCAATTCATAGTTTCAAATATCGAATGACAAATGGGGCCACCGATTGGCAAAACGAATCAGTTATTGATCGATATGTACGTTCGATCCAATAACGATCATTTGTCAAACTTTTAAATATCGAACGTTTTTTTTAATACTTTTTTAGAAGCGTGACCATTTTTATTGTAACTTTGTCGATAATTGATATCTTTGTCACAGTAGATATGCAGGACGAATGACAATTCTGGTGACCTATGGTTTGGTAGTATTGGCATCGTTCGTAGAGACCAGTGTTTGATATCAAGTGATCTACACTGAGATTGATGATCCGAATAAGATGTCATCATAGACTTAGGTGTCCTAATTCTATGGATGTCATCTATCTAAATAGGTCGTTAAAAAGTCTCACTAACTTTCGCTATGCTTTTTTTGCTAATTGGCAGTTTCATAAGGTCCACATGTAAAAAATACGATTTTTCTGCTAGATTTTACAGTCGGCCACAGTCTAGGATACCCCATGACAGCTCTTACCGCGCGCGGCATAAGGGCGACAATCGAACAAAAAGGGGTAACCTAGCGTGTGGCTGACTGTATCTACAAGCAAGCAAACTACGACAAAATAATCATTTGATTTCGTACAAAATTTATAAGACCAATGCAATTGAGACAATGCTACTAAGATAAAAAAAACTTACTTGGTAAGGGAGCATCTACAGCCCCTCTACCCTTGACGCATTTTTCGAATACGGCCGCAATATGGCGCAATTTTCAAAATTTAATATTTTAGAAATTAAGACGCATTTTGTGTTTCTATTGAATAAAACAGCCTTACCTTTGAATAAACATTACAAAGTATTTAAAATCAAAGCATTTCTATGCGAATACAAAGAGAAATTAATTTTAAAACTTTTTCAGTTTGATCGCAATAGCATCAAGGGTAACCCCCCTGATCTTTCCAGCGCAGGGACGTACATACATAAGAGATTTTTTAATGAACGTAATAGGAAATCGTGTTGTTTGTCTCGTCAATAAAATAAGGAAAAAATTGCCATAACATTTGAAATGCTCACAAAAATTAAATGGCGCCTACGATGATGGACTTTGCAATTTTTACTTCTGCATTAATATTAAGGCCTTTGCATCTACGTAATGAGATCACTTAGGTATCCAGCGTCCATTTGCACCTTCACACACATTAGATGGGTGAAGAGACCACTCGGCGTTGCAGTGCCTGGTACCTACATTGTTCTGCCTACTTCTGCATTATCTTATAATAAAACTAACCAATTTTAATAAACCCTCCAAAAAAACTCAATAAAATGAATACGTCACCCGGCACAAAGCGACAGCAGACACCACAATAGAACAAAACCCCTAAAAATGACAAATACGAATCGTAATAAAATAATCGAATCTTCAGTGATTCATCATTTTTGGCGACAATTCGGCGCATTTGCACCACTGTGTGGGCGAGAGGCGTGAACGTATATTGTGCGATTGATGCATTTTTTTTTTCTTCTTTTCTAAAACAGTCTCTCTTTATTTTATTAAAGAGGGAAACCAACTAAGTAGGTACGGTCGGCCACAGTCACAGGTACCCCATGGCAGCTCTTACCGCCCGCGGCATAAGGGCGCCAATCGAACAAGAAGGGTTATCCTAGCGTGTGGCCGACTGTACATAGTTTCATGCATCGTTTCATCTCTTTTAGCTACAACGATATCATTCGCATTACCGAATTTCGTACAAATATTTGGAGTCAGATTTGAATACCGCAACTCTTATGTGTCTAAAAAGAAGCAGCTACATTTAGACCGCATCTCTGATAATAATATTATAAGTGTTACAAAAGGTCCTAACTCTTTTTACAGGGTGGTCAACAGGATAATATTTCTGCCAAAAAAATTGAACAACAATTTAGATTTTTTAAACCCTCAAAACTGAAAAAAAAGACAAATGATTTTGGTTTTAGGATTTAGTTCAAATTCTAATCCATGACTAAGTGTGTAGTTGCATTAGCATAGTAGTTTTAAGTTAATAAAACATTGAAGAAATCAATAAAAAACATATTTGCCGAAAAAAGTAATAATCGTAAAATTATCATCAACACAACAAATGCGCGCGAAAAACGGACTTTATGCCCATTATTCTCCGCTAATGATAGACCGATATTTTTTCACAATTTTTGCGTGTTTTTTGCCATTTATCGCCTAAACACCCAGTGTTCATGTATTGTGCTTCTGACAGTACCTTATTGATGGTATGAGGCGTTGCTTCGCCTTTGTGCGAATGTGGAATAACTGCGATTTTTATATTTATTTGCACTTTTATATATTTTTCTACAAATTCAGTCATATTTGGCGAAGCTTGGGAACTTGGAAGTTCCTAATGTAGGCGGGATTTGAACCAAGGACTTTTTGATTATGAAATCTACTTTTCTATGGACCTAGGTAGTTTCCTGCAGTGCTGGCTAGGCAACTCGATTCATAAAAATACACTTTTGTAAAGAAAACATTGCACATTTGCTATTTATAAACCAGTTTCGGTCCTCATTCGGATACCTTAATCAGAAATGGAGCTCGTGCCGACGCTCCCAGTCTCTCACTACGTGCAAACCGTTGCACGTGCGTCTCATACTGGACCTCTTTATCCTCTGTTCCTTTGCCTTTAATAACCAAATCCTTTCTCTTGCTCCAGGTGAAGATCTGGTTCCAAAACCGCCGCATGAAGTGGAGAAACTCCAAGGAGCGAGAGCTCCTAGCATCAGGAGGTTCTCGGGAACAAACCTTACCAAACAAGAACAACCCCCATCCAGACCTCTCTGACGCAGAAGCTGACAAACACAAGCTATCACCCTCCCCCGTGCAAGAAGACCAACCTTCAGATGAGACGAAGAAGTTCGCGACGACGTCACAGAGCGAATTTAGAGGTTACGAAGACAAAATGGCGGCCGGCGGGTTTTTCAACCGTGACAGCTCGTTTTCCAATATGGCCGATGAGCCGGAGGAGTTTGACAGCGATGCGTCAGCTTCTGATGAAGAGATCAATGTGACATGATGGTAATGGTCTTGTCAAATAAAGTGTAAATTTTTGTATCATATTAATGTTTATGTTACGCTTTAGGGTTACTGTGTACTCTTACTCTTAGGTTTGAAAATTCTGAAAGGAAATTGAAAAGCCACCAAACATTGATCTCGCTTACCACAACCCTATTAGTTAGGCACCGGGTGCTACAAATAATTAAATTCACAAAAAGTAACCGTATACCTAATATATTACAAAAAAGTTATTATCCGCAAATACACAGGGCAATTTTATTATTAAATAGCTTATTTCCTGAAACAACAGCGCTTTCACCAAAGTTGTAGAACAAAACTTGTTGGAAATCACATTTTAAATTACACTTTTGTTGATTCCAGTTCCTAGAACCTACGAATAAATTCTGCAAAAAATTAAAGTACCAACTTTTTTCTTATCTCATTTGACGGCCCGTTTTTAGCAAAAAACACAATCATCCAAAAAGAAAATATGTATTTTTTTTTCATTGGCGGTTTTCTAGCCGAATGGGAATGGTTATACTGGGTGCCCTCTTCTTAAGAACGGCTCAACCCTTCATGCACAGTGTGGAGTAAATTCATATATTTTGTGGTATAAATGAAAATATTGAACCAAAATTATCTTCGGATTTCGGTAACTGTGCCAGGTAAATAAATACTCTTTATATTTTGTAACCATGACCGTGTTGTAAATATTAATTGAAAAAAATAACTACTTTTAAATAATAAATTGCAACCTGTGCTGTTACCTTAGCTCATGCAATAAAAGAGAGAGTGAGTTAAACATACCGAGCATGAAGAGGCCTTTACTCAGCAGTGGGTGCTAACAGGCTATTGATGATGATGATGATGATGAAGCTAAACAAAAATCTTGACTTCTTAATTGTTTCAACCTTTTTCACCCTCAACTTTGCGACATGAGCTGGGTGAAACCGCAACTTAAAATTCAATTCAATTCAATTCAAAAGTTTTTATTTCGGACGAATCCATAGTTTATATTTTTTTATTTGTGTATTGTTTCATAGGTATGTAGCGATAACATTATATTATAAAACTTGTAATTCAACTAAATGTACCATACACTTGTACCTACTATCATGTGATGTTAAATAAGATAACTTTCTACATTAGTTCAAATAACTATTCAATCTAATAAATAAATTAATCTAAAGATAAATTAAATCTAAATTTCAAATCATATTGTATATATATTTTTATAATTTCGTGCAAAATACTGTTAATTTACTACGAACTTTCTTAATTTATAAAACTTGCACAATTGAAATGTATAATAAATCATATTCATAAACATAAGCTTCAAGACTTCATTATTAGTGAAAAATTAATCTAATCTGCCATTAATTATTGTGGAATAAAAACAAGTAAAATCAGATTTCATGTCTCTTCATTGTTTTTAAACATTTAACCTATTTTTATTTTGGTACGTACCAATCGTAAACGTTTCTGAATAAAATAATGCTATGGTTCCCAGAAGCCTCAAAATCTCACCTGGAAGAGGGCGTATCACTGTTCTATTTAATGTTCTAGCAGTGGACTGTCTTAAAACAACTTTTTTTTACAGAAATGCATGGTAAAAACAAGGTACTAAGTTTCCTCTCGCCCTTAAAAACGGAGGAAACGATGAAGTCGTTTTGCTACCCCTAAATATTTATCCGATTTCGTTGATTTCGGTGTCAATCGTTTTTTAGATATTTATATACGTCTAAGCTTTTTCCCTTGTTTGAAATAAAAAAAAAAACAAGAAATACTTTTCATTTATATAACGAATTAAAAAAAGGAAAAAGCTTAGACGTAAATAAATATCTTATGGAAAAAAATCTACAAAAAATATTGACATCAAAATCAATGATATCGGTTAATATTAAGGGGTTCTTCATTTGTATGGGAGTGAGGGCGGTAAACATAATCAAAACGTGGTTTTTTGTCCCACCCAACTCAACTAATAACCGGACCACAGTGCGCGGGGAGTGTCGAAAGAGGATAAATACTATAAAGGCGTGAACACACGTCAGTCGCAGGACACGCCGTGTGGCGACCACTTTATTTATTTCACACCTTCGTTCACACTTCCTGGCGGGAGGTGTGGACATCCTAAGGGGTTTTGTGGGTGACCGGAACAAAATTAAATGTCAAAAAATACGGGATTAGGCCACAGTCTAAGATACCCCATGCTAGCTCTTATCCGTGTGGCATCAGTGCATCGATCGAACACAAAGGGGTATCCGACCATGTCGCTGAGTGTACTAAACCACTGACCTAAAAAACCAGCCCCTCTACCCTTGACGCATTTTTTTCAATATGGCGGATGTTACAAAATTCAATATTTCATCATTTTGTATTGGTATTGTACAAAATAGTATTATCTTTGAATAAACGATACGAAGAATATAAAATCAAAGGATGACTATGCGATGTAAAATAATAGTTATTTGTTATGCAAGAATGCAAAATTATTGTTTGCGGCGAGTGCTTGTATTGAAAACCGAGCTAGCGAAGGTTTCTAAAATTGAGCCACGAGCGTAGCGAGTGGTTCAAAAAAAGAAACCTGAGCGTAGCGAGGTATTCAGAAGCACGAGACGCAAATAATATTGCATTCGTGCGAAACACAAAACTTTTCATCTCACAGAAGCGAGGAAATGATTTTGTTAGCCAAGCGGGAAAAACTCTATAGACAACTACTTACAGGCAAAACAGGTGAGTCAAATAAGTTCCTTTTAAAAGCATATTTTACTGTAGTTACGGCTGCCGCACTAAAGTTTTGAGCTTCGTTGGTATTAAAACCATTCGTTTTATTAATAATTTCCTGAAGTTTATTTATCCAGACACAAAAATAATGTAAATAAAAGAATGTTTTTTTTCCGGGTACATTCTGAACTTTTACCATATAAAATAAAAAATTGTAGGAAATAAAAAATGAAATTAGTAATATCGTTTCAAAAAATGTATTTAACAAACCAAAACATAATTATCTATTTGATAAAACAGAAGCGAAGCATTTTTTTTATTTACTGGTATTAAAAATAAATATAGTGTACAAAATATTGAAAAGACTATAAGAAGAAACCGCGTTTCTGAATGTTCTATTCCGTAACTTTACCTTTTTAAAAGATCCTTATGCCCCATTTACATTCACAGTTTTGTATAGAGAATGGGTACGAACAATCACTTTCGCTGAAGTACGCGTGTAAACGAACTATGAATGAGGATCTTTTTTCGGTCTGGATCTGGCATCTACTTAAACGGCCAGTGTTTTTTTCTTTTTCAACACCATAGGGCGCGGGAAAGACTTTCCCGGCGTCGCGTTCAAATTTCGAAGCGCACTAAAATGCAGATAGTTTAAATCCGGCCTTTACACGATCGTAAGTTACTAGTAACAGCAAACTTTCCGAGCATGGGAGATGAAAAATTAATTTAAAAACTTTGTCATTATAAACGCACTGGCGTCAAAGGGTAACCTGGCAGGTAGGTACCTACTTGCCATAAAAAAACAAAGAACAAATAAAACAATGACATTTCACTCCCTTATTGATCAATAAAATTAGTGGCCTTAGTTCTCAAAGCAATTTCTTCCAGACGACCTTTACCCTCCAATACAAACCAAACTCTACTCACCCACGTAATTCGGCCCAATAGGCTCCGCAATAAAATCCAAACAGTCGCCAACATTTTATTTTATAGGCTGGCCTTATTATTCTAACCTATAAAAAAGGGAAAACATAAAAAAAAACCGGCCAAGTGCGTGTCGGACTCGCGCACGAAGGGTTCCGTACCATTATCTGTAAAAACGGCAAAAAAATCATGTCTGTTGTATGTTTGTTATATTTTAATTTAATATTTCTTTTTAAAGTGAATATATAACTAAATAGCCTGTTAATATTTAAAGTGTCTACCGGTTGCCGTTATCAATATCGTGCAAAATAGAGCAAAAAAATCACGTTTGTTGTATGGGAGCACCCTTAAATATTAATTATTTTATTCTGTTTTTTAGTATTTATTGTTACAGCGGCGACAGAAGTACAGTCGGTCACAGTCTCAGTTACCCCTTTTTGTTCGATTGGCGCCCTTATGCCGCGCGCGGTAAGAGCTGCCAAGGGGTATCTGAGATTGTGGCCGACCGTACATCATCTGTGAAAATTTCAACTGTCTAACTATCACGGTTTATGAGATACAGTCTGGTGACAGACAGATCGACAAACAGACAGACAGACAGACAGACGGACAGCGCAGTCCTAGTAATAGGGTCCCGTTTGGCACCCTTCGGGTACGGAACCCTAAAAACATAAAAAAATAAAACGGGACCCCAAAAGTCACTTGCAAATCGATAGCCACCAGATGGCGCCAAAAAATATCCTGTAACAAAAATTCACGGCCTTCTGGTTGAAGGAAGTTGTTTGTAACGAGAGGTCAAGAATTATTGGTGACGCTTAGAGGCGCGTGGCACGCACGCACCCGCCAAAATTGCAATAAATAGAAGTGAGAATGTGATTGTACAGAAGATCACAGTCATTACGAGTAAAATACAAGGTGTTACAAAAGTACCTAACTCTTTTTACAGAGTGTAACCTACTGGTCATCAGGATGTCAAATCTGTAAAAAAAAGTGGAAAAAAACAACTTTTATTTTATAACCTCAAAATTTAAATTTTTTCATATCTTTTTTGTTTTTTTTATTCACTCTAATTTAAAAATATGTTTGTGCGTGCAATTACATAGCTTTGGGTTGTTAAAACATTGTGAAAGTCAATGAAAACAATATTTAAAAAATACTTTTCTCCCGCCACATCGTTCACATTTTATTAATTTAAAAATTAACGGTACGTCATAGAGCATAAAAATATATTTTGGTTGTGATCCCTATCACCGGGTGCTATTACCCTGTAAAAATAGTTAGGTACTTTTGTAACACCTTGTATAATGCGCGCGGGATAAGAATGGGATGCAACCTTATGGAACTGAGACGCGCACGGTAAGCAAACTCGCGTCGATGCAACCTCATCGCGAGCGGACTATAATATAACATTTTGTCGGTCGCTACCGAGCTAAACAAAACAATTTTTACACTTAAACTTTCGTAAGAACCGCACATTTTGTATTTCGTAAAAGGTTAAACTTAATTGCATCCATGATTAAGGTCTCTGAATAAGAAACTAAACTAGTCGGCTACACAAGACATAAATACAAGTAAGTTTAACCGTTTATGAAATACAAAATAAACAAAACAAGTACCTAAAAAGTACATGTTAAGAAAAATAAGTTATTTTTTTTAAATAATAACTAATAAGTAAATAAAAAAACATATCGCCGATATTTTAGCTTCGAATAAACATACATAATATCTCATAAACGGCTGAACCGATTTACATATCTAAAACACTCGCTTGACAACCTGCTTTCAAATAAAAAAACGCATCTAAATCGGTTCACCCGTTCAAAAACTACGGTACGGTGCCACAGACAGACAGTCACCATCACAATACACACACACACACACACACACACATACAAACTTTTTGGGTCGGGGGGGTTAAATAAAAAATGCGAACGATCCTTCTGTTTCTAACCCACCTACTAATACTTATTCTGTGGCAACTGTCAGAAACACACGCGTTCAAAAACATACTCTGCGCCGCGTTTGATCTGTCGCTTGGTTTATCGTCCACTTACGATTTTTGAACGGCTAGGGGGGTTAGGCTGGAGTCCTAGTGGGCGCAAAGGGCTGTTTCTCGCGCCATTTGTGCCCTTCGCGCCCTTTATCGCGGTGAGCAGAGGTTAACACAAGTATTATTTGGACGCCTTCAACTTATCAAAGATCCAAGGCCCTGGAAGACCCAAACTGGGGCTTAAGTCTGTAACGCAATGGCGAGTCGATGGCGTTCCAGTAGAAGGACATAACCGGGGTTTCCTCATTTTTCTCCTACAACCAGCGAACTAATTCTCTAGAGTTAGAATCGGAATATTCTTTGCAGTACCTACTACAAAAACATTAAAAGGACCGACGGCATTATTAAATCGTAATTGAAGCTGTCAACTAGAAGCCCATTTTGGCACCATTGCGTTACAGGCTAAGGCCCCTGTTTCATCGCGGTGAACAGGGCCCTTAGCCTGTAACACAATGGTGCCAAAATGGGCTTCCAGTTGAGGATTTTAATTACGATTTATTGATGCTGTCAGGCCAGTGTCGGTCCTTTTAATGTTATTGTAGTACAGCAAAGAATATTATGAGTCTAATCCTAGAGGATTAGTTCGCTGGTTGTAGGAGAACAACGAAAAAATCCCGGTTTTGTCCATCTACCTGCGATGCCATTGATACGCCATTGTCATACAGGCTAAGGCCCCAGAAGTGTTATTTGGACGGCTTCAACTTATCAAAGATCCAAGGCCCTGGAAGACCAAAACTGCGGCTTAAGTCTGTAACGCAATGGTGCCAAAACGGCTTCATTACGATTTATTAATGCTGTCGGTCATTTTTATGTTTGTGTAGTAAGTACCTACAGCAAAGAATATTCTGATTCTAATTCTAGGGGATTAGTCCGCTGGTTGTAGGAGAAAAACAAGGAAAACCCTGTTTTGTTCATCTCCTGTTAACCTATCGACACGCCATGTTGCGTTACACTGGTACAGTCGACCACACGCTAGGATACCCCTTTTTGGGAGACTGCCGCGCGCCGTACAATGGACTTAAGGCCGGTCGTACAATGGACTTAAGGCCGGCCGTACAATGGACTTAATAAGGTGCTCTGTTTCGAACAAATACCTATAGGCAAACATGGCAATCGTGCTTATGAATAAAGCATATTTGGGAGCACGATTGCCATGTTTCACTATTTTTGTTCGAAGCAGAATACCTCGCTGTCCAGCATGCCGAAGGCTATCAACTCTGCCTTGCTCCCGGTGTCCCACCAACCTTATAACCTAAGGCGACTTGGTTTTAAACGAGAGGGTGCGTTTAGCTCTGCCGCCTGCTTGACGGCTTTCCTATGCATGAGGTTACTCTGGTAGGCAGTTTCACAGTTCAGTGGTACTCACCTTATGCTAGGGGTGGCCACTACCTCATACGATTACCTACCTAAGGTAGGGCGGATTTTATGGTAAGTAGTCCGATTAGTAGTCCGAGGAAACCCGTGGCTTAGATGGCTCCACACGTATTGACTTGTCTTTCCTGAGGGCTGGGCCGACTAAGCTGTCAGGATGGTATAGGTGCTGGGCAGGGCAAGCCTACTTCATCTAAAACAATGTCCCAGGCACCGCAGCGCCGAGTGACATACCTCTTCACCCATGTAGTGTGACTAGTTTGAGTGAAGGTGCCACTGGACGCTGTATAAATCATCTCATTGCGTAGATGTAAAATTGTGATTGCCTTAGTTTTTAGTCCGACTGATCAATCAGCTAGTTTAATACTAAGTATAGGTTGTACAAGACAGCACGTAGTAGAAAGACGCTTACACGCTAGCACTCTACTCGGTTTACGAAAAAAGTGTACGCTCTGATGTGCTGTCATGTGAACGTTTGACAATCCAAAGATAATGACGCTTATGATAATAAATCCAAAGATAAGACAAAGATGATGACGCTGAGATACGGCCGCTTTGTATTTTTATTTTTATTTGAGTTTTCATTCATGTTGTAATCTACACGTGTTTTTGCTTCTGATGTTGTTGTGTGTGTCAAGAAGTACCTATCTACACAAACAATAAGCGGTGGTGGCCTAGTGGTAAGAAAATTTGATTCGGAAGCGAGAGACCCAGGTTTAATTCCCGGTGCTGGCATGTACGAGTACATACCTATTACTTTGTTTCTTTTCAAAGTTACGTAGGTACATTTTTGGTCTATTTTGAGTGAAGGTGCCACTGGACGCTGTATAAATCATCTCATTGCGAAGATGCAAAGGCCTTAGTTTATTGTGTGTCAAGAAGTACTGACAAATAAATGCATGAATCTGAATCCTCTCGCCTAAACGAAGATCATCAATACGCCTGCAGCCACAGCTGCTAATAAGCACAAATGCATGACAAATCCGCGCAATTCGGTCACGTGACCGGCACGTGGCGCCAAACGTCATCTGGTGTCAGAGAGGGACACCCCCACAGGGTAGAGAGAGAGGGGGATAGAGTGTGTTTAAGCACTGACTTGAGGGTGGTGATAAAAGATAAGCTCTGTTTATTTGGTGTTTGGCCTTTATTGATTCGGTGATGATGGGCCCGGATTTGTAAACATTGGATTTGGATTGTGGTACACTTAAAAGATCGGCACTTTTTAGGTCAAAAGTTAAATTATTCTACCTAGCTAAGTATGTAAGAGTCCAATACTGACAGTCGACAACATTGGCGGAGCGACAAAATTAGTAACCTAACTTAAGGTGGGACGATAGCAACGTGGCGGGAAATTCAATATTTTCACAGTTTTTTACAATTTGCAAATTGAGCTAAATTTTTGTTCAGCGATTTTTCGTTCGCGGCAATAACATAGTATTCTTTTTATTATTATAAACAACAGAACAACAATAATTCAGCCGATTATGTGTTCAGGGCCCTTAGCCTGTAACACAATGGTGCCAAAATGGGCTTCCGGTTGACGGTTTTCATTACGATTTATTAATGCTGTCGGTCCAGTGTCGGTCCTTTTAATGTTATTGTAGTACAGCAAAAATTATTATGAGACTAATTCTAGAGGATTAGTTCGCTGGTTGTAGGAGAACAACGAAAAAATCCCGGTTTTTTCCTTCTGCCTAGGACGCCCCTGGTCTACGACAAGTTTTTTCGGCAGTGCCACTGATTCGTAGACCAGAACACATAATCGGCTGAATTATTGTTGTTCTGTTGTTTACAATAATAATTAAAAGAATACTGTTTTATTGCCGCGAACGAAAAATCGCTGAACAAAAATACCTACCTCAGTTTAGCTACAAAATGTAAAAAACTGTGAAGATTTTGAATTTCCCGCCACGTTGCTATCGTCCACCCTTAAGGAGAAAACCTATGCACAACTAGCGCCGCCAATGGAAAAAAAATCTTCTTTTTGGATGCGATTTTTGCTAAAAAGTGGCCATTTTTGGCGACAAAAGATTTTATTCGTAGGTTCTAGGATCTGGAATCTAAACCTAAGTCGCGTTGATAACCTAACGTTTCGTTTTTTTTGCAAAAAACGCATCCACAAAGAAGATGTTTTCTTTTCGTTAGCGCTAGCGTTAGTAAGGGAGGCCACGATTGAATGATTTTTGGGTATTTTTCGCTGACATATTTTTACTCTTTTTTTTTACTTCAGTAAAGTTTAAATAATGACCTTTAAGTCGGGTATCTCTTTACAAAAGAACATTTCTCTACAAATTACTAACAGTGGAACAATCTTCAACCTTCTTTCCCGTATCCACATAAAAGAAAGGGGTTCCCAACACAGCCCACATGAAAGCGTTCCCGCTTCCATTATAAATTGAATGAATGAATATGTCAAATGCAGCCATTTGCATTTTATATCTTATCGAGGCGTCTTTTATCTCTCGGGGCGAAGATTCTACCTCTGTTGTGCCTTTGAGGCTTTCGATGGTGCGTGTGCTTGGTTATTTTCTACCCGACTACAAAGCAAGGAGATTTTTTTAAGGAATAGAATAGAATAGAAAAATATTTATTTTTTATCATTTCAGAAAATAAATATTGTGTCCGCTGTGCGGGTAAATTTTGGTTACATTTGTCTTAAAGAACTAGTTACTTAATTTATGTGTGCTATTCTATAATAAATGCTATTTACAATTTAAGAACTTTTTTTTTTTTTAAGGAAAGCGTCGTGGAAGTCCTAGCGTTTCCCTTACTCCATCTAAAACAATGTCCCAGGCACTGCAGCGCCGAATGGTCTCTTTACCCATCTAGTGTAAGTGAAGGTGCCACTTGAAGGCTGTATAAATCATCTCATTACGTAAACTCTAATTTTTAATTCGAGTCCACGGAATGACAGTTCCTAGTATGCCACTGACAGATAAAGCCTTTGTAGCAACTGTCATTCGGTGGACTCGATTTAAAAATTAGAGTTTAGATGCAAAGGCCTTAGTAAAAATGTAGTAGGCAACGCTAATCAATCAAAAATGTCGGTAGCCAAACAACCACGCCGTTTAACTGTTGACAAGAGTCCCCCAAAAACAAATTCGCGTAAAGTGACCTCCCAACTAAGTTGTGTACCGAAGCACTTTGCTACAACTATCCAGTTTCTAACAGAGATTGTGTTGCGAAAAATAAAATGCATTTTGTCCCGTCGACATTTTTGTTCGGCCAATACCTATACAAGGTGTTACAAAAGATCCTAACTCTTTTTACAGGGTGATAGTGTATATTATATGCTCTTTGGTGATAGGTTGTGATATAAAAATATATTTTTTTTATCAAAGACCATCAGAAGGGTGGCATTAAGATGAAATACGTCTCAGAACTAGCGCCGCCAATGGAAAAAAATCTTATCTTTTTTTGGATGCGTTTTTAGCAAAAAACGCTCCTGCGATTTCTCAACGCGAGGCAACTTTTTTTAGGACCTAAGGTTTGGATTCCAGATCCTAGAACTTATGAATGCAATCCTGGAATCCAGACCTTCGGTCCTAAAAATAGTTAAGCCTCGCGTTGAGAAATCGCAGGAGCGTTTTTTGCTAAAAACGCATCCAAAAAAGGTTATGTTTTTTTTTTCCATGGCGGCGCTAGTTCTGAGACGTATGGCGTCTTAACAGTAGATCTCAAGATCGAACTCAAGTAGGTGATCTCAGAAAAGTCAAATGCTAATAATGTCAAGCCTTGGCTAATGTCAATGTCAATCTGAAGATAGTGTCTATTAATATGCTGACAGCTGTTCAAGTTTGACATTAGCATTTGACTTTTCTGAGTTCACTTACTTGAGACCGAGCTCAAGTAGGTGATCTTAGACGACTATTAATATTATATTATATTTATTTTTTATATTTATTTCATAGGGAAGCTGGCAGCTCACATAACTAAATAGTTAGTTTTACATAAATGAGCGAATAGTTAAACTTAAAAAACAGAATAGAAGCCCAAAACAAAGAGAAAAATTTAGACCTATAAATAAACAATGGGCTGTCTCTTAGAGCTAAAGGTTAGCTTTCACAGATAGTTAAATAAAGTAAGTCAAAAAACTGAGAGCTGTGTGACATTGTCACTATAAAAATATTTAAATTAATTAGGTATACAAATATTTAAGCCCAAAAAACCGCGATGCCACCCTTCAACTGCCTATACAAATGATGCCACACTTATACTATCCTTTCTATCCTAATTTCAGTCTACGTACCTACATGAACGTAGGAACTTACTTAGTAGGTTTAGATGGGTAGGTAAATGGAATCGACATTACTATAGCTGTTTTGTACCTTGGTTTGTATGTAACTATCGAATGTTGTTAAATTGCTTGTGAAACGTGATACTAGCAGTGAAAGCTACAGGGGCGGACTAGGGCGAAAGTATTGGGCTGTGGTTAATTTAATATGCAGGGTGTTAAAAGACCGCCAGCAGACCCGAAAGGTACGCCAAAACAAAGATTTTTTTCTATAAATTATTGCTGGGAAATTATTTTGCTTTTGTAGGTTATAATTTTGGAAAATATGATGTCATGTTTCATGTCTGCAATGAAGAAATACCATGATGTCATGTTTCATGTCTGCAATGAAGAAATACCATGATGTCATGTTTCATGTCTGCAATGAAGAAATACCATGATGTCATGTTTCATGTCTGCAATGAAGAAATGCCATGATGTCATGTTTCATGTCTGCAATGAAGAAATACCATGATGTCATGTTTCATGTCTGCAATGAAGAAATACAATGATGTCATGTGTCATGTTTGGTGCCATGATATAAGGTAATATCACGCGGTATGAAATGTCATGAAATATATCATTCGAAGTGCACTGTTTCGCGCATGTCTATTTGACAGTCGCGTTCCGGTTCCTCTATGGTACCTACTTCGAATGTTTGTTTGAAAACAGCTTATTGAGAGGGATGGTTTTGGTATCGATTGAATGGGAATTAAATAGAGTAAAGAACGAATGAAATGAATTTGTAATTTTCCTTGCCAGGGCAGAAAAAAAGGAAACGTTGATTTTGAAGGAACTGTTTTCAATGCTTTTATGAATTTATCAGGGAATATCACGAAATTATGCTTCTAATTACTCTCTGTTACATCCCCTTGCCCTGATATCAGCTTCCATGCGATTTCACAAGGGCCCGTAGGTTTCATGATTTTACCAATACTTTTCAACATCACGTACCTTCCAAAAGATTTGTTTAGTTTATGAATTGAAAATTTGAAACGAATGTTTTTTTTTTTTTTTTAATTGATACCTAATAATCGCTTTTAAATAGGAACAAGCAAAAGTATTTGAATTCGAAGTGTTTTTCAAAACAATAAATAACAGTTTAAAAAAACTAAAAAAACACGCTTTTATAGCTAACCGAACTAAAAAGAAGAAAATATTTTTTTATTACAATGAGTTTAAAATTATAACAGTTATTAACAGAATAATTCAATTCAGAGTAAAAATCGTGGGGTGCTCGATATATTAAATGTTACAATAATTCTATTGGCAACTATCTATGAGATGCACCCCACGCTTTTTTTACTCTGAATTGTCTGTTAATTGAACGAGCGAGCGAAGCGAGCAAAGTTCTCCGAGTCTACTGGAACAATCCGGCGTTTGTACGTATGTATGTATGTTTGTATGTATGAATGTTCGTTCGACGATAACTTGAGTAAATTTGGTCGGATCGTTATAAAATTTGGTAGGCGGGTAAATTAAATTAAAAGAATTTTTAAGTTCGAACATGAGCCAAATCGGTCGAGGGGTTGCCGAGATATGGGGTTGTTAAGTTTATATGGGGTCGCGAGTTCAAAGTTCAGGGCAAACCACTAGTAACTTAAATTTTATTATAATTTTAAACTCTTTGTAACTAGTGGTTCGCCCCGAACTTTGAACTCGCGACCCTCTATCTCAGTAACCCCTCGACCGATTTGGCTCATGTTCGAACTTGAAAATTCTCTTGGCCTCATTTACCCGCCTACCAAATTTCATGACGATCCGACTACATTTACTCAAGTTATCGTCGAACGAACATTCATACATACATACATACATACATACATACATACATACAAACGCCGGATTGTTCCAGTAGACTCGGAGAACTTCGCTCGCTTCGCTCGCTCGTTCAATAAAAAAATATTTTCTTCTTTTTACTTCGGTTAGCTATAAAAGCGTGTTTGTTATTTATTTTTATTTTTTTAGTTCGATTTATAATTTTTTTGTAAATTTCTGACATTTCTAGTACTCAAACCTCAGTTAGCTCGATAGAGTCTTTTGATCCCTACATGAAAAAGAATCGATTGGCATTTTTTTTTATTTTAGCATTTTTTTTGCTGACCGTACTTTTTTTCCAAAATCCGTGAATGCAGTTCTTATTATATCAAAAAGTTATGGAAGGTCTCCTTAAAACGTTTTCCTGTAACTATAACGGTTAAGGTACCTGCCCTTACCGCCCCATCTCAAAAATCCACCCTGTATAATGGGACTGTATAATGCAAAACTGTTTTCAAATTATTGAATTGTCATTGGTCCTTGATACGTATGCAAAGTTTCAAATTAATCAGACTTCTGGAAGTTGGTGAAAATCATGCTCAAAGATTCCGTTACATACATACACTCATACATCGATGGCTCCTACGTAAACTACCGTATCCCACAAAATGGCGATTTTCATGTTTTTCGTTTTTTGTCATTAGATGATTATTTCGCATCTATCCCAAAAACAAAAACTTAATAATATTCAAAAATGAAGATTTTTTCAGACGTAAACTATCGTATGTTGATCACGGGCGCGCCGTAAACTATCGTATCGACCTCTTGCGGTAGTTTACGTGGGACACATTGCATGCTACGCCTATCGTAAGTATATCTTACCATTCTCTACGTGGGAAGTATATAGATCTGAGCTTGTGTTTTGTGATGAAGCATGTTCTTAGTAAACATGTTAAGTATTCAGTTTTGTTAGTATTCCTGCGTTTTCTATCAATTTTGTTCAAAACTATAGTATGTAACACATACGATTACGTACGTTGATTTTTCGAGGGGGTATGCTACGGTACGTTACACATACCATTTTGTACGACGTCGATAAAAAGTGATGTTGTATCGTATGTAACACGTACAATTATTTACTTGGTTTATATGAACCTGTTAACTATTGTATGTGTCACTTAGACTTATTTACGTTGCAATATTAGGCTGAGCTTATGACAATATCTTACAGATACGATAGTTTGCATGGAGGTTGAACAAAAAAAATATACATTTTTTATTCAAATATTCAAATAATTCAAATCGTTTATACCACTTAAAGCAGATTTGATTAATAATAACATCTTTTTTTGTCGTAGATTTTTTTTTTAAATACAAAACCATCACTGAAATCGACTACTTATTAAACGGATGGAACAAACTAAAAATCAAAACAAAATCATAACATAAAAGTTTCCGCTTTGTGTATCGTATGGTGGAAAACAAATATACTTACTTCATGATGGTAAATTACACACTACTGTTTGGGACCTTCACTTTCACTAGAGTTATTTTTAACAAGGATTTGAAATGAAACACGGATGTGGTTTCTTATAGACTGACCAACCGTTTTTGTATGCATGCTTGAGATACGCTTTGGTTGACGATGAAATTTCAGTTACCCGGGTTTTAAATTTCCGAGACTCGACTTGGCGTAGGCAAATCAATACCAATAGAAGCTGAACACCAAACACATGAAGATAACAAGAAATTCATTTATAAAATATATTTTTTACTGAAGATACAAACACTCCACAAAGGAGCTTCAAAACAAAGATTAAGAGATCCTCATTTGGTTCATCAAATACTCACAAACTTAGATCCTAAGGATTTAAAAAGGCCCAATCTTGGTGTAGTTTGCAGCAGACTTTTAGATTGAAAATATGTTCATAGCCTGTAAGTTAATAGATTCAATTATTAAAATCATAGATAAATCTGTATTTATTCTAAATGAATTCTTTTGGCCAGTTGGATGGACTCAAGACTTGTTGAGAACTGTGTCTGTATGCTTGACAAGCTCAGCCGTTACCATTAATTTCATTTGGTCTAGTTCCTAGACACGCGGTGTTCATGTGCATGGTAACGAGAAGATGTTAATGGATCAGTGGCCTTTTTACAGTATATGAACGCTTCTAAGTATGAACACAATAGTAAGCCAAACTGAAACTCCGATCTGCGTGATGTATTGTATATTCCAATACTTTCATTGGTGCCTAAGGTACACTGTGTTTGGCTTGGCTTCTTTGACTAAGTCTGTATACTAATAGGTGAAATGTCTGACTCATCTTTGGATCACAAAGTAACCAACAACCACCACAACCAAAGAGTATTCTATCCGTCAATCTACGCCAGAGAAAATACACGTCTGAGTCTGAGTGACTGCTGCAGTCTTCTTGGGATAACTATCGTGGGCTCCTAAGCTTGAAAGTTTAGGTAAAGTTTAGCTCCTGCAATGCTCCTGTTTTGCATGTCCTGAGTAAGAATAGGAAAATGGCTGATACAAGTTATCCCGAAACCCGGCACTGAAGAATAACTATGTGACAACATCATCCCTCCAAATACGAATTCCCAATACAGATTCGTTAAAATTTACAGGAATTCTTAAGATTGTTCATATCTTACTAATTTACAGTCTTTATTTCTAACTGTTTTCTTCAAAACTGTAACCGGCATGGTGATTGAGAAAAAATTGCTGCGTTTACCACCTCAGTGGCAAATATGAATTTTATTTCCCAACCGTCCTTTTCGAGCTCATCAACGGATAATATCGGGGTTGGTTAGCCTAAAGTAGGCCTCTTTAGAGTTTATGCAAGCCTTTAAAAAAAACAAGTAATGAGAAAAGCACTGAGGCAGAGAGTCTACAATGGGCCACTCCTACTTTATTTAAGTCTAGTACTTTTTCATTAAATATCTTGAAGTGGGAAAGAATAAATAGTTGATTCGGTCGTGAGCTTCAAGGAAACTGTTGAAATTAAAATTACTATTTGCCAGGGTGGTAAACGCCACTAATTTTACCCAAGTCCCCACCCCGGTGGCAGTTTCGAAGGGGACAGTTGGGAAAATAGGAAATATACAAATTGATTAGTGGAATGGAAACATAAGGAAGTATAAAAAGTTATTTCATATAAATGTATATTTATAATTTAGGTTTAGGTTCTACTAAATGTAATAAATGAAGTAAATATGAATTATCACTTAGATAAACCTCTGGTCCCATTTAAAATTTTAATATTTCCCCATGTATTTACTAAATTAATGTTACATACCATACTATTTTTCATGTGATTTACAAAGTAAAAAACTTTAAGTGCCACATACATGTCATTTTACCTGCGATTTATCCATGTAAAACATGGTATGTGAAACATACGATATTTTCAGTCACCTCATCCACGCCGTAAAAAATGGTAAGATTAACATACGATATTTTCTTACTTCGTTACCCCGTCGTAAAGAATCGTAACAACAATATCTCCAAAAGTATTCAAAATACAGCTTTTACTTTAGCACATAAAAATCGAGCCCAAAATAACCTAATTATGGTAAAAATTTCAAACCAAAAGCTTTAAAATCAAAAGAACGGTTAAAGAAAACATCTTTAAATGGCTCTCCTGGAAAGTTAGCTTTTTGAACATACGGTAGTTTACGTAGGAGCCATCGACATACTGGCCAAGCTTATAAAAGCGTGTTAAAAACATGCAATTTTTATCTTGCTGAGTGTATAAATCAGGAATAAGTAACATTTAAAGAAAACCAACCATGATGATTGTCAATACCTCTATAATAGTAAATATTATAATAATAAATATTTAGGTTGTGATCCCTATCACCGGGTGCTACTACCCTGTAAAAAGAGTTAGTATCTTTTGTAACACGTTGTATAATAAGGTAGTATATGGGCACCCAAAAATACGAGGACCAGAGTAGAGTATATGGGCACCCAGAAATATGAGGACCAGATACTTTTCAAAAATGATTTTCGGAATATTTTGTCGGTTATTCCTTCGGTCAATGACAATGTTTGTGTTAATTCCTTTACTCAAAAAAGCTCGTAATATGGTCATTAATTCGACAACCTTCTTTGAGCAAAGGAGGACTTGCGGGCTACTTTGATTAGGCGCCAGAAAAGTTGTATGGAATTTCATTAATGTCGTGTTTTGCGGCCAGAAAAACTGTATGAAAATCCATTAATGTCGAGTTTTGTTTCAAAAATAGAACTCAAAAGTCAGGCACAAAAAGTATTCATTTAGAATTTGGCTGTTTGGGTGCTGGCAGTCTACAAATTGCATAGAAAAAAAAAAGCGCGGCCATATTGTTTTCGCCGCTTCACGCGTTGTTCGAAGTGATTTTTTCAGTGAGTTCTGTTTCTGTTGTAAATAAAAGTGAACTCTTCAAGCAACGAATCCTCCGATTCAATGTGTTTAACAACGCCGAGCATAAAAAGGAAGCGAAATAAGAGATTTAAAGGTACCAATTGCTACCGAAGTCAAAGGAAAAATACAAGTTTATCTACGAAAAGTTTGCGGAATGAAAAATCAACAGAAAGTAAACTAAGACAAAAGGTAAGCTGCTTCTATTTAAATTACTCGCATTGTTTGAGTAAAGCACTATACAAGCCTTGGTCTGCAATGAGTGCGCTTCTGGCCACGCTATGATGGCCTCGAGCTTAGCTTAACTACGCTCTCGGCCGTCAAGCTTGGTCATCATTGCAGCCCTTGCTGTCCGCGCTATAAAGGCCTCGACCTTCGGTCTCGGCCTTCATTTCAGCTTGTCCATCAAGGGCTGCAATGCTGACCACGCTGTGAAGGCCTTGAGCTGCGCTACGCTGCGCTCTGTCGGCCATCAAAAGCGCGCCAGAAACGCACCCATTAAAGACCGCGGCAGTAATGTACTATTTATACTTCGACCATAAACACAACCATACCGTGATGTAGGTGCTTTACAGCGCCATCTAGTGTACACGAAAAAAGGAAGTCTAAGCTAAGAGGAAAACCTCTTATTAATTCGTTATACCTACCTACCTACAAGATTACAAAAGATCTCTTTAATCATGGTAATAGCACCCGGTGATAGGGATCACAACCTAAATATTTTTTTGCTATACGTGTCCTAGTTTTCATAGTCCTAGCAGCTACGAAAAAAAAGCAGATTTTTATGATGACACAAAAATAAGCGATTTGACCCGCAGCAGCACAAGTTTCATCTCTTAGGAAAGAGGCGCCACATCTAATAAATAACAGTTTAAAAAAACTAAAAAAACACACTTTTATAGCTAACCAAATTAAAAAGTATAAAAAAAAATTTATTTACAAAGAGTTTAAAAATAAACTATTTAAGTTATTAACAGAATAAAAAATATTTTTTATTTTAGCATTTTTTTTGCTGACCGTACATTTTTTCCAAAATCTGTGAATGCAGTTCATAATATCTCAAAAAGTATAGAAGGTCTCCTAAGAACGCTTTCCTGTAACTATAGCGGTTAAGGTACCTGCCCTTACTGCCCCGTCTCAAAAATACACCCTGTATAATGGCACTGTAGGGTTATAATGGGAAACTGTTATCAAATTATTGCATTGTCATTGGTCCTTGATACGTATGCAAAGTTTCAAATTAATCAGACTTCTGGAAATTGGTAAAAATTATGCTCAAAGATTCCGTTACATACATTACATACATACAGGCCAAGCTTATAAAAGCGTGTTAAAAATAAACTTTGAAAAATTCAGCCTAACCGATTTCAATGATTAATATCTTAATCGAAAGGAAATTGCTTATTGTACATACAACCGAAAAAATTGATTTCAAAAAACTATGATGGATGCCGTAAATCCTACACGACGTTTAGTTTTTTTTTTATTTGTCTGTTTTTACTCAATTATGCAAAAAGAAATATAAAAAATAAATTAATATCGTTAGTCGTTACCAATTTAATAATTGAACGAGCGAGCGAAGCGAGCGAAGTTCTCCGAGTCTACTTGAACAATCCGGCGTTTGTATGTTTGTATGTATGTATGTATGTTTGTATGTATGTATGTATGAATGTTCGTTCGACGATAACTTGAATAAATTTAGTCGGATCGTCATGAAATTTGGTAGGCAGGTAAATGAGGCCAAGAGAATTTTTAAGTTCGAACATGAGCTAAATCGGTCGAGGGGTTGCTGAGATATGGGGTCGCGAGTTCATAGTTCGGGGCGAACCACTAGTTTTAATTTAAAAAAGTGCATGCCAATCACCGAACTAAATCCCATAGAATCCGCATTACGTATAAAATCACAATAAAAACTTGTCCCCACAGAAACAAATGATATCAGCAATAGAACAATACAAAACATCATTTCGACCATACGTCTAATATTCGAATGTCTACCTTATTGCATTAGCGTACAGTTTTACTTTAATTGCATAGACTACGAGCAAATAAGCTCCCAAAGGCAGTTTGGACATATATTTTTCCAGACACATTTCAGAGTTCTATGTTGTATCTAGTTTTATCCTTAATCGAAGATGCCAATAATATCTTTAGTAGTTTAGGAAATATTTAGGTTTTACATGAGCTGGAAAAGCGGGGCATTGCCCTCGCGTCATAGTAACTACGAGGGGGCTTCTGAAGCTCAATACACTTTTTGAATCTTAGAATTAGCTTTTCAGCTTTTCTATACCCTGAAAAAAAACTTAATTGCCCTGAAAATGGTTTAAAATGGCTTCCTTGACTTCGTCGGAAACGTTCTTCCTCGAAGGTATTTTTTAATTTACAGAGACAAATTAGTACCTAGATTGTTACCCGAGGGACTTTTCAACATCACATACCGAGAGATTAACGAATGTTTGTTTATTTTTAAGGTCGTTAATTGACCTTTCCATTGATACCTAATAATCCCCTCACACATACTCACAATCGGTTTCAAATAGGAACAAACAATAGTTATTTGTTATGCAAGAATGCAAAATTATTGTTTGCGGCGAGTGCTTGTATTGAAAACCGAGCTAGCGAAGGTTTCTAAAATTGAGCCACGAGCGTAGCGAGTGGTTCAAAAAAAGAAACCTGAGCGTAGCGAGGTATTCAGAAGCACGAGACGCAAATAATATTGCATTCGTGCGAAACACAAAACTTTTCATCTCACAGAAGCGAGGAAATGACTTTGTTAGCCAAGCGGGACAAACTCTATAGACAACTACTTACAGGCAAAACAGGTGAGTCAAATAAGTTCCTTTTAAAAGCATATTTTACTGTAGTTACGGCTGCCGCACTAAAGTTTTGAGCTTCGTTGGTATTAAAACCATTCGTTTTATTAATAATTTCCTGAAGTTTATTTATCCAGACACAAAAATAATGTAAATAAAAGAATGTTTTTTTTTCCGGGTGCATTCTGAACTTATACCATATAAATTAAAAAGTAGGAGATAAAAAATTTAATTAGTAATATCGTTTGAAAAAATGTATTTAACAAACCAAAACATAATTATCTATTTGATAAAACAGAAGCGCAGCATTTTTTTTATTTACTTGTATTTAAAAATAAATATGTGTACAAAATATTGAAAAGACTATAAGAAGAAACCGCGTTTCTGAATGTTCTATTCCGTGACTTTACCTTTTTAAAAGATGCCTAAGCACCATTTACATTCACAGTTTTGTATAGAGAATAAGAATAAGAATAAGAATAAGAATAAGTTTATTTGCGTAAAAAGTGATACATAGAGTGTTACAAATGTATTTTAACTAGGTGTTGTTGATCAAGACAAGATTTTAGCTTCTGTTGCTGTGCTAGACTAGAAGTCTGTATTACAGCAATCAGTGCCTATTCCCCACCGTAGTCTCAGGGGTTCTAGTATTCAGTAGCAGGTTTTAATAGCATTTCAATACATGTAAACAAATTATTAAGAATAATGTGTTAATTCAATTACACAGAAAAAAGATAAAAGTAAAAAAATAAGAACAAATCCTCAAAAAGAATTTAGGCTCAATATGTAAAGAGTGTGAAAGTTAGTGTAGGTATTTAAGTAACTCCTCTCAACGTGTAGTGTATGTATGTGCAGCGGTGTGTGTGGTGAGTGTGTGAAAGTGAGAGGGTGTGTGGATAGTTCAATATGAGGTGCTTGTTTTAAGAGGTTGTTACAGTAATAAGATTCTCGGTTTCATCGTATGTTTGTAGTTGCAGCCATTTAGAAACTTCTTTTTTACACTTAGATAGGCATAGTGGGTAAATGTTAAGCATTTTTCTATAGACAACTACTTACAGGCAAAACAGGTGAGTCAAATAAGTTCCTTTTAAAAGCATATTTTACTGTAGTTACGGCTGCCGCACTAAAGTTTTGAGCTTCGTTGGTATTAAAACCATTCGTTTTATTAATAATTTCCTGAAGTTTATTTATCCAGACACAAAAATAATGTAAATAAAAGAATGTTTTTTTTTCCGGGTGCATTCTGAACTTATACCATATAAATTAAAAAGTAGGAGATAAAAAATTTAATTAGTAATATCGTTTGAAAAAATGTATTTAACAAACCAAAACATAATTATCTATTTGATAAAACAGAAGCGCAGCATTTTTTTTATTTACTTGTATTTAAAAATAAATATGTGTACAAAATATTGAAAAGACTATAAGAAGAAACCGCGTTTCTGAATGTTCTATTCCGTGACTTTACCTTTTTAAAAGATGCCTAAGCACCATTTACATTCACAGTTTTGTATAGAGAATGGGCACGAACAATCGCTTTCGCTGAAATACGCGTTTAAACGAACTATGAATGAGGTTTTATTTTCCATCGGGATCTGGCATCTACTTAAACGGCCAGTGTTTTTTTCTTTTTCAAAACCATAGGGCGCGGGAAAGACTGTCCCGGCGTCGCGTTCAAATTTCGAAGCGCACAAAAGTTCAGATAGTTTAAATCCGGCCTTTACACGATCGTAAGTTACTAGTAACAGCAAACTTTCCGAGCGTGGGAGATGAAAAAGTATATTTTGAATTTGAAGTATTTTTCAAAACAAAAACATGCGATTTTTCTCTCGCTGAGAGTATAAATCAGTAATAAATAAAAATTTCATCTCCCATGCTCGGAAAGTACACAGCGTACTTTCTACGATCACATCACATGTATAAATTAACAGCTACTTTAAACATGCGATCGTAGAAAATAATTTTATAACTATCTGCAACTAGGTATTTGCGCTTCGTTTGAACGCGAAACTCCTTTAAATACTGGGTGTTAAAAGACCGCCAACAAAGCGGGAAACCACGTATTGTCCTCATTATAAGGAACATTTTTGCCCAAGGAACTATGCCTGGGAAATCAACGGTTTCCGAGATATTGAGGTTCAAAGTCAGACTTTTCAAAACTTTTTTTTTGCATAAATGTATTTAGTATCAAGTACTTAACATTTCTTCTCAAGAAGCCATATCAAAATATTGAATATTTCTTACAAAAAATGACGTTAAAATTGCAACCCGCAATGTATTCTAAACATCGGCACCTCAAGTATAAGTAGTATAAACTTATGCCAACGCTTGCGTAATATGACTTCCGTGTGTTACACTTACATTGCGTAATAAAATATTTTTCAAAATTATAACCTAAAAAACCAAAATCATTTCCCAGCAATAATTTATCGAAAAAGTACTTTGTTTTGGTATCTAGTATGCGTGCCTTTCGGGTCTGTCGGCGGTCTTTTAACACCCTGTATAAGGAACTCCTTTAACTTGTAGCTTTGATGATGATGATGAACTCATTGCTAGGCAACGCCACAGACTTATCTGTCAAAGCAAAGAAGAAGGAAACTCATTTCACTAGACTCTATGTTGGTACAGTCGGCCACAGTCTCAGATACCCCTTTTTGTTCGATTGGCGCCCTTATGCCGCGCGCGGTAAGAGCTGCCATGGGGTATCTGAGAGTCTGGCCGACCGTACCTTTGTCTATACCATTGTTTTTCTCGCTTGGCTAACAAAATCATTTCCTCGCTTCTTTCAGATGAAAAGTTTGTGTTTCGCACGAATGCAATATTATTTACTGTAGTTACGGCTGCCGCACTAAATTTTTGAGCTTCGTTGGTATTAAAACCATTCGTTTTATTAATAATTTCCTGAAGTTTATTTATCCAGACACAAAAATAATGTAAATAAAAGAATGTTTTTTTTTCCGGGTGCATTCTGAACTTTTACCATATAAATAAAAATTTTCTAGGAGATAAAAAATTAAATTAGTAATATCGTTTGAAAAAATGTATTTAACAAACCAAAACATAATTATCTATTTGATAAAACAGAAGCGCAGCATTTTTTTTATTTAATGGTATTTAAAAATAAATATGTGTACAAAATATTGAAAAGACTATAAGAATAAACCGCGTTTCTGAATGTTCTATTCCGTGACTTTACCTTTTTAAAAGATGCTTATGCACCATTTACATTCACAGTTTTGTATAGAGAATGGGCACGAACAATCGCTTTCGCTGAAATACGCGTTTAAACGAACTATGAATGAGGTTTTATTTTCCATCGGGATCTGGCATCTACTTAAACGGCCAGTGTTTTTTTCTTTTTCAAAACCATAGGGCGCGGGAAAGACTGTCCCGGCGTCGCGTTCAAATTTCGAAGCGCACAAAAGTTCAGATAGTTTAAATCCGGCCTTTACACGATCGTAAGTTACTAGTAACAGCAAACTTTCCGAGCGTGGGAGATGAAAAATATGCTTTTTCATCTCCCTCGCTCGGAAAGTTTGCTGTTACTAGTAACTTACGATCGTGTAAAGGCCGGATTTAAACTATCTGCATTTTGTTGCGCTTCGAAATTTGAACGCGACGCCGGGACAGCCTTTCCCGCGCCCTATGGTGTTGAAAAAGAAAAAAACACTGGCCGTTTCAGAAGATGCCAAGTCCTGAGAGAAAAAAGAGCCTCATTCATAGTTCATTTACACGCGTACTTCAGCGAAAGTGATTGTTCGTGCCCATTCTCTATACAAAACTGTGAATGTAAATGGGGCATAAGCATCTTTTAAAAAGGTTAAGTCACGGAATAGAACATTCAGAAACGCGGTTTCTTCTTATAGTCTTTTCAATATTTTGTACACAATATTTATTTTATAATACCAGTAAATAAAAAAAATGCTTCGCTTCTGTTTTATCAAATAGATAATTATGTTTTGGTTTGTTAAATACATTTTTTCAAACGATATTACTAATTTAATTTTTTATCTCCTAGAATTTTTTATATTATATGGTAAAAGTTCAGAATGCACCCGGAAAAAAAAACATTCTTTTAATTACATTATTTTTGTGTCTGGATAAATAAACTTCAGGAAATTATTAATAAAACGAATGGTTTTAATACCAACGAAGCTCAAAAATTTAGTGTGGCAGCCGTAACTACAGAAAAATATGCTTTTAAAAGGAACTTATTTGATTCACCTGTTCTGCCTGTAAGTAGTTGTCTATAGAGTTTTTCCCGCTTGGCTAACAAAGTCATTTCCTCGCTTCTGTGAGATGAAAAGTTTTGTGTTTCGCACGAATGCAATATTATTTGCGTTTCGTGCTTCTGAATACCTCGCTACGCTCAGGTTTCTTTTTTTGAACCACTCGCTACGCTCGTGGCTCAATTTTAGAAACCTTCGCTAGCTCGGTATTCAATACAAGCACTCGCCGCAAACAATAATTTTGCATTCTTGCATAACAAATAACTATTAAAAGGAACTTATTTGACTCACCTGTTTTGCCTGTAAGTAGTTGTCTATAGAGTTTGTCCCGCTTGGCTAACAAAGTCATTTCCTCGCTTCTGTGAGATGAAAAGTTTTGTGTTTCGCACGAATGCAATATTATTTGCGTCTCGTGCTTCTGAATACCTCGCTACGCTCAGGTTTCTTTTTTTGAACCACTCGCTACGCTCGTGGCTCAATTTTAGAAACCTTCGCTAGCTCGGTTTTCAATACAAGCACTCGCCGCAAACAATAATTTTGCATTCTTGCATAACAAATAACTATTGCTCTCGTGCTTCTGAATACAAGCACTCGCCGCAAACAATAATTTTGCATTCTTGCCTAAAAAATAACTATTATTTTATAGAAAACCACCATATTATATACCATAGTATAATTGAACGAGCGAGCGAAGCGAGCGAAGTTCTCCGAGTCTACTGGAACAATCCGGCGTTTGTATGTATGTATGTATGTATGTATGAATGTTCGTTCGACGATAACTTGAGTAAATGTAGTCGGATCGTCATGAAATTTGGTAGGCGGGTAAATGAGGCCAAGAGAATTTTCAAGTTCGAACATGAGCCAAATCGGTCGAGGGGTTACTGAGATAGAGGGTCGCGAGTTCAAAGTTCGGGGCGAACCACTAGTATAATAAACATGAGTAAAGTACTTGGGCACCCTAAAATATAAGGACCAAATACTTCACTCCAAAAATTTAGATTTGTAGAATAAACTGTGAAATTGTCAATCAGTTTTAATCCATTTTATACTTCGACCGTAAACACAACCATACCGCGATGTATGTGTTTTACAGCCCCATCTAGTGTACATGAATCCATTTCCGAAACTGCGTTCGACTCGGGTTAGTAAGTTAGTAATATTAGTAAAACTTATTCGAAAATGAATGATAGCAATTTACTAATCTTGTTTTCGAAAATAAATGTTAGTAAATTCAGATTATTCGAAAAGTGATGTCATTCATAATCGCTCATCTTTTATCGTTCATTCGATTCATATGACATTTGACATTTTGACCGAATGTAAAGACGAAGTGAAACGATAATACACTCACTGCCGGTTCTGATTTGAGAAATTAGCTGAGCAGGCGCTTAAGTTCTACCTCTGCGGATTTCTCGCAGAGAGGCGGTGGCGGGGCCAAGGAGGTTCCGTGGCAAACCTCTCCCGTCAGGCGGCCGCGAGTGATGGGGGGCCAGCTCCCGCAAGTGGCGGAAGCCGGCGGTCTTCAAGCGGCCGAACATGACCTTCGTCAGGCGAACGATGAAGTCGTCGAGGCTCTCCATTCGCATGTCTCGTGCGATGGTGATGTTCCGCACGAAGCGCGGGGCGTCTACTATTGTCCTTAGGGCTAACGACTGCTGGGCGCGCAGCCGTTGCCGGGTGCACTCTCCCACCAGCGCGTACCACTCGGGGGCTGCATAAGTGAGGCGGGTTCTGACGTAAGCCTTGTAGACGCCCAGCTTTGCACGGAGCGGGAGTCGCGAATGGAGAACGGGACGCAGGAGGGCGCGTGTTGCGCGTACCTGTCCCACCCCACGACGTTCTTGACGTGGGGCTTCATCGTGAAGCGGCGATCGATAGTGACGCCTAGGTACTTTACCGTTGGCGACCACTCGATGCTCTGCCCCATCATCGTGAGTTTTGGCGGAAGGATCCGTAGTGAACCCACGATGATCGCCTGGGTTTTGGTCACGTTGACTGACAGTCTCCACTTCTTCAGCCACGCGGGAAGGGCGTCCAGGGTGCGCTGCAGCTTGACTACAGCGTGAGTGTTGCTCATGGAGGAGGAGAGATAGGCGGCATCGTCGGCGTAGAGTGCCAACATTGCCCCCTCCTCCACGGGGATGTCGTCCGTGTACCAGCTGTAGCGCACGGGCGAGAGGCAGCTACCCTGGGGCACTCCGGCTCGGACGGCTCTGGAGGTCGAGAGAGTGTCTTCAACTGCCACTTGAATCCGCCTCCCCTCCAGGAAGGTGGCCACAGTCTTGACTAGTCGACGAGGACTAGTAGACGTGGACAGCTTGTAGAGCAGGCCGGGGTGCCAGACGCGATCGAACGCTTTCTCCATGTCCAAGAGTGCCGCTGCAGTGGCCTCATGCCTGTTCCAGGCGGTGGCCATGTGGTGCAGCACCCTTGTCAGCTGATGACTGGTGGAGTGTTCGGATCGGAATCCATACTGTTCCTCGCGTGGCTGGATATGAGGCACGAGGTGCAGAAGCATCATTTTCTCGAAACGCTTCGAGATGGAGGACAGAAGCGTAATGGGGCGATAGCTCCCTGGCTTCAGGACGTTCTTGCCGGGCTTCGGAAGCATTATGACACGACCTAGTTTCCAGGGGTTCGGAAACTGACCGGTGCGGAGGATGCCATTGAAGATTCGCGTCAGCGTCGCGACTGCGCGCTGGGGTAGGTGACGCAGGGCTTCGTTGGTGACCCGGTCAGGTCCGGGGACCTTCCTGAGCTTCGTCAGCCGTATCTTGCGCAGGACTTGTCCCGGCGAGAATACTATTGGGTCCTCATCAGGGGCTAAGTGTCCTCCAGATGCCTCTGGATCTGTGCCTCGTGGTCGTGGTCATCGCTGGGGTTGGGTTGAAACTGCTCCTCCAGGTGGTCTGCGAAGATTTCCGCCCGGTCTTCGGCTCGGTAACGTGGGGTGCCGTCACCGGCCAATAACGGGCGGATCGGCGGTTTCGGCGGAGAGTTGGCGGCATAGGCGGTGGATGCCCGTCCAGCCTTCGCCAGCTTTCTCGATGGTGCGGTGCCAGGAGTCGGTGGAGGCTGACTCTAGCGCTGCCGAGATGGCCTCGGCTAGCGAGTTCAGCTGGCTCTTCTGGTCGGGGCATCGGGTGCGTTGCCAAACTCTCCGCAGCCTTCGCTTCCTCTCAATCATCGACAGGATGTTCGCTGTCATCTGGCGGGGTCTCCTTCTCGCTGTGGTCTCAATGAGAGACGCGCGGAGTGCTTCGCCGGCGCATTTGGCGAAGTCGTCTGCGGCAGCGTCCACGTCCGCTGGGGAGCAGATGGGGCGGCTCAGGACGTGTTCGGACATGTATGCTGCAAACGCTTCCCAATCCTGTCGATGTCTGATACCAGTATGCTTAGCATGGTCGTTTTGACACTCTCTCGAACTCGAGTGACGGACGTGCCATTGTCTATTGTGCGAGCATAGCAGGCGGGACTCGAGATGGCAATAGATTAGGGTCATGTCGAGCAGAAAGTAGATATTGCCATTTTTAATAAAAATGTTGTATTTTTGTCTCCATCGCCATGTTGGCGTAGAGCCAACTCGAGACCGACCGACAAGTTGACAGTTTTGCATAGAGAAGTGCCTATCTCGGGCTTACCATGCTGCTCGTACTGTAGGTGCAGTCCTTGCCGGCGTCTGTGTCAGGGTTAATTTCTCAACTCAAATTTCATGAGGAGATGTCTTCTCGTCTCCCCGAAGGGGAGACGGGGAGGCGTGTCTGGGCGATGGCCCATTTACGCGGGAGCATCGCCGTCCGCAAAAACGGACGGGTCGCTGGGTTTGGAGCCGGTTGGCTCCTGGGGTCTTGTCCGGGTTCTTCGAATTTCTGCCGCCGGTGAAGTCAACACTGCTGACTGGGTCTCTGTTCAGAGAGGGCCAGCAGGCGACACTCAACCGGCGGCTCTTCGGTGTCGAGGTCATCTTTTTCACACCGCCGGCGAGGTCCGCTCACACTGGCAGCTCCGCGAGGAGACTACCAGCGGGCGACTCAGGGCCGGCGGTGCAGGGTGTCAAGTCAGGTAAGTGGAGTCTGTCAGTCGTGGTTGGGAGAGGCGGTGGCGGGGCCAAGGAGGTCCCGAGGCAAACCTCTCCCGTCAGGCGGCCGCGAGTGATAGGGGGCCAGCTCCCGCAGGTGGCGGAAGCCGGCGGTCTTCAGGCGGCCGAACATGACCTTCGTCAGGCGAACGATGAAGTCGTCGAGGCTCTCCATTCGCAAGTCTCGTGCGATGGTGGTGTTCCGCACGAAGCGCGGGGCGTCTACTATGGTCCTTAGGGCTAACGACTGCTGGGCGCGCAGCCGTTGCCGGGTGCACTCTCCCACCAGCGCGTACCACGCGGGGGCTGCATAAGTGAGGCGGGTTCTGACGTAAGCCTTGTAGACGCCCAGCTTTGCACGGAGCGGGAGTCGCGAATGGAGAACGGGACGCAGGAGGGCGCGTGTTGCGCGTACCTGTCCCACGACGTTCTTGACGTGGGGCTTCATCGTGAGGCGGCGATCGATGGTGACGCCTAGGTACTTTACCGTTGGCGCCCACTCGATGCTCTGCCCCATCATCGTGAGTTTTGGCGGAAGGATCCGGAGTGGACCCACGATGATCGCCTGAGTTTTGGTCACGTTGACTGACAGTCTCCACTTCTTCAGCCACGCGGGAAGGGCGTCCAGGGTGCGCTGCAGCTTGACTACAGCGTGAGTCTTGCTCATGGAGGAGGAGAGATAGGCGGCATCGTCGGCGTAGAGAGCCAACATTGCCCCCTCCTCCACGGGGATGTCGTCCGTGTACCAGCTGTAGCACACGGGCGAGAGGCAGCTACCCTGGGGCACTCCGGCTCGGACAGCTCTGGAGGTCGAGAGAGCGTCTTCAACTGCCACTTGAAAACGCCTCCCCTCCAGGAAGGTGCCCACAGTCTTGACTAGTCGACGAGGACTAGTAGACGTGGACAGCTTGTAGAGCAGGCCGGGGTGCCAGACGCGATCGAACGCTTTCTCCATGTCCAAGAGTGCCGCTGCAGTGGCCTCATGCCTGTTCCAGGCGGTGGCCATGTGGTGCAGCACTCTTGTCAGCTGATGACTGGTGGAGTGTTCGGATCGGAATCCATACTGTTCCTCGCGTGGCTGGATATCAAATTTCAGAAACCGGCAGTCAGTTTTATACTTCGACCGTAAACACAACTATAACGAGATGCAGGTGTTGTACAGCGCCATCTGCTGTACACGAACGAAGCCTTTTTATGAGATTCGTTATGCTCTAGTTAGAGTTATTTGGTCGGAGCAAATTGGGTGTGACACACGGATAGACAGACAGACAAACGAGTGGTCCTTTAATGGTTCCTTTTGAGGCCCGGAACCCTAAAAGTACGGGCCTGCCTGAGTCCTGCCCTGCATTCCGCCCGCCCTCGCTGTGTTAACACGCTGTTCACTACAAACTACACGCCACATAATAGGTATGTATGTATGTATGTCTGTCTACGGTTGACTGTATGTGCTCTGTGATATATTGACACTAACTGGGTAGCGCCGAAGGATCTACCGTAGCTCATGTTATTTTGTCTTATTACCTAATTAGTAGTGAAATCTGTTGCAGTTCTGGGGGGTTACCCGTGCGTGACACTATTGCGTTCATATCGACGAAGTTTTTCAATTAAATCCTCTTTGAATTTGCATAAGCAGGCTTTGACTTTATATGCTTTGTATAAAATGCGTCTCTAATTCGTATAATATTGAATTTTGTAAACTGCTCCATATTGAAAAGATGTCAAGGGAAGGGGGGACGAAAAGGGTCAAGTCCTTTGATATTCTTACATAAGTTTTTTCCTTTTTCCTAGTTTCCCAAAATTTTGTAAAAGTGGAGCTATTCCCCTTATTTCCTACGCTCCTCATTTAATAATGTGATTATTTAAACATTTACTCGTATAATAAGTTGAAAAAATTCACTCGGGACAGGACTTGAAACCGCAACCCCCTAAAAAAATATAATATTAATAAATATTCCCTAGCACGGGTTAGTGCTTTAGAAAAAACAAAAAGTGATTATTTCAAATTATTTCAGAGACTACAGGGACTGGGTTGTGCTTCTATTTCCACCAATATGAGCAGTGTGATATATTGATGAGTTTGACTCCGGAAATGGGTGTTCGCGTGTGGTATTGAATGTGTTTTATGGCTCCATTGATTTGGACGAATACCGAGCGTTATCTAGAGTTAAATGTAGAGTCCTACCTAATAGAATAATGTAGGAAAAGCCTACAATGCGACTTAATAGGTACGTGAAATATTTAATTTTGTAAATAAATTGCCCCATATTGAAAAAAATGCGTCAAAGGTAGAGAGGCTCACTTGTAGGTAAGTATATTCACTAACAAAATCAACCTGTAATCAACTGTCAGAACATAAAGTTGCTTTCAATAAGAAGGAACTATTTTCCAGCAAAAAACTTTTTTGACAGTGAATGTCAACTGTTAAAAAGTTTCATTTTACAGTTTTTAGATAGACAGGGAGTGGATTTACTAAAACTGTTTCACTCTGATATACATACAGTATATCTATAACTGAATTTATAATAAATAACATAGGTCTGGTATTGTAATATGTACTCAAATAAGTTTAAATATTCAACGATTGAAAAATCGCCCCAAAAAAGGGGCACATCCAAGGAATTTATGTAGCGGAATAATATCTCTAATTAAGACATCAGAAAACCAGTTACAGAATGCACGATAGCGCGAGATTTTGTCATTTGTAAACATTACGAGCTTTAAAACCAACTGTGGCGTGAAAATGCTCAAAAGCTACATTATTTATGGTCGGCAAATGTCTTTTTATACTTTCTTTCTATGCTGCTTTATACAAAACATCATTAATAAAAGTTAAAACGTTTTATTCGTGCGTGCCGATAAATTACGCGAGTGACAATTCGTTTTTTTTCTCTCAAATTAGCCCGCCATTTTTTGACAATTGCCGATCTTTTATTTTTTTGGTTTAGGGTTCGTTTGATAGATACATAGGACCCAATTTCGTCACGTTATCTTTGTGTCACCCACCACACATACATTTTACTTTCCTATCAAATTCTTTGTTTACATTAGGAATTTTGAACTCTACCTACTTATTAGAAAGAAGTAATTATATCAAAAAAACATTTAGGATGGACTTGTCTCGCTTTGATTGTATGTGATTAGAGCGAGAGGACGCGTGTTTTACAGATCATCCTAAATGTTTTCTTTATTGACACGTGTTATTGTGATAGGAACGTAATAAGTACCTATGTCTGAGTATGTACCTACCTATGTAGGTTCACATAAAGAAAATGTTCCACTACTGGTCCCTAGTGTATTACCTACAGACGATGTTCTTATCCCTAATGGAAAAATCTTTCAGACAACTTTTCAATGCATAGTCTTCATTCAGACCTCACAAGCAGGGCCCTTAGCCTGTAAGACAATGGTGCCAAAATGGGCTGTCAGGTGACGACTTCAATTACGATTTGCTAACGCTGTCTGTCCTTTTAATGTTTTTGTAGTACAGTAAAGAATATTTTGATTCTAATTCTAGAGGATTAGTTCTCTGGTTGAAGGAGAAAAACGAGGAGAGCCCGGTTTTGTCCTTCTGCCGGGAAGCCATTGACCCGCCATTGCGTTACAGGCTAAGGGCCCTGGTGCATTAGCCTGTAACGCAATGGCGTGTCGATGGCGTCCCAGCGCAAGGATAAAACCGGGGTTTCCTCGTTTTTATCCTACAACCAACGAACTAATCCTCTAGAGTTAGAACAGCAAAGAATATTGTGATTCTAATTCTGGAGGATAAGTTCTCTGGTTGTCGGAGAAAAACGAGGAAACCCCGGTTTTGTCCTTCTACTAGGACGCCATCGACACGCCATTGCGTTACAGACAAAGGCCCCAGGTCCGCTACCTTTGATATCTACGGAACCACAGACACTTGGCATTCGCTCTCGGCTATAGTGCATCCAAGCATCAGATAATCGCAATATTTATTTTAGGGTTGATCTTTTTGTTGCAAACTTTTTTTTCTTTCTATCATTGTGTGTGGCCTTTTTGGCCTACGATGTTGGCAGTCTTGGATTGTTTTTTTTTAAAGTACGGTTTAATCATGGATTACTTTGATACATACAGCGTGTGAGATCGAAATGTTTTTTGCTCCTACGTGGGCGTGAGAAAAAGTATCCAGTTTTTTTTTTATTTTGTTTGGAAAAATACTGTCCTCAAAGGCAGTAGCACAAGGGCAGTGCCAAGGCCTATGGGCATAGTGAATTAGCCCGCGCGCAAAGAAAAATGCACAAAATCGATTCCTGTATTAAATACACAAAAAAATCGAAAATGTTCGCATATCAAACCCTAGAATTAAGTGAGAGCCATTTAAAACAGCCAGTTTTGTGTTGATATCCCTAACAGATTGCAAGATATTTTGCTTGAAAGAAAGTGCGTCGCCAATTTTTTTTCATCAAAATATCTTCAAAACGTTTATGAATGTCAACACGAAACTGGCTGTTTTAGATAGGTATCACTCACCTAATTCTAGGGTTTGATATGTGAAAATGTTCGATTTGTTTAGTGTATTTGATACACGACTCGTTATGTGCATTTTTCTTGGCGCGCGGGCTATTCACTATGCAAATCCCCTTCAGCTCTGCAGCCCTCTCGCTCGCACTTTTCAACTTTTTAATTTATTGTAAACAAGAGAATGATTCAACTTTGGGCGATGAAATATAGTTGCAGACACAGATAATTAAGCTATCGACACGTGGACTAACTTTTAATTTCATATTCCTAGTAATAAAAAATATATCACGGAACTACTACTTTTAAACGAAGTTCCGCGATAGTTTTTTTATTACTAGGAATATAAAATCAAAAGTTAGTCCACATGTCGATAGCTTAATTATCTGTGTCTGCAACTATATTTCATCGCCCAAAGTTGAATCATTCTCTTACAATAAATTAAAATTTTGAAAAGTGTGAGCGAGAGGGCTGCAGAGCTGCAGGGGATTCTTAAGGCCCAAACCTAGGCACAACTGGCGCCGCCAATGGAAAAAAATATATATGTCGCAGTAAAGTAGTTAAATCAGAGATTTAATTGAATCTCTAGACAGTTAATTAAAGATCGATATTCAACCTACGAATAAAATCTGTTATCGCCAAAAGTGGCCAACTTTGGGTTTCTTTGTGTGTGGGCCTTAGGTCTATTTTCTTTTAAGTGGTCCAAAGTTTTGCAAGAGCACTTGGCACTTTACGTAGAGTCAACGGCACGGAAAACTCTACAATTTCATTGCAAAGTCAACCGTAACTAACGTAACTGATTAGAGTGAATGCGTGTAAGCTGTGCAACTGGACACTTTGGAGAGGTAATTTTGAGTTCTTAATATAGACTCTTCCGGTATCTACGGAGCCCTAAAAACTAAACAGAAAAGCAAAAAGCAAAGCTAAACCCGGTCCGACAAGGCGGCTTGTCAGCTGCCGCGGGCAGCCATGTCTGCGTTGATTGACTTCCCCGCCTGTTTCGAATTTCGAACGCCGGACGAGCGGAGCGGGCAAGTTTAGAAACGAGCGGCGATGACGGGCGTAATCGCTTTTTGGACGTAACATTTAAAGTTCTAGGTAAAAGAGCTTCCAACATTTTGTATGGCAAGTTACATAGTAACACCGCCGCCATTTTAAAAAAATGTTTTCTCAGCTTGTAACTAAACCTAGCTAATTAGACTGAGGAACAAAATATAAAACGAAAACATTCTTAGGAAAAATGTCTAAAACGATATCGTTATGAAGATATTAGAGTATTAAGATCCGCTTTTCTATGGAGATTGAAGTTTTCAGTCCGACATTTTCCTATGGGGTCGGAGATTTTGATTTTAAATAAAATCTTCCAGCTTGCGACGAAACATATCTTAATAGACGGAGAAAAAAAAAATAAGATGAAAACATTCTTAGGAAAAATGTCTGAAACGATATACTTACGGAGATTTAGTGGTTTCAAAATTCAGTTTTGCCTAGAGCTAAACTACAGACCGCCATGTTGATAAAAGAAAAGTCTTGGAACACAAAACCTCAACGAAAAAAAAAACGACGACACAACACATATTGAAGGTAAAGCATGTGTGCATAGGCCCGTAGCAGCGAATAAAGCTACAATATGTATTTGGTTTAGATTATTAAAAGGCCAGGGATTTTTCTTTTTTTTTTTTAAGTTTGTCCCTGCACGGGCGGGATAGCCGAAGGTCATCAGACCAAAAAGGCCAGTGAAGAAAAGTGCCCCAACTGACAGACAGCCCTTGCATCTACGTAATGAGATGATTTATACATCTTGTGACTTGCGACTTGCGGCTTAGGACGTAAGACCAAGGGCCTAGGACCTAGGACCTAGGACATAAGACCTATGACCTAGGATTTAGGACTTAGGACTTAGGACTTAGGACTTAGGACTTAGGACTTAGGACTTAGGACTTAGGACTTAGGACCTAGTACCTAGGACCTGATATTTACGACTTAGAACTTAGGACTAGGACCTAGGGCCTAGGACCTAGGACTTAGAACTTAGGATCTAGGACATAAGACTTAGGACTTAGGACCTAGGATATAAGATAACGATAAGATAAAGATAAAGATAAAGATAAAGATAAAGATAAAGATAAAGATAAAGATAAAGATAAAGATAAAGATAAAGATAAAGATAAAGATAAAGATAAAGATAAAGATAAAGATAAAGATAAAGATAAAGATAAAGATAAAGATAAAGATAAAGATAAAGATAAAGATAAAGATAAAGATAAAGATAAAGATAAAGATAAAGATAAAGATAAAGATAAAGATAAAGATAAAGATAAAGATAAAGATAAAGATAAAGATAAAGATAAAGATAAAGATAAAGATAAAGATAAAGATAAAGATAAAGATAAAGATAAAGATAATATAGGAACTAGAACCTAGGACCTAGCACCTAGGACCTAGCACCTAGCACCTAGGACCCAGGACCTAGCACCTATGACCTAGGACCTAGAACTTAGGACTTAGGTACTAGGTCTTCATCAATTACTCGCTTTGTTTGAGTTAAGCACTATGCACGCCTTGGTCTGCAATTAGTGCGCTGCTGGCCACGCTATGATGGCCTCGAGCTTAGCTTAGCTACGCTCTCGGCCCTCAAGCTTGGTCATCATTGCAGCCCTTGCTGTCCGCGCTATAAAGCTTGTCCATCAAGGGCTGCAATGCTGACCACGCTGTAATGGCCTTGAGCTGCGCTACGCTGCGCTCTGTCGGCCATCAAAAGCGCGCCAGAAACGCACCCATTACAGATCGCGGCAGTAATGTACTATTAATGATTGTAAGAAAACATGAAACTTGAGAAAAATGCGACCCCTGGACGGTACTCTCGTTATAAGTAATTTTACTGTGAAAACGCGGCTTTAATATTAAATTGTTGATCTATTTTACATGCGCAAACAGTTTTCTTACAACCAAGTTGTTTTATGCTCAAACAAATGTTTAAACCCTTATATTTCCCAAAGTATATCACTTTCGTATTTTTTACAAAGAATAGTTAATTTTTATGATTGCTTTCTCTGTCGATTGAGACATGTTTTAAAGTTAGCCGAAAATATGCGATTTTTTTAAAATGGCGGACATTTGACTATACCATTAAGGTTGGATGGCTTTTAGGTACCAACTTCGCTAACTGTGATGGAATACCTACCTAGGTACATCGCGAGGATAAAATTATAGAGGGGAAGGTACAACTAGCGCCGCCAATGAAAAAAAATATATCGTATCTTCTTTTTTGATGCATGTTTTGCCGTAGGCTTGACTATTTTTAGGACCTAAGGCCTCTAAAATTGGTGGTTTTTGGCGGCGGCGGGATTCATTCGTAGGTTCTAGGATCTGGAATCTAGACCTTAGGTCCTAAGAATAGTTACCTAAGCCTAGGTATTTAATGGCTCCTTTTTAGTAAAAAAACGCATCCAAAATAATGATATTTTTTCATGCGACCTTGTAAACCTAGTCAATCTTGACGTTAGATGTGCGTGTGCGTCCCTTTACTCAGGTACTTAAAGGGTCGCAATCGCAAATATAACTTTACGGCCATACTGCGGCCTCGTAACTTACGGACACAAATACGGAAGCGCTTTTATTTAGAGGTAAATATCGGCATTACACGCATCATTAGATTGAGAAGTGATTTATTATAGATGCAATATGAATTAGCCCGTTGTTGTCGTTTGTTGTGAGCTTTTAAAGAGTTAACGCCGATTTTAAAGGGTTACGTGCAGGGGGACTGGTTTTTTTATTTTATGTCATCTACAAGGTGTTACAAAAGATACTAACTCTTTTTACAGGGTAGTAGCACCCGGTGATAGGGATCACAACCTAAATATTTTTTTAGCTCTATGACGTTCCGTTAATTTTTAACTTAATAAAATGTGAACGCTGTAGCGGGAGAAAAATATTTTTTAAATATTGTTATCATTGACTTTCACAATGGTTTAACAACTCAAACCTATGCAAATGCACATACACATACTTACATATTTTTAAATTTGAGCTAATACCAAAAACAAAGAAGTTATTTAAAAAAAACTATTTTGAGGTTATAAAATAAAAAAAATACAGAATTGACATCCTGTTGACCAGCCCCTCTACCCTTGACGCATGTTTCCAATGCGGCCGCAATATGGCGCAATTTACAAAATTTAATATTTTACAAATTAAGACGCATTTTGTGTTTTTATTGAATAAAACCGCCTTACCTTTGAATAAACATTACAAAATATTTAAAATCAAAGCCTTACTATGCGAATTCAAAGAGAAATTAATTTTTAAACTTTTTCAATTGAATCGCAATAGCGTCAAGGGTAGAGGGGCAGTAGGTTACACCCTGTAAAAAGAGTTAGGATGTTTTGTAACACGTTGAATAAAGATGATGTTGGTACACACGACAGCACGTCGGCCCTTACACGGTAGCACTCTACTCGGTTACGTTACGAGCGACTTTACAACGAAAGTGTACCTACACTCTGACGTGCTGTCGTGGTAGGTACCTACAAACAAATTTTATTAACGATGCTGGCGACTTACTCAAACTAGGGTCACCCAACAGAGAAAATTATTTATTTTTATTTTCCACGAAGTACCTATCCAGGTAAATACTTACGGTGGGACGGACTCCACCCCCTACAGTTTAGTAGATATCTATATTAAATTCGGACGGCCACTGACTGACATGCCTTCAGGGGTCGTTCACGACCATGCTTCGTCATTTAAGGCCCCGTATAAGGCTAACTAGCGCCACCAATGTTGAAAAAATGAATTTTGGCTGCGCCATCGCTTTCCCCCAGCAGCGTCGCATTCCGGATCATATCTTCCTTTAGAAGAAGTTTCTGACAAAATCCTAAGATGAGCCCATGCGCCATGCTTTTCTAGATTTTTAAGTGTAGATACCCTCTTCGAAATTTACTTTAAAGCTAAAAAATTATCGAAATTTCCGATAACCGCCAAAAGCGGCCGTTTTTGGCGGTTATCGAAATTTTTTTAGCTTAAGACTAGAAATTTAGTTGGGTACCTACACTTAAAAATCTAGAAAAGCATGGCGCATGGGCTCATGTTAGGATTTTGTCAGAAACTTCTTCTAAAGGAAGATATGATTTTTTTAACATTGGTGGCGCTAGTTAGCCTTATACCGAGCCTTAAGGCCCATACCTAGGCACAACTAGCGCCGCCAATGAAAAAAAAATTATATCATCTTTTTGGATGCGTTTTTTGGTAAAAACTCTTCATTAGAGTATCAACGCGAGGCTTAACTATTTTTAGGACCTAAGGTTTGGATTCCAGGGGAGTTACCCTTGACGCTATTGCGATCAAATTGAAAAAGTTTTAAAATTAATTTCTCTTTGAATTCGTGTAGTTATGCTTTCATTTTAAATACTTTCTAATGTTTATTCAAAGGTAAGGCTGTTTTATTCAATAACAACACAAAATGCGTCAATTTGTAAAATATTAAATTTTGTAAATTGCGCCATATTGCGGCCGTATTGGAAAAATGCGTCAAGGGTAGAGGGGCAGATCCTAGAACCTACGAATAAAATCTTTTATCGCCAATAGTGGCCACTTTTGCGGGGCAGCTAGTTTTTTTTTCTAGCGCATACACACCGATTATTGCAGAAATAAAAACCCTCAAAAAAGTGACACACAAGAAACTAAACCAATATGAAATATTCAGTAAAGAGAAATAACGTATGTTGTAAACAAGTTGTAAAGCAAGTGGCGCCATCTAGTATGGAGTAGCAAAAGCTTTAAAACTTTCTAACACACTATTACTACAGGGTGCACTTTAAGTCAATAGCGGAACTTTAAGTAGGCTGTCTACTGATCAATACAAACAACTTGTACTAGGTAGCGAAAAAAATGGAGTGAAAAAAATATCACCTGTTCCATACAAAAGGTCGACTCAGTACTGCGCCAAATGTATGAAGCAGCTGATATTTTTTTCGCTCCATTTTTTTCGCCACCTAGTACAAGTTGTTTGTATTGATCAGTAGACAGCCTACTTAAAGTTTCGCTATCGACTTAGAGTGCACCCTGTAGATTTGTTCAATTTTGAATGAGTAAAACAATTTTATAATAAAAAAGCATATTTATTTACAATAATTAGACTAGTAAGTATTAATTAACCTATCTAAGTAACATTCTGAAACCTAGCACTGTGTTGTGTAAGTCAAATAAATAGTTACGAATTGCTGTTGTGTGCATCCTTAAATATCTTAATTCTGTATATTTCTTACATTAAATCAATAAATACCTAAACCTGACTTCTACATTACTTACCATTCATGTACAGTAATTCTTACGAAACAGTACACAAGTAGGTACTTGAAAAAACCAACATTTTCTTTTTAATAAAGATAATATGAGCCGTTTCAAAAAACAAATTCAAAGCAGTTCATAGATGGCGTTTACAGGCGTGGCCATACAAGAACTGGAATGCGGCTGTCAAATTTCGCTTAGCACAGATTAATTTTGACAGCCGTATTCCGGTTCTTGTATGGCCACGCCTGTAGGCGCCATCTATGAACTGCTTTGAATTTGTTATTTGAAAATGACTCATTCCAGTGTGGTGTTCTGTGAACATGGTTGATACGTTCTATGTTCTATAGAAATCAGGTTTTACAACATAATGATCTCAAGATTTTTATGGTATAGCTGGGTGTGGTTAAAATATTACTTATCTATATTATCTTTAGTATGAATTTCATAAAAAGAAGGCAAAATAACAGAACAGCAGTACTAATATAAACTTTAATTGCTTTAGTCTGTGAAGGCACTTAATTTAGGAAGCATAAAATCTATAAGTGTTTTCGTAAACTAAGTTACTGATAACATTGATTTGATTTGATTTGATAACAGGGCCCTTAGCCTGTAACGCAATGGTGCCAAAATGGACTCCCGATTGACGGTTACAATTACGATTTATTAATGCTGTCGGTCCAGTGTCGGTCCTTTTAATGTTTTTGTAGTACAGCAAATAAGTCTAATTCTAGAGGATTAGTTCGCTGGTTGTAGGAGGACAACGAAAAAATCCCTGTTTTGTCCTTCTACCTGGGACGCCATTGAAACGCCATTGTGTTACAGGCTAAGGCCCCTGATAACACTACAGAGGCCTATACGAAGGTGGTAAAGGCACACTAGCGCCGCCCATGCAAAAAAAAAACGATCTTCAGGGGCTTAAGGTGGGATGATACCAACGTGGCGGGAAATTGAAAATTTTCACAGTTTTTTACATTTTGTAGCTAAACTGAGCTATTTTTGTTCAGCGATTTTTCGTTCGCGGCAATAAAACAAACGACAAGTTTTTTGGGCAGTGCCACTGCTTCGTAGACCAGAACACATAATCGGCTGGATTATTGTTGTTCTGTTGTTTACAATAATGAAAAGAATACTTTGTTATTGCCGCGAACGAAAAATCGCTGAAGAAAAATAGCTCAGTTTAGCTACAAAATGTAAAAAACTGTGAAAATTTTGAATTTCCCGCCACGCTGCTATCTTCCAGCCTTAAAAGAACCGACAGCATTAATAAACCGTAATTGAAGGAAGTCGTCAACTGGGAGCCCATTTTGGCACCATTGCGTGACAGTCTCGGGGCCCTGTTTGAATGTTATTTTTTATAGAAACATGTGGTTTTTTTTTGCAACGCTATTGGGCCTACAACTTCGGCTTAAATGGTTCTTTATTTTCTTCGTAAGTACTTCTTAGGATATTTTCTACAGGAAAATGAGCAGATTTTTTTTATTGACAAAGAGATCTTTCACTTTTGTTCTAATCGCATACACTCATTGAGCCGTTTTCAGCACAAATTCACAAAGCATTTCATAAATGACGCCTACAGTCCGTCTTGTTAGCTACCAGCTTGTTTCTGTATCACCTATGTTTGTCAAATCAAATAAACTATTCTACAGGCGTGGCCATAGAAGAACCGGAATACGGCTGTCAAAATTAATCTGTGCTAAGCGAAATTTGGCGCCATTTATGAAATGCTTTGTGAATTTGTGCTGAAAAAGGCTCATTGATTCTTAATTTCATAATCTTAGGCCCGGTTTCTGAATTGGAAATTTTACTAAGCAAATACTTACGTATCGCTCTGTCGCGCTCTTTTGCGAGAAATCTGCAGGGACAGAACGATACTTACCTATTTGCTTACTGCCGGTTTCTGATTTGAGAAATTCGCTAACCAAGTACTTAAATATCGTTCTGCCTCAGCGGATTTCTCACAAAAGAACGTGACAGAACGATAGTATTTACTTAGTAAAATTCTCAATTCAGAAACCGGGCATTAGTGAATTTCTCAATTCAGAAATCGGCAGTTAAAGTCATAACAATTCGGAACCCAAAGTTTTTTGTTCGAAAGTCCGTTATTGGCTTAATCTTATCTTTAGACAATATTGAGAAACTAATTTTAAATATTTTTTATTTTGGTCCAGTAGTTTTGTTTTTATGCGCTAAAATGTTTTGTTCCTATGACCGCCAACAGTATGCAGACCGTTGCGTGACGTCATAAAACCGTATCTTTGAAACGTTGTAAAATCCAAACTACTGAACCAAAATAAAAAATATTGAAATTAGTTTCTTATAATAGCCAAAAGTTTTGAATAAGCCAATAACGGACTTTCGAACAAAAAACTTTGGGTTCCGAATTATGCAGGTATGATTCATAAAATAAACTACCAACTTTTATTATAGCGAACAATGACCCGTTTTCAAGTGACGGTTAAAAGCTGAATTCAAATCCGTTAGATAGAGTGCGCTCATAGGATTAGTCATACAAGAACCGAGAGGTGGCTGTCAAATCTGGGGGCACGGCAGTGCCCCCGCCAGGTCGAGCGCGAAGCAAACACTGCCGTACCATCCTTTACTGGAACCATTTCGCCGCATTTTCAGCCCCCTATTTGAGAACCTCTGGATAAGACGAGAACGCAGAAATTTTCGTCATCTAGTAAGTTATATTCACATACTCAAAATCCAAAATTTCAAGTCTGTAGGTCATTTAGTTCCGAAGTTAAGCGAAAGCAAAGTTTCGCATTTATGACACACACTCACTCATGATCATCAAAATAGAACTAGTACTTCCCATAAACACAGAGAGCTGAAATTTGGTACAGAGTTAGGGTTTAATGGCCACATAAAGGGAAAACTATACTAGTGGTTCGCCCCGAACTGTGAACTCGCGACCCCATATAAACCCCATATCTCGGTAACCCCTCGACCGATTTGGCTCATGTTTGAACTTAAAAAATTCTTTTAATTTCATTTACCCGCTTGCCAAATTTCATAACGATCCGACTAAATTTACTCAAGTTATCGTCGAACGAACATTCATAATGTTCATAAAAATTTTCAGGGGCGAACCACTAGTTGAACGAGCGAGCGAAGTTCTCCGAGTCTACTGGAACGATCCGGCGTTTGTATGTTTGTATGTATGTATGTATGGTTGTATGTATGAAAGTTCGACGATAACTTTAGTAAATTTGGTCGGATCGTTATGAAATTTGGTAGGCGGGTAAATAAAATTAAAAGAATTTTTAAGTTCAAACATGAGCCAAATCGGTCGAGGGGTTGCCGAGATATGGGGTTGTTAAGTTTATATGGGGTCGCGAGTTCACAGTTCGGGGCGAACCACTAGTACTTACAAGTTAACAAGAAGAAATAGCCGAACGATTAACTTTATTTAATATATTGATTAACATTACACAAATTAAAAAACTGTGTCAAATCAGAAAATCTAATAAAATAAATCAATATGCCCACGTTTCTACAAAAAGAAGTGAAATCCCACCAAAATCATTCTGTAAAAAACTAACCAGGTCTCGATGGAGCTACTTGTTTATCTCTAAAAAGTAATGAAATCTAGACAAAGTCGTGCCAAGTCTAAGGTTCCTTACTGCGATTTATTTATTATTATAGTTAATGTTGTGAGACTTGGCAGTTGAAAGGTACCCAGGGGTACAAAACCGCACCATGACGCAGGTGCTCCATGACACCATTGCACCAATCTGTCGCCAGAACCGCTTGTGTACCCTTCAACGGCCAAGTCTCACAACATTAACTATAATAATAAATAAATCGCAGTAAGGAACCTTAGACTTGGCACGACTTTGTCTAGATTTCATTACTTTTTAGAGATAAACAAGTAGCTCCATCGAGACCTGGTTAGTTTTTTACAGAATGATTTTGGTGGGATGTAGCTTACACAGATTAACCAATTGGTATTACTTCGGCTCATAGGCGCCCTGAGGGTACTAGAGAAAAATGTATACCAATCAAGCGGTATCATAAATAATATCTTCAGAAAAAGCGAAATTGGACAGTCGTGAAAACGGCTCATATCACACGTCACAGACTCTCTAACAAACCACATATCTGTTTAATAAATATTTTGTGTGGTTGATTGTGGATATATCTACAAACAACTTTAAAAGAAATTGCTAGAAACAAAAGCATTTTCATAGTAAAGCCGACCACTTCTCGGATTTACTATGAAAAATTGTTGCCATTTAATTTCTACTCTTTTATGTCGCACTATACACGCGTTTATTTTTTTCTCTGAGAGACATTCAATTAACTCAAACTTCTCAAAAATATAACCGCCACTTTCGATATCAACATTATACACAAAAATATATCAACAACTTCAACTTTTTTAAATCCACATGAACTGAGAATTTTACTAGTATTGTTCTGTCACGTTCCTATGTGAGAAATCTGCAGAGACAGAACGATGCTTAGCGTATTTCTCAATATAATTCAGAAACCGGGCCTTACTGATATAAAAATTAAAAATAATCTATCTACTTACGATTCAAAATAACATTTCAAACAATATCACTCAATTTATAATTTTACAAAGCAAAACTATTTTAGGTTCTATTTACATAAGGAACTCTTTAGGAAATAACTCACTATTCAGTTCCCTAAAGTCATCTTAAGGTATATAGGCACAACTAGCGCCGCCAATGGAAAGAAAATCATATCTTCTTTTTGGATGCGTTTTTTGCTAAAAACGCTTCATTAGGTTATCAACGCGAGGCTTAACTATTTTTAGGACCTAAGGTTTAGATTCCAGATCCCAGAAACTACGAATAAATCACTTTACCGCCAAAAGCCTTTGTGGCCACAAACAGTTTTAGTAAAAAACGCATCCAAAAAGAAGATAATATGTTTTTTTTTTCAATTGGCGGCGCTAGTTGTGGCTATATCTGGGCCTTAACTTCAATCTAAATTTTTACTTCAATATGAGCTGTTTGTAATTTTAAATTTAATTTATAACGTCTATGGGTGGACCTATATATCTGAATTTAATCATTTCGTTTTATATATTAATCTTGTCACAAGAAAACTGTTAGTAAGTTAAATTTTGTAACTTATATTTATTTTCTGAATATTTAAAAATACCAAAATGAGAATTCCCTGGACATCTGCAGCCCTCTCGCTCGCACTTTTCAACTTTTTAATTGATTTTAAGAGAACGATTCAACTTTGGACGATAAAATATATAGGCCCAAGTTGAATCAATCTCTTACAATCAATTCAAATGTTGAAAAATGCGAGCGAGAGGGCTGCAGAGCTCCAGGGGATTCTTATGTTATTGTTTAGTGAAATTCTCAATTCAGAAATCGGAGGCTAGTCTCCTAAAACACCATAATATTGCTCCTAGGCACATTCGAGAGGTTATCGTCTATGGTGAGATACATGTTGAAAGAGAAGAACATAGCTATGGAGGACAGGAAGTGCCATATATCGTGTGCGTCGTAGAGTTGAAGCAGGGAGCAGACTCGGTTGTTGCGACGGGACTCTGCCGGCGTAAGCTGGAAGAAAGATTAAGATTTAGAAATGATTTACTTCCACAAAGATAACACAAAGAAACTTACAGTCATAGAAAGTCATAGGTCTGGGCCCTTAGCCTGTAACACAATGGTGCCAAAATGGGCTGTCAGGTGACGACTTCAATTACGATTTGCTAACGCTGTCTGTCCTTTTAATGTTTTTGTAGTTCAGCAAAGAATATTTTGATTCTAATTCTAGAGGATTAGTTGTCTGGTTGTAGGAGAAAAACCTGCCGGGACGCCATTGACCCGCCATTGCGTTACAGGCTAAGAGCCCAGATCTGTGGGGATGTTTTTGAACAAGCGAGCGAGGCGAGAGAAGTTATCCGATGAGTTTGAACTGTATTTGTGTGTTTTGATATTTTCTATTCTATTCTATTATTAAATGGGATAATATTTGGGGCAGCAAAGCGTTTTCTCCTTAATCTCTGTTTGTATGGCGAGAGCGCAGCAGAGCGGTTCACAGCCCTCTTAAGATGAAATGCGTCTCACAAGTAGCGCCGCCAATGAAAATAAATCATATCTTTCTTTTGGATGCGTTTTTAGCAAAAAACGCTCCTGCGATTTCTCAACGCGAGGCTTAACTATTTTTAGGACCGAAGGTTTGGACGTATGGCGTCTTAAGGCGCCGTTCATAGTGAATAGCCCGCGCACAAAACCGATTTCTGTATAAAATACATTAAACAAATCGAAAATGTTCACATATCAAACACTAGAATTAGGTGAGAGTATCTAAAACAGCCAGTTTCGTGTTGACATTCATAAACGTTTTGAAGATATTTTCGCCGAAAAAAAAAATGCGGCGTACTTTTTTCAGCGAAAATATCTTGCAATCTGTTATGGATATCATCATGAAACTTGCTGTGTTAGATAGCTCTCACCAGTCTCACCTAATTCTAGTGTTTGCTAAGTGAAAATTTTCAATTTGTTTAGTGTATTTGATACAGGAATCGATTTTTGCATTATTAGCCGATTTTTGCCGCTGCTCCATAAAAAAAGGGAGACCTCCCTGTTTCCTCCCTGGATAATTATTTTAGAAAAAATATGTTGATGCCATTCAATCTATATGTACCTCTGCCATGTCCCTATGTTTTCCTTTTTTTCTAATTTGAATTATTTTATTTTTTTAAATTAAAATAATTAAAATTAAAGTAGGTTTTGAGATGAAAGGGTACAGAACTTACCGCCCAATTGGTGCTTTGATCCAAGTAGAAGTAGCTCGACGTAAACCACGTAGTGTATGTCAGTGCAATAAAGACCCAACTGTAAATAGAAGCAAAAAAATATTTAAATATGTCAGTGAAAATACCCAAAAATCATTAAATTGTGGCCTCCCTTACTATTATACTAACGCTTGCAGCGTGTCGGGCGCCCAGAGATGGGCACATACCCGAATAAGCACCCAAAATTTAGTTGATAACTGGGTATTATTTACCCAGTTATCTACCTACTTTTGGGTGCATATTCGGGTATTTTCCCATCTCTAGGCGCCACATCGCGCGCGCGCTTTGATAGGGTGGGGGTTATTAAAGAACAACTTGAATAGAGTTATGTCCATCAGAAAATTTTTAGAAAAAAAAAAACTTATTTCAGTTTCAAGCGTTACTCCAATTATCGTCCCTGAGTAGGATGTCACTGACCGAAACAACACCCTGTATAAAATTCAAAGTCCTGACTGACTGAGATATAAACGCACAGCCTAAACCACTGATCCTAGAGACTTGAAATTTTCAGGGTGTGTTCTTTATGTACAGTAGATATCCACTAAGAAAGGAATTTTTAATACAGTTGCTCAAAAAGTGGCGTATTGCAGGGACGTATAGCGTTCGGGATGTGGGCTATTACACACTCGTGCTTTTTTTTACCTTTCCCGCACTCGTGCGTTCTCTTTCCCAACTGTCAAAATAATGTCTATTAAAAAGAAAAACCAACCATGAAGTTTTTACGAAAAAAGTTTTTATGATTCATGCAAATACGTATATTTCTAAAAAGAAGCTACTAATTTGTTTCAATATCAGATTTAATGATTTGATTGAATGAGTTTGGTTAGGTTTCATTTCATTAAATTTAATTTTCATTATCAATAAAAAACTTCTACCGAAGACTTGGCTGTATGGGCATAGTTGCCTTTGCCTACCAGAATGGGTGAAGAAAAAAAAACTCTGCTTATATTCTACGGTTGGCGCCATTTTGATTTTTCAGAAATATTCTTTGCTTTACCTAGTTGTTTGTTGCACAAAATGAGTAATTTCGACCCTAGTTTTTTTTAATTAACACCACCGGAACTCAGTATAATTGCACAAAATGCTTCGGAGAACATTTTACCGGAAAAGTCAAAAATGTTAAGTTAGTTGAGTTTATTGTGTTTTTATTATTTTATTAAATTGCTTCATTTTTTCGCAACTGTATTAAAAATAGTCGTTCAGTACACGTGCGGAACCGTCATTGCAACTTGTTCCGACTGTCAACCCTCGCCTTCGGCTGCAACTCGGCTCGGGTAGCCATTTGTCGGAACTCTTTGCAATGACAGCCTTTCCGCACTTGTAATGAAATATACTATTTCGAAATTCCACCCCTAAGAGGGTGAAAGGGGATGCCAAAGTTTGAATAGGGAAATATTTATTTGTGTTCAACTGATTTGTGACTTTGTTAAAATAATCTACTTACAGCAAAATCAATTAGATAACAATACATCATTTATTTTTTCGAACTTTCACCCCTAAGTGGTTAAAATGGGCTACCAAACTTTGTACAGTAAAAATATTTTTTTGTCGATTGCTAGCTTTTTTCCTGACTGACGTCGATGCCGGGGAAAAATAGAGCTGCAGCCTATTCGGACGAAGTCGCGGGCGAAAAGCTAGTATACAATCCAAAGGCCGTGTGAAGCTCGCTACGCTCGTGGCGCAATTTTAGAAGCCTTCGCTAGCTCGGTGTTTAATACAAGCACTCGCTGCAAACAATAATTTTGCATCCTCGCACATCAAATTCGTTATTCAAAAATGTTTTAATAAAAAAAAAGTAAAAAGTTCAGACATAGGTCCCCAAAACGATTGACACCAAAATAAACGAATCTGATAATATTTAGTGGTAGCTAAAAATTAAAACTGTTTAAAATTAAATTGTTTTTTCGTCTTTGTTTGGGAGTGAGTGCGGAAACAATACAGAGTGCACTCTAAAGCCCGGTTTCTGAGTTGAGAATTTTGCTAAGCAAATGGGTAAGAATCGTCCTGTCTCAGATTTCTCACAAAATAGCGTGACAGAGCGATACATAAGTATATGCTTAGTAAAATTCTCAACTCAGAAACCGGGCCTAAGTCGCTAGCGGAACTTTAAGTAGGCTGTCTACTGATCACTACCAACTACTTGTACTAGGTGGCGAAAAAAATTGAGCGAAAAAAATATCAGCTGTTTCATACATTTGGCGCAGTACTGAGTCGACCTTTTGTATGGAACAGCAGATATTTTTTTCGCTCAATTTTTTTCGCCACCTTGTACAAATTGTTTGTAGTGATCAGTAGACAGCCTACTTAAAGTTCCGCTATCGACTTAGAGTGCACTGTAGTTTAAAACTTCGTTCGTGTACAGTAGATGGCGCTGTGAAACACCTACATCGCGGTATGGTTGTGTTTACGGTCGAAGTATAAAAATGGAGTATATCACTTTATTTGGTGAATTAAGACTTTTAACGTAGAATCATATATTCTACAATTTTTGATGGAAGTAAATGGTACTCAAAATATGGGTGTCCATTTGCTCCACACCTGTCAGGTGTCGACAAACATGGTATTCCTATGGAATGTATCTAGTAAAGTACCTTTTTATCACATCTACTCGAAAAGACATCTAGCTCGTTCCCCGCATGGAGGGACTAAAATAGCTTTTTAATCCCGGAGGGACAAAAAGTGATTTGAATTTGGAATATGGATCTGTAAGTTAAAGTTCAAATGACTAAAGAGTTTACAGACAACATTGAAAGAGATCAATCACGAACAATGTAGGTATGGACATTCTGGCAGTATGAATAAAAATAGGTAAAAAAACTTTTTAAGTTAAACGGTTTTATGTTAAACATACATTGCAATGTTTAAGATAAATGTACAAAAAACCAAAAAAGTGTGAGCTTCGATCAAGGATAAAACTAGATACAACATAGAACTCTGAAATGTGTCTGGAAAAATAGATGCCCAAATTGCATTTGGGAGCTTATTTGCTCGTACTCTATGGAACTAAAGTAAAACTGTACACTAATGCAATAAGGTTGACATTCGAATCTAAGACGTATGGTCAAAATGATGTTTCGTATTGTTCTATTGCTGATATCATTTGTTTCTGTGGGGACAAGTTTTTATTGTGATTTTATACGTAATGCGGATTCTATGGAATTTAGTTCTGTGAGTATGAGTGAAGGTGCCACTGGACGCTGTATAAATCATCTCATTACGAAGATGCAAAGGCCTTAGTTTTTCTCACCTGTACCACCGGATGGACTCCTTGTTGAGCAGTTTCATCACTATGTAGAACAGTGTGTAGAGGAACAGGTTACTCATCAGCACCAGCAGCAGATGGGAGGCGAAGTCGCGACTGTGCTGAGATAGACTGGAGAGGAGAAGATAAATATTTGGTAGGCAGGTAAAGTTCTCAAGCCATGATATCTTGGGTCTTCCAGGTCTCCTTCTGCCTGGTATCTCCCCTTGGATGATTAGTTGAAGGAGTCCATATTGGGTATTGCGGATTATATGGCCAAAATACTCAAGTTTGCGTTTTTTGATGGTCGCCATTGGTACCAACAATCCACGAGCTCCTTGTTCCATTTGGCAGCCTCAAAGGAAGAAATAGCCAAGATGATTGCCAACCTCCGATAGGAGACGGCACTACAAGAAGAAGAAGGCAGGTAAAGAGATAAAGATAATGTTTGAGTTCAAACATGAGCAAAATCGGTCAAGGGGTTGCTGAGATATGGGGTCGCGAGTTCATAGTTCGGGGCGAACCACTAGTATCACGATAAAAGTTTTATCCCATTATCGGCTTTCGCCATCTTGCTTTACTTCGCCCCGTGAAGCGAGATGCTGCTACCCGATAGTGGGATAAAACGTTTATCTTGAAGTGGTGCTTCCCTACCTGCCCCTCTACCCTTGACGCATGTTTCCAATGCGGCCGCAATATGGCGCAATTTACAAAATTTAATATTTTACAAATTAAGACGCATTTTGTGTTTTTATTGAATAAAACCGCCTTACCTTTGAATAGACATTACAAAATATTTAAAATCAAAGCCTTACTATGCGAATTCAAAGAGAAATTAATTTTTGAACTTTTTCAATTGGATCGCAATAGCGTCAAGGGTAGAGGGGGTGGACTGAAATAAATTGAATCGATTATCTTCTTCTTGAAGTGCCTCTCCTATTTATTTTTTCAGGCTTCAAGGGACTGCAGACCTGTATATTTTATACGAGTACAAATTTCAACCTGATACCTCCACGCGTTCTTGAGAAAAAGGGAATCCCCTGATGCTCTGCAGCCCTCTCGCTCGCACTTTCCAACATTTTAATTGATTGTAAGAGAATGATTCAACTTTGGGCGATGAAATATAGTTGCAGACACAGATAATGAAGTTATCGACATGTGGACTAACTTTTAATTTTATATTCCTAGTAATAAAAAAAAATCACGGAACTACTACTTTTAAACGAAGTTATTTTTTATTTTTATTACTAGGAATATAAAATCAAAAGTTAGTCCAAATGTCGATAGCTTAATTATCTGTGTCTGCAACTATATTTCATCGTCCAAAGTTGAATCATTCTCTTACAATCAATTAAAATGTTGAAAAGTGCGAACGAGAGGGCTGCAGAGCTTCAGGGGATTCTTAACAGATTGACGCACGAGTGATCCTATAATGGTTCCGTTTTACCCTTTTGAGATACGGAACCCTAAAAAGGGACTCACCCGTAGGCCGCTAGTGGCCAGTTAGCCAGGTTGGCGATGACCAGTAGCACGCAGCGACCGCAGTAGGTCGGCGTCATGGTGGCGAGCGGCTGAGTTACCAGCGAGCGCGCGCCGCGGTAGATGGCAGCACAGTCTGTAACAAATAACAATGCAATGTGAAGACTGGGTGCTAACCTGGGCCCTTAGCCTGTAACACAATGGTGCCAAAATGGGCTTCCGGTTGACGGTTTTAATTACGATTTATTGATGCTGTCGGTCCAGTGTCGGCCCTTTTAATGTTATTGTAGTACAGCAAAGAATATTATGAGTCTAATCCTAGAGGTTTAGTTCGCTGGCTGTAGGAGAACAACGAAAAAATCCCGGTTTTGTCCTTCTACCTAGGACGCCATTGAGACGCCATTGTGTTACAGGCTAAGGCCCCTGGCTACCCGAGGGCAAACGGCGAGTGGGTCGCCCCAAATCCACGTGGCGCCGATCGGTCACCAGCGAGGCGCGGAAGGTCGGTCTGGACTGGAACGACCTCGAACCAACTGCGCAAGATCGTCCCAAGTGGAGAAAACTTCTTCGAGCCCTATGCCCCTCCTGATCCCTCAGGAGGGGCATAGGGCTCGAAGAAGTTTAACAGGATTTAAGTCAGTGTGAAGAATAGGTAACGTACCTATACAGGGCAATTTCTACATGTGATTTCTACTACTTTTCGAAAGCTCGATACTTTTTATTTTATTAAAGTTTCTTATCCTTTAAAATTGTGCATTTCTACCATTCCAGCGCTGCCTACGCAGCGCGTTTCCATGCTCCTCCACTCTCAACCACCTTTCTAGTTTTTCCTGCTCCTTCTTAATACCCAGCGCTACAAAAAATTTAAAAAAATGTTTTAATTAAAATTATTTTTTTGTATGGAAAAAAAAATGCGGTTTTACCAAAGTCGTAGAACATAAGTTGGGACCAACGGGACCAACAGTTTAACGTGCCTTCCGAAGCACGGAAGCGCTCAGATACTTACCAAGTTTAAACCGCCCCATGTAGTATATCTGGAAGGTCATCACAAGGCAGGTGGTCAGATGCAGCACAGTGAACGCGACCCAGAAGTACAGGTTTGCGTTCAGGACCCCCACCAGACCTGCCGACAAAATATGGATGGATGAATCACCAAGCTTTTGCCACAAAAATAAGGGCCTTTGCATCAACATAATAAGATCATTTATACAGCGCCCAGTGGCACCTTCACTCACACTAGATGGGTGAAGAGACCACTCGGCGCTGCAGTGCCTGGGACATTGTTTAAGATCGAGTAGGCTTGCCCAGCACCTATACCATCCTGACAGCTTGGTCGGCCTAGCCCACAGGAAAGACGAGTCAATACAGGAAAGTGGCAATACTTGTGGAGCTAACCAAGCCGCGGGTTTCCTCACGATGTTTTCCTTCACAGTTAGCTAGTGGTTTTTGCTACTTCAAATTAACAAATGTACGAAACTTTGAAAAGTAACAAAGTCATAGGTACATGCCTGCGCCGGGAATCGAACCTGGGTCTCTCGCTTCCGAGTCCAATGTTCTTACCACTAGTCCACCACCGCTATGGATCACCAAGCTTTTGCCGCAAAGATGTAGCCTGTACGATTGTACATGTCCCACTAGCTGGGCAAAGGCCTTCTCTCAGAGAGAGAGAGTTCGGGTTTAATCACCACGCGTGCTTAAAGGTATTATGCATCATACGCTCAGGTTTCCTCACGATGGTTTCCTTCACAGTTAACGAGCGGTGGTGCCCTAGTGGCAGAACATTGCACTCGAAAGCGAGAGACCCAGGTTCGATTCCCGGCGCAGGCATGTACATACCTTTAACTTTGTATATTTTCAATAACTTGAATAATACATTATTGTGGGCTATTTAACGTAACATTTGCCTGTTATGTGAGAGAAATCAAAAACAAAAAAGAGTATAATATGCTTTTGAAACTTAATTATTGTAAGAAAACTATTCTTACCACGATTAATTCTCTTTGAAGTTCCCGATATTTCGGCACCGTTGCAGGCACCATGGTCACCGGGTCATGGTGCCTGCAACGGTGCCGAAATATCGGATATAATATAATAGTTGAAGAAATTCGCATCGACAGTTACATGACTCGGCCTGCACGGTATGCGAGAGGTTGCGGGTTCAAGTCCTGTCCCGAGTGAATTTTTTCAACTTTTATAAATGTTTAAAATATTCCCTAGCACGGGTTAGTCCTTTAGAAAAACAAAAAGTGGTTAAAATAAATCGTGTTAAGAATCCCGTTTTCTTACAATAATTAAAAATGAGTATCCTTCAAAAAACAGTATCCAGCAATTCCAGCGTGACTGTAAGGTACTTACCGATAAAGATAATGAGCGCCAAAACGCCAAAAGTATATATTCGGTTTATATCCGGGTGACGACTCTGGTACACTATGACCATACACAGCACGCCTGTCGCATACATGAATGAAGGCTGTGTCTGGCCATACTGCCATAGATCACAGGACATACCAGTCTCTCAGAGGCTGAGTGGGAGTAACCAGAATACTAAAACCATCCCTTATTTCCGCTACTCTTCGACTTCGATCATTCGTCCACGGTTATCAATCGGATGTGAAATTGGACGAATGGAACGTTATGAAAGTGAAAAAGAACTTGAATGATAAAATTATGGGCTATGTAACGTAAGATTTGCCTGTTATGGGAGAGAAATTCAAATTAATAAAAGGAGTTTCCTAGCGTGTAGCCGACTAAAGGCTGCCGTCCACTAGAGGCGGATCGGGCCGGGGCGCATCGCAAGATCGCAACGCAAAAATCCGCCTGCCTGTATTTAAATGAGACAGCGTCCACTAGCGGCGGACTATTGCGCTGCGGCCCGCCCCG